>CM026161.1:12544149-12902340 GCA_014825975.1 Bombus haemorrhoidalis
ACAATATTGGGTAAACTAGATAAAAGACTACTTTTCTCTGATTTTTTAACGCAACCAAAAAACACGCTATTCCTGATACAGAAAATTTACTCCTAAAAATGCTTTGTCATTGAAAAATGTCGTTGTGGTGCATAAGTTCCACGATTTACGAGAAACTTTGTGGACAGGTCATTGGCTGCGGTAAACATTTATTAAATTTATCTGTAACCGCGTAATTTACATCACCGTGGCGTTACGGTCATTAACGCGCAGCAATTGATCTTTGATTCGCATACAGCTACGTGATCCCAGCGTCATGTAGCGTAAAAATGCAAGACACGCACTTTTCCGTCATCGCGAACAATTTTCACAATTTTATCAAGTCTGTTATATTTCGTAGAAATTTCATTATCATGCGTACGAACATTTTCGGTGATCTGGTGATAACGAGAATCGCGTGAGATTATGCGACTATGGAGTATATGGAGTATTATATCGTTAGCGTGGCACGTAATTGCACGTGAAATGTAAAAACGAAGATATTTGGTTTGGTATTTATTGAATTCCTGATTTCTTTTGAAAAATTTTTTGATTAGTAATTATTGATTGACCATTAACAGGTCAGAATAACCTATAAGACTTATCCTACAAAATTATGTTTTTTTATAAATATTCATATTTTATAATTAAATTATTATAATAAAAGCAGATTTTACAAATTATTTACACGTTTAGGTTTTTGGAACGAGATATAAAATTAATGAATTTGATCAAATGAATGAAAAAATATTTCTGCGTAAAATTCACCCTAAATTCCTTTCTCAAATGTTCGGAGGCCCCGCCAATTATTCGTATTTTCCTGGATGATATAATTATTCTTACAGTGACAGCGTTATTTTAAGAGTAAAATTAATGGCGGCATTTTTTCAGTCTAAAATATCACGGCCCATTGAGCGATATTGAGATAAAGAGGTAGTCGATCATCATGCCAGCTGGATCGTTAGAAAACAATCTAACGGCTTGTATGAACCTAAAATCATTAATCATTTCCTGTCGTCGTGAAATTATTCGATCGATTAAATTCGTTCTAGTTGGCGTGTACGAGATGTAGGTGGAATGCATGAAGCTCATTCTTTGTTTAATGAAAAACGGAAGAACGTAAAAATGGCAGAGAAGCTGTTTCCACTGTTATATACGCTTGATTTATATGTTAACCAAGAGCGTTTTGTTCAAACAGGCGAAAATTAACGAATTAAAAATGCAAACGAAATCGATGTGCTTTCAATAGTCGCTGTTTTTGGAAATGGAAATGTAAGGTCCATTGAACTTTACGAGCAATTAGTTTGAAAAACTCATTTGTTCATTAAAGAATGTAAAATGTCATTGTATTTTATTTGAGTATCATTTATTCATTAACTTTAATCACCTATACACCTATTTTACAGAAAGAAGATCTTCGTTACGATAAAATTTTAAACAGAAATAAACAAATCATAAATATATGGAAATAATCTTCAGGAGTACAAAGAATTCTAATAGAATTCGTTGCAATAATCCAGAAACTTTAAAAAATAGAAGGGAAACGAGAATGGAACTATAAATCTACCGACATATGTATAACGTTATAAGGATCTTAAATGCTCAAGAAATATAGCCGGAAATTCTCGATAAAGGGATGGCTAAAAAAGAAGGAGGAGGAAGAAGTTTTCCCGTGGACAAAAAAAATCCAAAAGCATACACACCCTTGGGGTGAAAAACAAGAGATAATGCAGCGACCCTGAACAAACGACAGCAGCACGTGGATTTAACCGAGGCAATTAGGCGTCTGAGCATATACGCTTAAAAACATGTCACGTATGTGATATATCGTAATAAAAACTATGTGGCATGTAGACGAAAGGAAGTAGTGGTTTGTATTTGATCTCCACATTATGGTTCGTTAAACAATTAATTATACAGAGGTTACTTATGCAATTGTACATCCAGTGTTTTTTTTTTTTTTCTTAGGAATACATTACCTTTGCAATATAATTAGGAATCTTCGTTACGTAGCTTTTTGAAACAGAAATTCTTTTTAAATTTCTGTATTTATCTCTTAATTTTGTTCTGTGTTGAATTGCAAGATATTTTAATACTGAATGTTTAAGTTAGATGAGAAAATTATTTTTATGTTTTATAATCTCTTTATTTTGAAAAATGTAGAAGCTGTTAAAAACCTAGAATATTTATATGTTATGTTCTGTAAGATATTTACATGTTATATTCTGTAGAATATTTGCATATTATAATTTCTTCGATCGATTTCGCCTCAGGATGTAGCTTCAGAGAATATGGATATTATTATTAGTTTCGGCAGCGAGTAATAAAATTTCATGGAAGATTAAAGCCATATGATCTCTTCTCTACGAAAGCTACAAAATCAATATCACTTACAGTAGCTTTCATATGATTATCGAAATAATACACCTATCGAGTAATTAACAAAATGTTAAATTTTCAGTTTTCTAAAGTGCTGTTACCTTTTAAAAGGAATTTAGAACATTTATCATTAAAAACATTCCAATATTCAACTAAATCATTTCAATAAATATAAAATTACGTTTTATCAAACGAGATTCTTAGATCTTTCTTGATGTTTTCCTCTTTTCCTGCTTGCATCCTGCTTACATCCTGCTATACGTATAATAAACTATATTTTTTCAATTTTAATTGAATTTCTTTAAAGTCATTTATTTGCATACTAGATTTCTAATAAAGTATCTATCTCTAAATACATGTTTTGTCTCATGACAACAAAATAGATAAATCATATTTATTTGTATTTCCTAATAATATTACACTGTTTGTGAATGAGTTAATGAAGTAATGAAAAAGATAAAGAAGAAATATACCAATATCACGTCACAAACGGAGAACTAGATTGACATCGCTAAACAATTGAATGTTTTCCAGTAAGATCAGACGTGTATTAAATAAAATCCCATAGCCTTGAAAGCTTCTGAATATTATCGCGCGTAAAGTGGTCGTCGCGCGAAAGTAATCCCCGACGAAATACGATATGAAATAGAAAAAGCAGAGGGAACGAAGAAAAGAAAGGGAGCGAGGAAAGGGAAGAAAAAGTAAAAGAGATTCCTCTCGCAGCGAATCGAGCATTTTTTTTATTGTCGCCATAAATCGGGGATGCGCGTCATTTCTTCGGGGAATGGTCAGAATAAGAAAGAAAGAGAGGGTGGCTCGCACGGTCGTAAAAACGGCGCGATTTTACAAAATAAAAGAGCTCTGCAGCCGATCGAAAATCAATATCGGAACTTGAGCCCAGAGCTTTTTTGCGGGCGTAAACGTGTTTACAGCCGAAACCGGTCGTTCCTTATTTTTACTCTGGTCTGAATCCATCCTCGTCTACCATTGACCGTCTCTTTAAACGGACGAGCCTCTAAACGGGCCCCCATAGAATTTTCCGGCAAATCTATTCGATGCGGCGTTTCCGCGGGAATAAAACTCGCTACATCGAAAACTCGATGGCTCCTCTCGGTTCCTCTAACCGACCACGGCAATGTCGTCGGGAAAACAATACTTTGACCCGCTCGATATCGGCCTCCAGGACTCGCTCGCTCTGGGATTAATATCTCCCAGTCGATGTTCGATAGGATTCGAGCGTTCCGATGGTTTAGCTTTGCGGATATATATACTTGCAGATACAATGTACGTACATGGTTTTGTAGTACAGTGTTCGTTGGAAGAACGAGTACCTAGTTTTGCAAATTGCATTGGTTTTTGATGGAGATGGATTTTTAGCTGGTTGTTGGCGCGAATTGTTTGAAAGTACCAATGATATGTGTATAGTCAAGGGAAAATAGAAAAGTTCTGAAGATTAGAATATGGGCTTTATTTAGATATTGTCGAACGGTAAGTATAGCTAGTAGGGTTTTTATTTTACTTAATTTGTATTGGGTATAATAAGATGTTTAAAGTGATACGAACCGTAAGAATTGTATTATTCGAAAATAACTACCTAAATTATAATATTCGCTTTGTAAATATTGAAGCGAAATATATACGTAACATGAGTAAAATTCTTATTTTTTCTAATTTGCATATAGAGCAAACTGTTCTAAATAATCCTCCAAAATGCATTCATTATTATGTTGCACTATATTCAATAAATATAGAAAGCTAGGAAGAGTAAGAAATATAGCAGCTTTGTATGCACTAACATTTTAATAAATATATTCACATTTTAGAATATAATTCTCATTTCAGAAATGTTAAAGCATACTATAGATATTTCAACATATTTTCAAATTATATTCTCCGCGTAAATTCATTTCTCTTAATTTTTCGAACAAACAGTAATAAACATCTTCGGAAAAAGCTTGATATTTCCATGAACCATCGGGGAACAGACATCGTATAACACGTTCTTCTTTTTTCTCCAATCGTTCCTGGCGCATTTAATCGCAAAGTCCGCGTGACTTTTGCTGGTTGTATTTGAAAAGAGAGAAGAATATCTAGCGGGCCTCGAATCAGTTGACAGTCGCATTCTGATTAGACAAACGAGTTCATCACGGCAGAATGTTTGACCGTTATTTATTCTGCGTCGGCTATAATGGATGTTATGGTGTGGTGGCCATTGGTCTTCCAGCCGAATCGATTTTCCATCGACATGCAAATCCGCCGACGTCTCTCATCCGCCTCATCTTTTTCCCGCCGACGATTTTGTATCGACGCGTTGACTGAGGTATCGATTCTGCTGACACCCCAGCCAGACAACTTGTCCATGATTTTCGAAAGCAATTTTTCGCTCGAATATTCGCTTGCCATTATCTTTGCAAGAGTAGACTCGCATGTTGTGAAAGTATAAGTATATTGAACAACATCGACTTGCATTTAGAGAGAGGAAAAGGAAATGAATTTTTTTTTTAATTATTTCATTAAAGCGATTCTTTTATTTTGTCTCCCTCGTTTAAAATACCCTATCTGCCGTTTTGAACCATCTGAAAAAACTGAACTTTTATTATTTTTTTATTAAACATTTGGAATCTCTATAGAAATTTATAGTTCAGACAGCTTCAGAAGAACTTCAAATATTTCAACATATCTTGCACAATGTAAAAATGCTAAACCTATGATATTAGTAATTAGAAAAGAAATAACTAAAATTGAAAGATATTTTTGGCTATTACCGTTTTATGAAATTTTAAGAATTGAGAAATCTTATAATTAGAAATATCGATAGAATTTAATAATTGGAATTAATTTTGAAGGACACTATAATATTAAAATATATGAAAAGTTTGATATTCATATTCTACGTGATACGTTTTATTTACCATATTTTTGAATTGACATGATATAATTGTTATTTAAATTTATTTAAATGTTTATTTAGTACGGCGAAGTAATTAATTTTTTAGAGACAAGTTAACAAGAGCCAATAATTAATTCTTTCTATTTATAGCAGGTTCATTTAATTTTACAAGGTTTTATATTTTATCGCATAATCTGTCCATATTAAGATAGTTCATTAGCGAAGTTAATACATCAGATCGCATTTTACTCGCAATTTAATAAAGCGGTAAAATATTTATAAATAAAATATCTCAAATTAGGAACTCGAAATTTTCATTATTTTTCACAAAAAAAAATTAAAGAACTATTCGCTGATTCCATCATAAAAATACATAAATCCTGGTTATGATTATAAACGTTGTCTGTACAAAGTTTCCAGTAAAATCTGAAGTATTTACATTCCCTCGCAGAATATTCCGTATTTATTGCGTAAAACTGTAACAGCGAATGTTCATTGCGCTTATTTTGTTAGGTTGACTTCTCTTCCACTAATATAGATAACTAATAGAAACTTCATCTCTGAGGCCGATGGGGCACATTGTTTCGTACAGTTGTTTGATAATTGAAAATAGTTGTAAAATTAAAAATACTTTGGTGATGTGAAACGTTATAGAAATTATTCGATATAATTACTTCCTAATATATAATTTTTCTTCATTATCTATAAATTGAGGGTAGTTCATTTGAAATTTTGCTCAAAGTTAAATTGGAATTTTATGCTATGTGTACCTAATTTGTAATTTAAATATCAACTATAGGAAGTATAAATTATTATAATTAATAGAGATTATAGAGGTTAATAGAGAAATTTGTGAGACGACAAGGCAAAATTTCAGATCGATTTTTCAAATTAAATAGTTATCGATTAAATACACGAGCATGAATTGTTGGCGTGCTAACTCGCTTAAATAAAGTAAAAGTTTCGCACTGATTTTCTGTGATTTATTGGATCGCCGGTTGGTTCAAGTGGTCGCATTTTGCGTGCATTTATCGGTTACAGCGGCAGTAACTTACACCGAGTTTCAATCGAATCTACTCGATTACGCGAGAACCGACCGCACTTTCCAATTCCAGAATTCGGGTTAACCGTTTCCTTTGACGCGGTTAGTTGGCTGTTGTCTAATGAAATTACACCCCAAGATCGCCTCAAAGTGCACGGTTACACGGATGTGATATTTCTCTTTTGCGATTTCAGTCTGGCACTGTGCATAATGCTTTCAAAATGTCTCTGTTACCAGGAATATTCGTAAATGAGAGTGGTGCAAAAATAAGAGTGTTTTAAAAAGAGTAAGTTACGTTAATTTTAATGTATTTCTTGGACGTTAATAAACAAAACTATAGCCCCATTCGCACATTATGGAAAAGGAAAGTTAATTTGATAAAATATTATGTGATTATTAAAACTTTTAAGAATTAATAAAAGCAATAAAAATTTCATCAGGGATATATAATAAGATTACATCGTTTTCTCCGATTTTATTTCTCCTGGATATTTTATTATATTTTTTCTATTGTAGTGTATCATAATAGAAGATTGTGATTTCTATTACACAATTATAAATATATAAATGCAAACTTTTAATCAATTAATACTTTCCCTATGAATTAATAAACTATCACATTACATATAATACTATTGTATCAGACGTTTTAACGCTTATGTGAGCAAAATGTGTATACAATATATATTTAGTGTTCCTATAATTTAAGCATGATTCCGAAGGATATAGCGAATATTATTATGAATAAATTATAAGTAATTATAAATTATATTATATGAATTATAAATTATTATAAATTGAATTATAAATAATTTCTGAGAGCATAAAACACTTTTATGAATAATCTTAATAACTAACAAGCACATACTTAAGTGTACATTATTTTTCTCGTGAAAATATATACTTATCTTTCATTCGCTTCAATAAATTTATTCCTACAAAGATTAATTATATCATTTTTGATTGACTAGGTACCAACCAAATTTCTTCCAATAAAGATTCCACTCAAGCTTCACAATTTTACATTCTATCTGTTTAAAAACGATTCTATAGTTGAATATTTTTCCACGCGATGGATGTGTCCAATAAAACTCTGATCTATCAAGCCGGTCGGAATGTTGGTTTCCAAACATCAGACAGGAGCGGGATCACAAACAAATGTTCATTTGAGATTTATTCGCTTATCGTGGCTAACATCCGATCGTGGGATTCGCGATCCGTGGACCTGAGTCGCTTATCTCCCTCTCTTTTCTCATCTCTTATCTCGAACTATTTATTTGTCCACGACTTTTGCGCATGGAAACGTCGATACCAGGACACGGTGGTTCCTCGAGTAATCTTCAAACTGTATCCGTCAATCTTGTGTTTTGTCGAGAAGAGATTCCGGTTACAACCGGAAACGGTTTCAGGACGATTACCCTGAAGACTTTGCAGGGACGGGCTGCATTATTCATGTTTGCAGGCGCGGCTCTACATCGGAATCGTTTCCACCATTGCCGGCGTATATACCGTAGTTGATTTACAAAGCAGATTATTAGAAGCATTTCTTTCCGTCGTGCAGCCGATGATTCGTCGCACGTTTCTCGTAACCGCGAAGATTCTTCTCCGCGTCGTAGCTGAAAGTTTGTCGAAATTCAGTCGATAGAAGTGAGCGTCAGTTTATACTGAAGACCATAAAGTGCACTGGGAAAATAGCTTGTGTGGTAAGATAGTATTAGATATAAGAGGGTTTAAATAAATTATTGCGTTCATTATAACAAGTAATATTTTAATAACTAGATTGAATTTATCTCGAGAAATCGGCGTATATCCAGGTGGTGGAGTTATGATTGATATTATTGATGTATACGAAATGTAATTTTCTTGAATGAGATTTTAATCACATATAGTTCCTTCGAAATATCATACGTTTAATTAAAATAACTTTTATGATCCATGAATCTCTAATTCGGTTGAATTTCGTTTACGGTAGCTACAAAAATATGTATTTCTCTCTTATGTATTTCTTACAAGAAGTACATACTACTTAATTAACTCCAAGTATATTAAATTTTGTGTTGAAAAAGCACTTCATTTGAAAATAAGGATATGCGTCATTTGTCTGAACACGAACATATTAGGTTGTCCGGAAAGTATCTTTCTTTCGCAAACGTGTCTTTTACAACAATACATCTTCATACAAACGTGAAACCAAGTCTGTGAAATGTCGCGGTGTTTATCTCAATAAAAAAAAAAAAAATGGATCATATGTAATTCGACAAAATAATATAAAATAAAAGATGTTTTGCATCTATTATTTCCTCATAAAACGAAAGAAACTTTTCGGACAACCTGATATAACTGTTATATGAATGAAAAACCAAGTTAGCAATTTTCTACTACATGAACTCTACCATATAAAGTTATGTGAACTACATGTTTCCTTTTAGAGTCATATGAATATAAATAGAGTTTTACTCTATAGGTATTTATTCGATCCTTACTTATATCCCTAACACTTAACATTCAATAACGCAATTTTGACAGAGCTATAACGATTTAAACATAGAATTGAATCCATTAGCAAAAGATCCATTCAACATCACTCCTCATTATCAGCGAGATTAACGTTGTTCCGCGTATCACGTATCACGCGATTAATAACTGTTCCGTATAACACGACACAGCTCCATTTAAGATAATCGAATCATAATTAATCCAGCCCCCAGGCTGCATTCCATATTCATCAGTGAATCGCGCAGTCACGTTCTCACGACACTGGAAAAACAGTGAGTACGCTAGCTGGCACAACTAATTCGGAGAGAACAACGCGGATTTACGAGCAAACATAGGTACGTATACATCTTACCTCTCTTGAGGACGAAACTCTTGACAACGATCGTTGTATTAAAGAGAATAATTTAATGAATCACGACGTTACTCTCCTGGATTAATAGAACTATATTTAAATACAGTAATTTTACTAGGCGTTCTGTCAGATTTGTGAATAATTTTGTAAAAAATTTGTTACCCTATGTAGAAGAAATGCTACATTTTTGTGCAATTTGTTGGTTGGTATTTAGTGAAGGCAGAACGAAAATTCTATGAAATTTTGTGCTTTCTATGGTACTGAATATACGAATTTGGATTTGCAAATAAAATTCACTTCAATCGAACAACGTTAAATTGATTTTGTTCATGAAGAAATGCTTTGACATTTATACAAATGCGAGAAAATCCTGTTGTAGTCCTCGAGTAACAGGCATCCTTGACATTGATTGACACGATCATCGTCGGTCTTTCGAATCAACCATCATTTGTCAGTGTCTTCTACACAGCAGAACAGCATGCGTATTGATGGTCATCTGTGAAATTCATTCGAAATACCAATTTTCAGGATGACAGGAACAAACGAATGAGATTAGGCATTTATAGTTCGCAAAACAACGATCATTACTGAAGAAACTTCCTCATTAAAAATATTGATTAATCATGATCTTTAATTAAATCATGACTAATAAATTATGCGAGCTACATTTTTTAAACCTTCAAGTGTCAATAAATTAATTTCTTTTAATTTTCTGTAGTTATCCTGTTTTTTTTTTTTTACTAATATTTATTGTATTACCCTGACATTCATTTTAAAAAATATATCTTAAATCTTTTTTATGTTCCGTTTTCAGAAATTCTAAAAAAATTCTGAATCATTCACCGCTAGGCCAATTTTTATTTCATACATCTTAATAAATATTATTAAATAGCAATTAAAATATTTATGGATCTTCAAATGAAGTTTCAATTCCGACCAAATGGATTTAAAGCTATTACAAAAGATTAACTGAGTTCATAAATAGGGTTTCAAATACATTTTCAATTAAAATACAATAAACACAAAATTGTCTTTTTTTATAAAATTCTTGCCATTTACAAATTACAAAATTGCGGTGTCAATTGCAAATTGCGGATTTTTTATTATCTAATCACAAATAGCGTGTATGTTATTTTAAATTATGAAATAATAGAATAAATTCCGAACTTTTCTCTCTAATGTCCTATCACTTACGTTTTGTTATTCAACATACCTGTAACGTTATAATCGTATAATTACAAATTCAACACGTGCTCATTTCATGTGCTTTATTTTACCTAAATCGCGGCAGTTCGTCACATTATTACAACTGAGAAAGCTTGTTCAGGATTAATGTTCGAAATTAACTTGCGATCATTCAAACACGTCCGATCCTCATTTGCTGTGGCTTTAATTAACATGGATTCGCGGATGGAAGGTTTTAAAATCCGCCAAATATATTTCCGTGGCTTACGTTATCTTTCGTATACAATGATATACAGACCATGTTGTAATAGACGTAAACCTATTATTAATATGGTGATAATATGCTAATAATGTGGGCGAAATTAGCGAATTTTGTGCGAACGATGGGAAGAGTCACGAACATCGACAAAATCGTTGTTTATTAACATTTCGTAATTTCCTAAATTACCCCATTGAACGACAATTTTAGTGAAAATTTACGAATTGAGAGAGTAGAAGCGAAACAAGGCTATATGGAAATTGGATTAACTTTTTGTTACTCTGCTTATTTTGATCTGTTTATATGATTTCGAGGGAATATTGATGGATTCATTATAAAATAATTTTATTAAATGATTATAATATCTAAAAATTTTGTATTTGATTAATACAATCTTTAAACGTAATTAAAATTTGTGTTTTAATCAGTAAACGTAAAAATTTTATGTGGTTAACTAATTTTATAAAAAAACTAATGAAATGTTTAATTTTCTGTAATTAAGGGTCTTTAAAAATGTTGCATACTTTAATAATAAATATTTTTTGAGGTAAATTTTTCAATCAATTTTGAAGAGATATACTTGTTCCAATTTTATATTTACTTAATTTTATGTATTTATTTAATTATATATACTAAGACCGTGTATTTTGATAACAAGAAAAATAAAGAAGCCTGTTAAGGCAAACACAATTCTTTGAAATAAAAATATTTAAATGATAAACTTACAGTTTCCATGGAGGAATAGTCTCGCTCCAGTAGCACTGAATGTGTTAATCGACAAGATACAAAAGTTTTAGTTCAACGAGAACGCAACATAATTATAAATAACAAAAACCACGAATGAATTGAAAACTTTCCTAAAGGACCAGAACACACTACAGAGTATAATACGTAAATATCACGAGAACGAACTACCATGTGCCATATTTTAGCGTTCTATTCGTTAAAGGTATAAGATACATCTTTGACGTTTCATATGTTCTTCATAACGGTCGTAACTGGGACTTGTTGCATGTGAATGACTTTGATAGAGCAGCCAGATCTTTTTTTTCGGTACAGTATCGCGTTAGTTATCCTGATCGGTGTAGAGATACGATAAGCCGCTTTGTCTTTGTTTCACAGTTTATCCGTACACGTATGTAAACAGAAACACCTACTGTGGCCTAATGAAACAACGTGGCGTTTTGCATTCTTTTTACACACGAATCGAGCCTTTCAGTCTAGGCTGTTTGCCTTGTTACCATGTGTCTGCGCACGTTTGAAGTTTACGACCACCGCTCGATGTGTTCAACGAATACCAGCTCTCATTGTGTAACAAGGCCAAAACTTGTATTTACCCTTTTTTGACTCGTGTTCCATCGTCGTTATTTCCGCTATCTTCCTGTATTCCTCATTCGTTGCCCATCTAATCTAATAATTGGATCGAAATCTGTCGAATAACACAAGAAAAAATAAATAAAGAAGAGAACATAGAAAATATTGTTAAGCAAGATTTTTAGATTTATTTCTGCATATGTAACTTCGCTCCCATAAAGGAGGTTGCCTGTTTAAGCATTTTTTAAAAAAAACTTGATTTAAATGATATTTCTACTCTATTTATTTTAATACAGTAATTTGGAAAATGTAATATCGTATCGTGTTAAAACTTGTCGAGTTTTCTGTCGCGAAATTTATTATGAACTTGTAATTGATACGTGACATACATAGATGTGTTAAACTCAAACGGAACCGAAATATGTATATTCCCAGAGGTTGGACGTGGCGCGCTAGGGCTGCCCGAACTACCCTTGTTTTAATTAAACGGTATGATAAGTTTTAATTCAATTTATCCACATTGAAGTCATGTGCCTCGTGAACACTTCCCGCGCAACGGACCTTTCTGATGTCGCACGTTAATTACTATAGCTTATTTGGATTAAGCAAAAAATGAAAAATAGCTTCCAGCATCCTGACGAATATTGAATGGAAGTTTTTGTAGCGGAAGGATAATCTTGTTTTTAATACTCTTTGATAAACGACACAAAAATTTTATTTTTTAAATTCTTTATTCTGAATTAGTTTTCTGGTTTAAGATCTTTTATATTTTCAGTTCTTAGTCTTAATTAATTCACAACGTTTTATTTTATGTTAAATGGTCATAAAGTGATTTTTAGTTTGAATATTAATGCTATAACTAGTTTGAAGTTTTATTATTACGTTAAAACAGTACTAACCTTAATCTACTTTGTACATAAGCTTCAAAAAGTAAATTAATTTCAAAGTGCGATGAAGTTTTCTCTACGCTTTATCTCGTCTATCAGGTTAGAGAAGTATTTATTATAATTATCAAAAATGGCGGTCAAAATTACACCAAAACTTTTATACTTTGGTATCAGATTTATGTAAAATAATTAAGTAAATGTATTATCTTACTGTTACTGCTATTATCCTTTTACCACCGTTGAAATATTTTTGAGATTTCGTTATATACGTATTTCATGCTCACCATATACAACGAAACATAATGAAAATAACGTACGGATGTACCAGTGCAGTTCGTATTTCTCATTAGATAAACGGAGCATTTTAAAATTACAAGGGTTATTCACCTAATAGGAGGAAGATGTTTCATTTAAAAAGGGGAGTTTCTTTAGAATAACGATAAATTGAAGCGAAACTTATTAAAGCTATTATTGTCCAATATTAATTATATATTATAACCAACTTTATTAAACTATTAAATATAAAAAAATAAACGAGGTTATATCTTCTACGTTCAAAATATATCTTGATTCATCGCGGAAAGTAACATATCAACCAACAATCTCTTCCGAAAGCTTATCTGAAATCACTCTATCGTTCGCAGAATCACCTAACTAAGCAACAATTACCTAACCATCCCGCATAGCTAAAGATTCTGCCCTGAATCGTTCCACCAATCTAATGAAACCTCGAAATCGGCACATTCGAGGCAAACAGTAAACCTGCGGCCGTGAATAATTTCTGCAGGCTATTTCATCTACGATTGTTGATCTTGCCCAGGCTCTGGCTGCGGCCTGCATTTGAGGCCAATATTTCGAACGTCGATACGGTAGACATAGGGCGGATTTTATGACGTTATCCTCATCCGAGGGGCGGTGTAGCGGTACCTCGAATTTCTATTTCTGATCGACACCGTAAAACTCACCTGTGACAGCCAGCCTTCGACGAATGACAGAATTGAACGATTCCCTTCACTAAAATACTGATTTCGTTGTTCGTTCTGAACAACGAGAATATTATTAATGGAATGAATCGTTTGCATTCTAATGTGAATATTCAAGGATTTTAACCGTATATAAATTCATGGGTAATTGTAAATTAACATTAACCAGAGTCAAATTTAACAGCAATCACAGTCATGAAACTCAAAAGCAGCTCCCGTCCATCACAAAACTCAAATATGTACACGCAACCCCTATACTGCATCTTCACCCACATACATGTATAATATCTCTTTAGACACCATCCCGCTAAATCAAGAACAAACACATCGTATTGGCGTAACTAGCCACGATTCGACAGCCTCAGATACTCCTAAATAATCCAACCCACGTCCAATCCAAGTATCGAGTTTGTTTCCCAACATCATGAAGATCAAGATGGTATATATGTTTCCTAACTTACAGAGGCTCGTGCAGCTCCGTAATATTTCATAATAATTTGAAATAAAAATGTTGAGGTTATTAGGTGGATGTGATGTTAATACAAAGAAATGCGTGGGTAAAGTGTAAGGTAGAAAATATATTTTAAATACTTTGAAGTGTAAATACAAGTCGCAATACTATTGAGCTGGTCCAGATCCGCACGCTGGCAGTGTTACCTTATGACTGAAAACCCTAAAGCCATCGTCACCTGTCTACAATTTATGGTTTGCTTTCGACCTTATCTTTTGTTTATACGCTGTCGATGGCTTCAGTGCTTGACAAAACTAAAAGACCAGATGTAGAGTTTTCTTAGAAGTGGTGACCACTTCAACAAAAAATAAATTCCAAGGCAAAAATAAAAATTTAAAATCTATCTAACAGAAATTGAAGATGCTAGAGATTCGTTCGCTTTTTTAACAAGGGACTATCATAGAGAAGATGAACCCTTTAATTTTTCTCAGTCTTATTAAAAAATTAAATTTTTTCCTTGTACGATTTCCATTTTTCAAGTAACAGCGTGTATTAAGTATCTTCGTCAAAAGAACTCCGTATCGCAGAGAAATAGCAAGCAATTCTCGATATCGCTGTCCGTAAACATCTCGGTGTCATTTTTATTCCCCATGCGAAATCGATAACCGATCCAGCGTGTTATTGGCACAAAGGAAATGAAAGATATCCGTGGCTTACCGGTGCTATCATAAAGGAATACACGCCCGTAAATGTATTACTTTCTTCGAGCTTTGTCGTGAAGATGGCGACGTTTCTGTCACGGATTCAATATCTTTCAGTTTTACGCTGAAATGAAAACTGCGACCTTTAATCACCGTTGCTGATGTTCCCTAGTTTTTGCACGAAAGTTTGGACAGGGGAGAACAATAATAGCTATCAGAGTATGACAGGTAAAATCACACGTTTTTCGTGATTTTGTCAACGTATCCTGGATAAAAGAAATGTGTATACTTTTTTAGATCTGTTTGTTGTTTTAGAATCAATTGCAGATTGATAGTGTAATTATTTCACTCCTTGAATGGTACACACATATTAAAAGTTTTAGTGTATCTTATAAAAGTGCTATTTATTATTTAAGCCTTTGGTAGTGTAATTAATGAAGAATTAAGAATGAACAATTTTTAAACAGACAACGTCCTTTTCCTCAAGATTTCTTGCATTTCTGATACTACTTACTGAACACTGAGATGCAGTTTAGATAATTTTTGACCAAATATCGTATTTATTTTGTCAGATATACTCAATTTTGCTTCTTAAGTATAATAGGAATTGAATTATAAGTACTAACGATAATGATATGATTTCAATAAGTAGCAATTACAATTTATATATAAAACATAATAATATAAAATATATTCATAATGGATATGCTTTTAGTAACTTATGTAACGTTTACAAATGCATTTTGGCGATATTATACGATATTTGTATCAATAACGCTTTTATTCTATGTTCGCAAAGCTACGACACGAATATTCCACTTAATTATAAAATCGTTCCGTATAATTAAATTGATTTTGATGTTTGAGAACGAATTTGTCGTATCACGGAATATTATTTATTCATAAACTTCCATATATAACGTTTTCATTATGCAGAACTTACAAATACAGGAATCGAAGGAAATATGAAATGTTCAAGCATTTCGTGGAACAAGTGTTTCGATATCGAGCTTGCTTATCACACTTCAGATGATCGTGCATTGCATCAAAGCGGTGTATAACTCTCGAAAAATCTTGATAATGGCACCTGCGCGGTGCATTCTGAATAATAGCTTTTAATAACATTAACCGAGTGTCCATAACTCAGCATGCCTAGCACTGATTCAGACAGTAACTTCCGGTCTGTTGATAATTCCGCTATGCATCATTCCTTTCATATCCGTCAGGACATCGAACCGAGTTCTGTCCTTCGAGAAAGAATGGCTCGAAGCCTATCAACGTCTATTGCATTGCAGGAACGGAAAAAAAAGAAAGATATGGAACAATATTCTAGGAAATTGCTCGTGAAACGAATTAACTTTTTTTCTATCGCTATATCATATTTCTTATAAGGAAATACTAGTTTTTGCCCTATATGAAACCATACTTCACGTCGAATTTCGAACTTAATTAAACGACACAAGTATTGTGTTTCACAGTGCGGTAAGCATTCATAGCCAGTGCTTCCTTGACTATATGCTTCGTATTTTAATTCCGCAAATTAAATCTGTTTTCTTTCGAATATTTGGTTTTGATGTCTCCTGGGATTTCAGGCCACTTAAATTATAAGAGAGAAAATTTCTTATTTTTTCTGCAGGAAATGTAATAATTAGACTGTGGAGCTTTATATATTTATAGACAATTTATAAGTGAAAAATATGCAAAAAATACATAAAACATACAAGGTAAAGTACTCGTAGTATTGAATGAGTGATATAGATCTTAATGTAGTTTCCATTTTTTAAATTACGTTCAACATTCAAGTAATTATGGTAAACATCTGGAGTATAATAATTTATTAATTCTTAATAGCGTTTAACATTTAAAGGAATTTTTTAGCATTTATAATGACCAATGTTTAAATGAAAAGATATCGATATTAGTTATATAAAGGTGTTAATGGACAAATTGGGTATTTGATAGTAGATTCTATCTTCGTATTAACGAATTACTGACATTTCACGAATATATTAACTTATCAAGTGAAAATGTAGTATAATATATTTTAATTCGTGAAATATGAGATTACAGTATTTTTCGTAAAATGTGCGTGATATTCAAGAGCAGGTAAATTATTCTGTTATCCGGAACGAAGAAATCTGAAATGCATTTGTATTTTCTGCTCACATAACTAGGAAATTATGTTCTCATATTTTGTGATACATGTACGAAACATTTAAAACTGAAAATATTTCCTAGGACATACCTAGCTTTCCCTTTCTTTTTCTATTCAAAGTATGTCATAAATTTTATGTATCATTCATTACGGCGGTGGTCCTTTCGAAAATGTATCTTCATATACACATAGCATGCAAATTTTGTATAATTGTGGAGCTCAATCAAGCAATAGTATAATTGTATTTTTTCAGAAACATATATTGTAATATTTATTAAACTTTCATTCTATTCAGTTTTAGTTCAAATTAAATCTGATTCTTTTTCAGCCCACACTTTATCAACCGACCAAAATTTTCTCTGATATTTCTCATTCTTATTTATCTTCTTAATAATCTTTTCTAAATATTATAGTTGATGCATCGAAATGAATTTGTTACAATCGAGACAAATCTGCTATATGTAATTTTCAAATTCACTGAAAGAAGTAAAATAATTCGAACGTTTGGCAGATAACGATTTTCATTCAGTCTTCTCGTTTTCCTATTCGCTTTATAAAATTTCACTCGGTGACATTCTTTTATCATCCACATTTGTTTTATAAGTGCATTAACATGTTACATCTTCCCGTCTATTCACACATTTATTCGCCTTTCTCTATTATAAAGGACACTATGAATGTCCGCAAATTAAGAGACGTGCAGTGATAGAGAAATACTTTCATATACGGCTTGGATACGTGATTCGAGTCCCTTACATTTACCGCCATCGTTTCCTAGGATTTTTCCACGACGATTCATTGTTCTACCTCATGTGCATTCTTCTCCTTCTTTATTCCTCTTTCCATCTCTTTTCTCTCACTGACTGCGAATATCGTTACGATTTTTCCACACGTCGCGAAATACTTAGCCACGAAGTCTTTGTGCTGTGAAACTGGTACGAACCGCGCTGTCTCCATTCCTTTTGTTACCATTGCTTTTTTCTTTCTTTTCTCTCTCTCTCTCTCTCTCTCTTTCTCTATTTTAATGAAATTTGTTCGGTTTTCGCGATACCTCTTCGACGTCGTGTCGCTAGAATGAATTCCGTAATGAACAGTGATGCGCAACGAGTGCAAATGTAATTGAAAGACATGTTGAAATCCTGCAAAATGAAAGCTATCGTTACGCTCCTGAGAATAATGCCATTGTAGGAATTTTAAGCGAAACAGGACTAAATGAACCAATTGTGGTAATATTACGTTGATCTGAAAGTTTTATTCGTTTCTTTTCGGATGAATAGAGACCGATCAATGCGGAAGTACCGCGATATGGAAAGGAGAAAATCCAACTATTATTCACATTCTCATCATTTAAAATAAATTTTATGATTTCGCTAAATCACACTAAATTCATCACTTACGATAAATAGCACTATACATCTCACTTTTTAGAATCAACATTCAATACAACACTATCCAAACTATACGATAGATAATATACCATACGTCCAACTATACATTCAAAACTATTCAATAAAGCAGATATTAGATTTTATCCAAAGTTACAATTCGTTAGACTCGCGAGTAAACAGAAGTACAGCAATGAACAACGGTATCACGAAAGTTCTCGAGCAATACATTTCAAAGAATTCCAAGCAGCAGGATGTAAAAACAGGACGGTCAACAGAATGTTCCCGTGAGAAGATTACCACCGTTGCGTTGGGTAACGCGTTATTTTTCTGTTGCTTTTATCCGAAAACGTATTCGCAAATGAACGTTTCAAGCTTACTCGGTCACCGACCAAGCCAAAGCTCGGTTTTGTGTGTTTCATGCTTTTCGTGAAAATCTCTTGTCGGTAGAATATTCCAAACCGTTCATCTTATATTAATCGTTTCTGCCAAAGCGTGCAACGCGCAGATTAAATCCAATCCCAGCTCAGGCGGGTGAATTTTTTAACAGTGCGCCAGATAGTTTAATTTCGAATTGAGATCCACGATGTCACGGAAACGTGCGCACAGTGAATTCTGATCCACAGGACGGAGAGGAAAGGAAAAAATATGAACCAGCGCCAAGTTTTCCGGTTGAAAGGATTTCGATGTCCGACCAGTGTTTTCCGCCAACTTTAGACACGGTTAAATCGCGGTTGGACAAACTGTGACAGAAGTAGAACTTTCATTAAGTGAACAAATTCCATGGTTGTGATTTACGTTGTTTCAGTTTAGAGTATGTTCGGTTTGATACCAAACGTTGGGAATTCTTTGAGGTTCACTTTACTATGGTACAATGAACGTGCATGAAATGTTTATGTTTATAAATGTATTATTATAATATATACTTTATAGAAGTACAATAAATAAATCAAGGATATAAAACACATTACCATAATTTCAAAAACAGTTGTTTTCTTTCACAGTAAAATAAACAATTACGAACTTACATAAGATTCCATGAAATTCTTACAGCCAACGTTTCAAAACATTTCCTACTATTTTCGAGCAACAGGAAACATTCCCAAAGAGATCCTTTTCATGTTATATCGTTAACTGCCACAAATATAAACGCGCATGCACGTTTTCCAAAGCCATAAACGTTATACTACTCGCGTTACATATGAAATCTGTTCGTGTTAGATCTTCGCGAAATTTGAATTGAAAAGCAAATTTGTTCAATAATGGGAATTTCACGAAGACAAAATGTTTTAATGAGACCGCGGGAAAGTGCACGCGGTTGCTCCATTCGCAGCGGAAAATTCAATTAACCAGAATGGATTAAAATGGTTTCGAAGTACGGTATGTTTTCTTGGAATCCGACCACGTCCCTCGACATTAAAACGCAGATCCACGTGCTTGACATAATTGAGAGTATTGATTCGAGACGCTCGTAGTTGCAACAAATATCAAGGAAAGAGATAATGTTCGGAACTTATTACTCGAGAAAATGGAATTTTTTATTTGATGAAGATATGATAAGATATGATATAACTTAATATTTTGTAAATTTCTGTCATTTCTTATCTTCAGCTTCTAGTCTATAAAAGCAATACATGTTGTTTTTATAAGTGCCATCGTGCGTGTGTATTCTACAATTGCATTAGCTTTTTAGATGGCTATGCATATTTTGTTTCTGTACATCGAATCCTCTCGTTATTCTATGTGAAAATGGTGAGAACACGATTAATTTAAATGACATTTAGCATAAAATACAAGACTAAAATATTCCACTATGTTCCTTTCCTCTTGATTTTCATACAAGATATTCTACAACATTAAAGATAAAATATAACGAGAGGATTCGATTTATACAAAAGAAATATGCACTTACATTAAAGGAAGTAATGCAATTGTAGAATGTATATACAACATTGCACTTATTAAAAAAATATGTACAAATGTGATATACCCTCCCTGACATTTTTCTCTAACTACACTTAAAACCTAGTTATGACATGAAAAAATTGCGTGGACAACTCTCCATATAAATAAAAATTATTTCCTCTAAAACATGACACATTTACACCCCTATCGCCATTATCCTAAGTGAACTTTGGATGTTTAAATTGATATTTATTTTGATACTAAACAATTATACTATATGTTCTGACCGGAAACTACACTGATTATATAGTTTTTTCTACAAATAGAAAAACCAAAAAAGAATATGTCTAATGTTACAATTTTTTAATCTTAACTAAAAATTCGCGATTATTAATGTAACTTTTTTGTAATAAATAAACTTACGGACTTATGGATAAATAAATACTTTGTTCCTTTGAAAACTTCGATAGTAATCAAGCAATTTCAACGTATTCAGACAATGAAATTGAGAAGTTTATAAAAAGTAGAGTCGATTAATTTGACTGTTGTGAGGCTCAATTATAAGTATACCAGAAGATCGTCAAGTAGAAAATTCTACGATCACCTTGTTGTTTTTTAGACGCAAACGCATTCACGAAGAAGAAAATTGAACTGTAACAGCTGGAAACGCGTAGGACAAACAGCACGGACATTCTGATAACTCCTGTATTATTACGGTGTGTAGGTTTCTGCGACGAAGGAGTAGCCACTCTCGCGGAGAAAGGGGTCAGCATAAAGGCGGCCTCGACACCGCGAACGCGATACAATTCACCGAACACATCGGCCTTTGCCCCATCATTGTGCCCTCGTAGCTCATTGTTCGCCGTCGGACAGTGGAGATCGTTTGTTCAACAGTTCTGCTCGACGCTCCCTTTTTTCCGTGACCACGTCAATGCTTTGATACCCTATCGAAAATATGAAGAATGACCCTTCACCGTATAACGTATTTATGTATGACGCGACATTAACCTGCTATCGAGCTGAAATCCAGTACATCTTTTTCACCTTTCTCGTTTTATAACTGGTTCCCACGTAAATCGTTCTTGTGGAGATTGAGGGATGAAATGGGTGACATGTAACAGGGAATAATTGAATTGGGTGACAGGATTTTGTATTTTAAAAGGGAAGTTTTGTTGTAGGCTATGATGAAATGATTGTTGATTTTGAGATTGATTGAATAGGTTTTGAAATATAAGAGATGACATAACGAAGGAATAATTCAATTTCCTGAGGTGTTTGATCGAAAAGAATGTTGAATTGATGTAATAGTACTCGAAGGTAATTATTTTCATTCAATTTATCACGTTTCGTTTCAAGATTTCTAAAATTAGATATATGTAGTTATATTAATCAATGTGTTATTTTCAATTGTGTAAACTTTATGAAGAATATTAAATATTTAGAGTGGACGACGGACAATTAATTAAACTTCCTTTAGAAAGTAGTCTTTTAATTTCACATGGAATGGATTAGAAGGGTAAATTGATTGTGAGGGAAGGATTAACTCGCGGCCGTGTACCACTTCGCTTATTCGTATGTATAGTACGCAAGCGTATGCCAGTAATTGTGAATCCGACTAAAGTTTCAACCGCTGCGCTGTCTTGAGCGACATCCCTGCCGGATACACTGTGGTTTGCATACACGGTAAATGTGTTATTGACCTTAGAAAGGAGCTATTTCGGTGCAAACGCTTATGCCACTGAAAATTCAAATCGTTGGAGTACACAAATCACGATCGACACAAGAGCAATTAAAAGTTTGAAATGATGAAATAAAAAGTTATTTTTTATCGAAAAAGAATATAAATTTCATGTAACATCGTCGTAAAATGTGGTTCGACAAATATCTATCGAGAATCAATTTCTTTCTTTATGCTCATAAAAATATTTGCATAAAAATTCGCAGTCTAATAATAAATGATGTAAGTACCAAAATGAACAAAAATGCAATTTTTACTTTAATTTTTACTTATTAGAAACTTTCGCTTCTTGCATTTTGCATCATTTACGATTTCAAATCGATGATTCATCGAGCGAATGTCTTCAAAGGAAACTCGCGTTCGTGTCAATTCGCGAATCATAGTGTCGAGCGAAATTCAGGCGGAAAAAGAGTTACCCTCTTTCTCTCTAGGGAATGTTCACCTCCCGGCTAGTAATTAATAAGGCGCTGTAATGCCAGAGGAGAGGCAAAATTAAAAGAGCGCAAAAGAAGGTAAGGTTGAATATTAAACGAAGATCGAAGAAATACAGGACAAAGCCGAAGGCAACGCCGAGGAAATACCTCGTTCTCTGTTCCAATAGATATACTAGGAACGTTAATCTGTGAAAATCGTGGAATTCTCGAATCGTGCGGTCGAGCAAATTTTTATGTATTGTCGCGACGTCAAGCGCACGCTTCTTTCATCACTACTTGACGTTTTGTCTCGTTCTTCTTATGTAATAGCTTAGTGAGTAGCATTAACCTACTTTTGTTTCCTCTTTTCTTTTCGTTCGAAATCGTTCACGAATTACGAATATTTTAACTGTGGACGCAGCCAGAAAGAAATTTCTGCATGGAAGATTTAATATATGATTGTTGAGCGGTGTATCGAATGATTTGATGAATTTTTAATGAACAATTGTTCCGTTTTTAATTCTGTTCGGAGCAAAATTGAATCGGTGATAATTTTTTATTAGAAACAAATAAATAAGTGTTTACGACTTTATTAATTTGTTTATCTTGATTATGAAACATTTTTTTGTTCCTTAACTTTAATGAAATATTATTTACCGTGAAATGAACATCTTGAAAATGAATAATCTTAAGAAAAATTTCACAATTAAAATTTTTCGTTTCGCAGAAAGAATTAAGAATTAATATCTGGTTATAAAAATATGTGATACGAATAAACAGTTAATAATTTTAAAGCTGAAGTTATTTTTACAATGAAACTTAAAATACTGTATCACAGCTTGCAACATTATGGCAATGATACAGTACTGAAGATTACCTGTGTTCAGCGGAATCTGTGTAATGGTGCAAGGTAATTTGTATATATACAGGGAAGAATGTACTAGTGAGAATTAAATTGTTCCTAACTTGAAAAATATGTCTTAACCGATTATTCGCATATTAATTTTCATGTTTGTTTCGATGTCTAGAATCGATCTCCAAAAGAAGTTCCACGAATTCGTAAATATTCTGTATAATGTAAAGATGAGAAAATGACTAAACGAAGAAATTTTTACATTAACATGACGCAGATCATATATTCTCTTCTTTGTGTACTATCTACAATATACAAAATAATTCTCAACATTTATTCATCACGAGTTGTAATATCCAGATATTTGATTTACCATGATTCTATGGCTGTTCGGTAATATCCACGATACAACATAGTGAGATCGGAATAGGTGGAGGTCGAAAATTTCCATCCGGTCGACGTTTGCAACATTTACACGAACCAAGGCCCATTCTTGATGCACGTCACGCGTAATCTTTGTGATCGACAACGAGAAACTGGGAATCCCAAGCGACGAAAATTTCCAAGCAGCTCGTGGCCTCGTATCGAACGAGCTTGGGGAGCGAGATCCTGCTTGTCATCCTCGACGAACGTGAACTCATTTCTACCGCTTGTCAACGTCTCCTTCGACGAGCTTCTACGGCTCCATTTCCGCTAACTTGCCGACTCTGGCTCGTAAACACGTTCTTCTCCATTCCACGTTTGCGGGAATCGCGGGAAAATGAAGATTCCAAAACGATCGAGAAAACCTTTTAATAGTAATCATTGAACGACACTGAACCAACAATCAGAAGGCAGGAGGTGCACGAATGTGTTATCAGTAAACTGTAGATGTGCTTGCATAGTTTCATGAACGCAAGTAAAGAAATGGAATTTATATGGAGATTTGTTTCATTTAGGAGATATAATTAGTACTGCATTTGATAGTTCAGTTTTATTTTATAGAAATTTTATTTTCGACAGCTTATTTCTTATTATTATTTTACTATAAAGTAATTCAAGTTTTTCAAACTTTATTTTCCATAGAATTAAAATCCACGTTCTAATGCTGATAATAATAATTATAATAATGACAAAAATCTGTCTAATATTGCACATCTTTCCATATCTTTCGACGTAATAAAATAATCAAAAAATGAGTTTGAAATATTTCAAACACTAAACTGGATGTGATTGAATATAAAATTTTAATAAATCACAAATTCTCTTACTATTTTAAAAACGACAACAACAAATATAAGTCTACTGAGGAAAATAAACAGCAACGTCAAAAAGCAAAGGAAAAAGCAATAAAAAAATCATTTCTGCTCGTTTCAAAATACGCAATTTGGTTTCGATTTTCTAGCGATACGCTCAAAGCATTGCACAACAATGCAATTTTTACGAGCCTTTGACTTTGTCAAAACGGTTTTTACAGTTCTTTGATATTTTACACTACTTTGCACAAAAATCGACTATTCTGTATACAGGTACGAGTTATCAGACGGTTAACGAACGCTACATGGGCAACGGAATAATATTCTGTACACATTTGTACTAATCCTTTTGCATCTTCAACAATTTCTTATAACTCTTAATTACATAACATATATATCAAAAGGCTAAAAAAAGTCACAAAAGTAATTTCACACAATTTTAATAGAAAACTAAATTTCTATTGATTTATTTATTTAACTGAACATTCCTTTTGTTTTATTTTATTGCCGTGACTCACGGCCCAGTATATTTTTGATGTCTGGCAGCCGCCTTCTCCACGATGTTTGCACCGATACTTCAACCCCTCTGTGTTTCTACCGACGAGTTAAGCATTACTTGCGTCGCGAGAAAGAAGCTGTCCGCGAAAAGAAACAAGCAGCATGGAAACGAAAATAGTTTAATGGGCAGTTAAAGTCCCGCCGTGGAAAACAGTTTTGACGTTAAAAACTCTTCGCTGAGAGAGGAACTTTTTTTCTGCCTTCAAATTTACTCCCGGTGATGACAGCTAGCTGTGAATAAACTCTCGATACAAATTTTACATCCAAATATTAAAATAGAAATTGCAATCTATGTTTTTCTTTAAATTTTATACGTACACTATCGGCAAAAAATTTTAAGTCAGCTTCTTTGTTGTACCTAATCTTCAGCCGTATTAACTATATCGAATCATCTAATTGTATCATTAATACGAAATTAAAGCTATAAACATTAATAGTGATTTTTTGAATCATCAATTGTTAAAAGAATACCATTGAATCTTAAGTCGATTTCCTTCTCGATTTTTGATACGCTACATTTTTTCCTAAATCACTTTCCATTCATTGTTTTTGTATCGTTGAACGTAATAAAATGACGAAAAATTCGGAATAAATGATTTAAAAATAATTGTCTCTTTATCCTCGAGGTTTGTTGCATTTCTGGAAGCATATATCAAAAATACATACTTCCAATTTTGTATAAAACATAAATATTAATTTATTATCTTACGTATAATGACAATTAAAGCGTGAAATTTACAATACTATATTTGATAGACTGTCTGACATTTTCCTAGTCTATACTGTAAAAAGGTTAAGTAAAAATACAATATAAGTTCAATTGAAACGAAAGTGGAACTACATTCTTCCAGTCTAATAAAACTTCAATTTCACTACGATCACGATCGTTCGACTTTCCAATGAACAAAATATCACGCGTATTTTGTATTATTTTTTATCCAATGAATGTATCCATAGTAACGTACGATGTGAATTTTCAGGTTGACGAAGGAAAGGACGGTTGCGCTGACTATTTCATTCCTTTCTCATTTCGCGATAATTTCGAACCACTTCGGCATCGAGCTCTCGTTCCTCGTCGAGTAATGTAATTAGCATTTTTATTACGCGTACATGTCACACCACTTCTTGTCGTCGATGGTAGACAGCTCTATTCACGACTCGACACCCAGTCAGGAGGAAAGTTTTAAATTACTTTGTTCGAATCCCCGCGAAAGTTCAGGTTGGCTCGCAGCGAAGCAGTTCCCATCGATCGACTGTAAAATTTGCGGTCACGAATAATTTGCGCCCTTTGGATTAATCGCACGTCCAATCACCACCATTGCCTTCTGTCGTGTTGATTAATTCGATTTTGAAAAACGCATTTAATGCTCAGGAAAAACTGGCCGTTTCAGTCAGAATAAAATATGTAATCCATGGTATTTTGATGTAAGTAGTACTATAAAGCACCATCAGATTTTAGAAGGTTAAAAATATATTGTCCAGAATTATTCTTTAACAATTAAGAAGATACCATTAGATATACGTTTGTTCTTCATGGAGAAAATGAAAAGTTTGAAATATAATTGTAAAATGTGCCTGATTATTTAGTTAATATAAAAAAGAAATCATTTACACAAAGAAATATAATTGATAATTTTAAATGTATTGCTTATGACAGATTTCAATTTATTGTCTTTGAACATCTTCCCTTTGTCTTTTATAATCAATTAGGAAATTAGGTTTCTGGGCTAACGAAACAGTATCTAATTTTATATATAGCGCATATTAATACGTAACCGAATGAGAATATTAAATTGATGATTACAACAGGTTAAATCGAGTAATCTTGTATCTCATTAATTTTCATTCGGAATGAGATAACCGACGAGGATGTCGTTAATTTACATCGAAACCCTCTATTCTGCCCTGGTTGAATATGAGTATGTTATAGTCCTTGGTCGAGAGGATTTGAATTTTTCGCTTACTGTTATCAGTGGTTAATGTTTTGTTAGTAGTTTGCACCGGGGCTTTGCAACAAGCTGCGTAATCGATTTAGCAGACCGTGCAAGTTTGAAATTCTAATTTAATTTCAAAACTGGGATTAGAGTACAGAATATTCATCGGACGAGAAATATGCGTGTCAACCGTAAATTTGAAAAGCCTGCTAGCCTGTATTTCTCAGCTTATCTGAACACGATGGTCCTTAACTTTTGTTTTAATAGTAGGTTGTACATATCGCTGATTTGCTTAGAGATTGACATAACTAAGGAAAATACATTTTTCAAGGAATTAATTTGAAATAGATATTTTAATGTAGAGAATTATTCATAACGCGACTGGCGAAAAAAGTTCTTCAGGTCTAACGATAGAAAAATATAGTACTGCGAATAATTATAAGTTCAAACACATTTTCTGTATTATTTCTTTAACGTTTTCCAAGAAATCTTTGGATATCAGCTTATGTTACATGGCGAATTATTGTCTTCCATAACTGAAATAGAGGAGAGAAGTAGAGGAATAATTTTTCACTAAGACTGATATTCATGCTCATATTCATACAACAGCCACTGCACAAAAATGCTTTCAAGATTTCGGGATAAAATTATTATCACGACCAGTACTCACCAGCATTCAACCCAATCGGGAACCTGTGATGAATTCCAATAAGAAAAATTTATTCAGATAGATATCCAAAACAAAACTTTAAATAAGCTACAGGATAGTCTACCTAACAGATTAATACAACCAATAAAAAATGAGAGAAGATACTATATATTGAACAAAAACGTAGTAAAATTAATATTGAGTTTATATTTTTTCCCAGCCATAAACACAATTTTAAGAGAAAATTTATTTTTTCCAGGCTTTAAATAAAGAAACTTTTTGTTTGCATTTCCTTTTTGTATCTCTATCGTCTTGCTTCATATTACAATATCAAGTTGTATAAACGATTTTGTCAATTTTAATTTTAATATCATGAAAAACCTAAAAATTATATTATATATAAAATATAATAATAATAATATTATTATGTATTATATTACATATATATAACAATCATAAATAGAGTTGAGTTTATAATTATTCACGGCACTATATTTTGCTCTTAAAATTTAGGTAGGTAATAATAATCTTTAAGTTTCGAGGGTCCAAGAAATATTATTTTTGCATATTGCCTATTATAGAAACAAGGGATAAGACGTGATATTCTTCTTATCAAATAATATAATCTTATTGGATAAAACAATAGTACTCCCATCCTAGAACTAGAAGTAGAAAATAGTTTCCTTTTCAAAGATATTTTCAGTTCGATAATTAGCACTGACAAGACGTAACGGACATTTATTTTGTAGCGGCATATGCGTCTTAGGACGTTTTGATACGAAGATGCCTCACGCAGTTGTTTTGCCACAGAGGATTAACACTGTACGACGCACATAATGCAATAAACAAACTCTGCACAAAGCGATTTCGCTGTTACGTGCAACCAACAACTGGCGACAAGTTCAAACCTTTCGGCACCCCCCTCGACCAGTATAAATAGACGACCATGTCCTCCAGACACAGTCAGTTGTGCGAATGAATATCAGTATCGAGTCAGTCAGTCAGTCGCACGAATTAATATCACTATCGTCATCGAGTCAGTCAGTCAGTCGGTCGAGCGAATAAATACAATGAATCAGTCTAGCGAATCAGCATAACAATTAGTGTCAGTACCGCAGTATCGCGCAATCTTATAACGAATGTCATCAAGCGAGCAACACTTGCGATTAACTTTGTATTCTATATTTTAAAATATCTGTAAATATAGTTAATTGAATTAACTTGTCTCGTTATTAATTTAACCAACAACACGTCCACCATAATTTCAACCAAGGAAGATGAACATATATTACGAGCTAACATTTTCCACGTCCCCTGCTATTGTAAGTCCATTCATTAGAAGTTTGAAATTATGTGATTTACTTATATAGTTCATCATAGCTCAGCACTTTTATAATAGAAACGCAGAGGGTTATTGAAGAATTTCTATGAAATTTATTAGTATAGTTCGGATCTATTATAACGGCATAAGCATTCTGTCGGTACCTTTCTTACCTCATGAAGTACTCAAAAGTCGGTGTTTTCGTGCTTCGTAATTAATTGGACGAATGGTTCAATGAGTAATTGAAGTAGACGGTTTGTTGGAAATTCTTCTTGACTATAACTTCCCGGTGTACTTCACAGAGCAACCGAACCGTAAGAACGATTAACTTGCTAATAATGAAGTGAAATATTTGAGTTCCTATTAAAAGGAATTACGATAAGAACTAATTTATTTCCTGATAAAACATTCATTAAAACTGAGTTTTTTTTAATTAAGAAGATTCAAGCATACCTTTAATGTGACGTTTTAAGGCAAAGATCGTAGTCTCTAGTGAACGAATGAATTTATTAGATAAATAATTATTTATTAAATTATTTATTAAATATATTTCATCATAATAATATACTGAAGAAAATTTTAATTATTCGTTAAATTAAATTTTTCATCACATTTCGCTAAAAATTACCAAACAAGTATTGCGTCCCATATAACTCATAACTAGTAAAAATTGATAACATATACACATAAATATTATCGATGTGAAAAAATGACAAAAAAAGAATTATCTTCTTAAATAAGCGAGATTCTAAGAGAAAAATTTCTACAGAACGACAAGTTTCGTATCCAACAGGTGGCTACATTGTAAACACATATCCCTCTCTCATTCCCTCTTGCGATGAGGTTTAATGCGAGCATGCGAGTTGCGTGAGGTGAACGAGAAAAAAATCGATCACGGCCTACCGGAAACGAAACTAATCCGGCATCCGTCCTTCATTAAAATGCATGCACCGTGGCAAGCAACTTTAAAGAGGGTAATCGGGCATTTCGTTCAATTTTATTCGCAATCTTTTGATGCAAAATCGAGGAATCGATTCGTTCCACTCTCTATTCGTTTCGTTATGACGTACGCTCGTTAAAATGCCAGTTACGTATTTCGAATTTCTCGTACCTTCGTCAGCTAACGAATTTGGGAAAAATGTTCTAGATTTCAGCGATTGAGCATAATAGATTGTGATAATATCGTGGGGAAAAAGAGGAAAGAAATCTGGGTCATTTTATTCGAGATTATTATATTGAAATGGAATATAGATGAAGTTATTCGATGAAGATACTAATAGAGGCAATAAAAATCTTTTCATTTAAAGTTGCATTTGAATCTACTTTGAAGTATGACCAATATAATTTAGTATCACCGTTCAGTTTTTCGTTCGCAACCATATATTGAAATTCTTTATACATTTCTTTGATACAATATTTCTCTATTTTTTTTTTTTTTTTACTTCGTTTATCTTCCATTGTAAAATTAAAATTACATTGTATATTTCGTACCTTTTTATTCTAAAGATTATTTATTGTTATCTTAATTTACCAGCTAGTTCATATGTCAACGAAAAGAGGCAAATCAGTTTTGATATATTTTATTCTTCATATTTTTTTTTCTTTTTTTTACATAAATAACAATACATATTTTTGAGAACGTACGAGGCTATAAAAAATATTAAGAATTATTAAGACTAATATATTCGAAAATATTAATAATGCTAACAAATAGTTTCGAATATACTTTATTACAAATCTCTTAAGTGCCGATCATAGTTTTCCAATTTTTACAACTCTCCAAATTTATTATCTTTTAGATACATCTGAGCATCAGCAAATAGTATTTCGAACAAAAGTATCACATCGAGGAAAACCGGACGAAACGAAAGTGTACTCGACAAGAGTAAATACGCAGCCTTTGCGGCAGCTCTTTGAATTACGAACGGGTTTTCCACCACTTATCTCGGAAACATAGCAACATAATCTCGAAAACTGCATTCTACCTGTGCTTAACCACTCAAGACTTTTAAAATTAAATCTCGCCATAATATTATGACCTGTTAAGTCGTCGCAGTGAATGAAAAGGCGGAAATCCTGGCGTTTTAGAGTTTCCACAAGACCATCAAAAGAGTAACCTAAATTTTTGGATGCTATCTAAGGGAAGAATAGAATGTATCCACTTTAAGCATTCTTTTGAGCAACTCCCACGAGAAGTATTTTAAAAACAACCTTTCAGAATTCCACCTGCGCAACTCTTTAACACACGAGGAATTTGCAGGTTTATTTCTGTCCTTTTAAGCTCCTACCGCAATTCTACAAAATTGGAATTTCAATCGAAACTTTGTGCACGGAATATTGTTTTCGCAAAACTGTACAACACTGTTAGTGTTATTATTAACTTTAGAAATACCAGTGTAATATCATGTTTACATATATAATTTTAATATGCTAGGAAGTGTAACCTATCATATCAATTTATAATTAATTTATATAAATAATTTATAATAAATTATAAATAATTTATAAATAACATGTTACCTATAATTATCTAACTTCATATAATAACAATTTTCCTAATCGTTTTTTTGCAAAATTGTTGATATCTTCTTTCAGATTCTTCACTACATTGAATCCCTTACTCACATAGCACTTCGTAGAGACCGCCATAATTAAAAATTTGTTCGTGTCAAGACTAGAGAATAGGATGGACAAAACAATAATTTTCACTTACCTTGTTCTATTTCGCCTAGTGACCATTATTTTCTAATTTATTAGTTTCTATCATATCTACGTTAAAATCACATATAATTTTTTATTTTATCCTGAAACTTCAAGAAAATATATGTAAAATCAGAAATAATATTAATTATAGAACTATTACAACAATATTATTCATAGACCATTATATACTATCCTTTTCCGTCTCGTTGAAGCATCCAAACCGCGCTTGACAAAAATTGACAAGTGTTGACAAAAGTTCCAGAGCACTCGGTTCGTGTCACAAAACCCTTCTCCCATAGATTTATGTAAAACGAACGTGTCGCTACCGCCTGGTGCGAAAGCTAAAAACATTTAAAATTACTAGTCCGGCCGTGAGGGGACAAGCTGGTCCGTGATAGATGAAAATTAATGCCGCGAATTAGCATTTTAATTCGGTATCGCGACCATAATAGCGAAGCCCGTTTTTCCGGCGCAGAGGCCGCGCGGGATGAAGGCGGCTAGCAGTCTTTTAACAACGTAAATATTTTACCGAAACGAGAAACGGAGCTGATGGCTGTCCTCCCCGCGTTTTTTACCAGTCACCGGAAATGCTGTTGTCGGTTCCTCGAGAGGACTTCGCTAGGAGTATTAAGAGCTTCCACAGAATCAAAGCATTTGGGAAAGATTCACGATCCTCGCACTTTGCGTTTTTGGATGTGACAGTTGGAAAAGTTTATGAACCGGAAATATTTTTAAATTTAACATTAAGTATCTACTTTGATGTTGGTGTTTGTCCTTACATAGTTAATTTTAGATGCTGAATAAGCTCATGATAAACCTTATTGTGAAATGGAAGTTTGAGTGGCAAACATGAATTCGATTAGCGCGATGAAAAACTTGATTTTGTAAGTTTAATGCGTTACGTTACGGTCAGGTAATTTTTATCCATTTAGTATAACTCAGAATGGAGAAGTGACTTCAAAAAGATAGGTGAATATTGGTTTCAGTTCTATACATAATTTTTTTCTTCTTTTTTCTTTATTATAATTAGTTTACAAAATATCTCGTTCTTAAAAAGCCTATGGTATAGAGCAAAAAATTTATAGGATGATTGTGGTAAGTTTGAAAATTTGTAAATCGGCAAGAAAATTCTCGGTGCTCGTAGATCGGTAAGAGAAGTCCCTGGAATTTATGAATTAACGAATTAACTTTTTACGAACCTTCCAAATTTAAGCAGTTAATCATTCACAAATATCAAGGGAAAAGATTTCTCAACTGCAGAAATTGCATTTCTTTGATAGTACGAATTAATAAATGATATTCTGGAAAGCTGGAGGTCGACGAAGGAAGTTTCTCAAATTCAAAACGTAAAAAAGGAAGAATTTTTCAATATAGCAAGTGCACGAACGAAATTTGAAAATCGACGGAAGTAATTTACGATTCAGTACGAAAATCTTCATATCTCGAAGTCGATGTCGAACTCCAATCATGTCGACCAGTGAAATTGGAAAATCGACGAAGAAACATTTTCGAATGTTACTAGCTCGAGCCACATGAACATGAAATTGTACAGATTCTGTTTCCTTTTTCGTGCTTACATAACTTTCTCTAGCTTTGACTTGATCCAGGAAGGAGGCACCCTCGTAAAATTTGATGGTCAGTCTGGAAGACGACGTAGCCCGATACGATGTAACCCGGAAGAAACACTCGGACCGTGAAGCAAGGAAGTTCATTCGCAGTTATTGTCGGCGTCTGGACATACTTCGTCCTCTTGTCTTTCCCCTTGCTCCTTACCTCTTTTATTTAGATTTATTTTAACGATATTTGGACCGCTCTCGTGCCCTCTCAGACACACGCCACTATATTGTATGAAGGAAACTCGTGATACTTACGTCTGCTGTTATATGAATCTGAGAGACATTAAAGCTTCGATTGGCCGACAGGTGTTTTCTTTGCCATTTTCACGAACTTCTATAGTTTAATTAAAATTTTTCTGAAAACTATGTATTTTTTTTTTAGTGATACACAAGAGTTTGATTTCAGTTACTTAATTTTACAGTTAGGTAAAACGTACACATGTATAAAATATAGAATAAAAATGATAAATAAATGTATGTATCTAATTCTTTATTTAATAATAATATTACATACAAGTATGTATCTATAAGTAAGTAAATATACTATTCATTAAAAAATATTAAAATTATACTAATGGCAGTAAAAAAAGAACATTGCATTTTTATTTCTAATCCGTATCAAGTAATCGTTAATACTAAAAATTTCAGACCAATCAATCGGCCTCTTTTCCCGACTAAACGCTGAGTACAAAGGTGACCACGTACTCGACTAGGCAATCATTAATCGGTGCATCTCTAACAAAAATCACAATGACATTATCAATATCTAACCTAGGGTTAACTTTCAAACTTGCTAAATAATTTAATTCTATACCTTGATCCCAAGTAAGTTATATCAAATCGACGTTGCTAAGTGTACACCATTTGTCCAGTTAGCTACTGTACTATTATCGAATCATCATTAAATACATCCAATCTGCTTGCATTCGCTTTTCGAAGCGTCCTTTAACGAGACCCACTTTTCGAATAGGTTCTCTCGTTGACTAAACGAGCATCCACCAAGTGTCGCCTGTTGCGACGCTGCATCAGCGATGCGCTCCGTAATTTCTGATAGAATCGCACGTGTATACCAACACTGGAAGAATCACGGAAGCAGGGATGAAGGTTGTTGCAAAGCGAATAACGAAGTTTACAGGAAGATCTGGAGAACCGCCACGACACCGCGGTAGGCAACACATATTTGTAAACTCGGCCATACCTTCGGGGCTTGAATTCGCCTCCTTTTCCTTTCTGACACGTAGTTTAGCGGCTCGACACGGCCTTTGCCACCGGCCAATCTTGTCCGTCGTCGACGGGTTCTACCACGCGGATAATCAAAGAAGGAAAGAGAAAGAGAAATACTGGGTGCAGCCAAAGACCGACGACGGGATCAAAGGGAATGGTAAAATTTTTCGGAAACATTTTCTCACGCCAAACGATTGTAAGAGTGCGCGAATTTTCGCGTGCGCCAGATGAGCGACGCTGACGCGGAAAGAAGACGCTAGAGGTTAAAAAGTGTTTGAACAGCGCCCGTTTGTACTCAACGGATAAATATTTTCTCGGCAATTGAATTCTGATTAGAGAAGAGAGGGAACAGTGACGCACACGTGAACGAGGGATCGGAGGGTGAATCTGGGGAAATCGGATTTTTTGTGCAATGTTTATGCTTTTTTGCCTCTAAACGTTAAATAGAGTTTAAGGAAATGGGTTACCGAGAATTTTTTTTAGTTCTTTTATTATATTTTCTATTAATTATACCAGATTATTTTTCTATGCAACAGCATAAGACATATTCATGCTCTGAATATAATTCTGTAGTAATAGTCTGAATGTGATACAATATTATGGTATTGAGAAGCTTGATGTAATGAATGTTTGAATGGTAATGGTTTCAAATATTTTGCAGAACTTATGGAAATTCTCAGCCAGAATTAATTTCTATCGAATAATAATTCTTTCTTATTCCTTTAGCTTTGAAAATACGAAAGGATAGATCCCCTTTAGCCCTAGCCTTCACCTTTGTGCTTTTAGGCACACGAGACGTAACGGAAGCTTATGTATATGCATAAAGATTTAGTCTTTTTTCTAAGAAAGAAAAGCTTCTTGTTGCATTAAAAAATATTCTAGATATCGTTACAAATCTCAAATGCAACAAAGTTATCCGCTTAAAAAAATAATTAGATTCAAATGATTCTAGATATCATCTACTTAGAATCATGAGTAAAAAAAGGAAAAGATATAAAAAATATAACATTTCCCCCCAAATCGCCTAAAACTTAAAATCAAATTTACAGAGAAAAATTCAATTAACAAGAAGCCTAAACTTACACTCAAATTTCTAAGTTCCTTGACAACACTTTTAAACATTTATGGTGCGACCAATGGAAATAGAATAAGCGTAATAGTACGCCAAACGAATCTTCAATTCCGTTACGTGCCTTGAAGGTGGTTTTCATCGAACAACACACCTGAAGGTGTACGATGGAGAACAAAATGGCACAGTTCCGGCCAAAGGCGCGCATAGAATAAATATTAATGCAAGTGTACGTCTCTTCCGGTTGCTGCTGTTCTTACTCGTCTCTACGGTAGCTTCACGCTCGAGTTCCCATTGTTTCTCTTTTTCCTGCTGTCTCTGCCGGTTACGTGACATTCACACCCTCCGCCAGCGAGCTTTTACTCGCCAACCATCGTAATTTCTCGATTCCTTGACATCTGTCGCCGGAGGGTTAGCCCTGCGGTTCCACGTTGACACATCGACCCCATTTCTCTTATAGATTTCATATGTATATATGTGCGAGCACGTGTGCGTGTGTGTGTTAGCGTGTCTGTAGCTGGTTTGCGGTATTTGTCAAAATTTCTACCGGAATTCCTTGGTCTCGGAGGAATACGGAAGAGTCCTGATTTGAAAGCTCGAGGGAGATTTTAGACCGATTGGTTTTGTGCAGAATCACAATAGGTTGTACTGGTTGTACTGGAAGATGGTTAATCTGGGATGTATTAAAATTGTAATTTAAAGGAAATTAATTTGTGTATTAAAGTTAACGTAATGGTACTTTAGTCATTTTCATAATTTTTTATCTAAGAAAAACTTTTGGATTATATTGTCTGTATTTTCTTTTTAATCATTTTATTGAAAAAATTTAATAACGATTATATAGTATATGTAAGAAGGTTGAGAATTATTGAGAGTTATGTTATCTATATTTGACAACCTGGCACACGTATTAATTATGGATTAAGATATTCAACAAGAAAAACAAAACGTAAGCCTAAGGAAAACCGAAGAAAGCTCCAGCACCGGACAGCATAACAAACAATTTTAAGAATTATATATTACCTGCATTTAGACTTATATTTAGACTTCTGAAAGTACTTTGTAGATTAAATAGCTTTTGATTTATTTAAGAATTTTAAATATAATCACAATAAGGGATCATTAATTCAATGTAAAAAGATTACTAGAATACGACATAAAAGGTTTTGTTTCCACAGCAAGTTTCTTAATGAGCTTTTTATCTTTTGAATCTCAGTTTTATCTGCTTAATTCTTTCCGTACTGAATGTATAAAATACATATATCGATCGAGATTCTTCCCCATCGGAATTCCCTCATTTTAAAATCTTAAAAAAGCTTCATTATTCACCATCAAAATTCTTTTAATATATACTATTCGTAAAAACTAAAGAAAGCAAGAATATATAACAAAATAAAAATTGAAGACCAGAAACAAGATAATGTTCGACCACAAAAAGAAAAATTATATTCTTCTCTTTGTTTCTATACTTTAGCTTAATGTGTCGTAATAAAGGAAATTTAAATTGTACAACAATTTGTATGAAGCTGTTACTGAGAGGAATTTTGGAATTGAACGTGTCACGGGTGGAACGAGCATTTAATCGCGTGAGAAATGTGCTTCTTAGTCGTTTCAGAGACTCAAAATCACCTATTGATTCACGCAACCTCATCAAAAGCACGTTAAAGACTGATTACGATGCAGCTTACACTGTGCCGATTGTTCGATAAGGAGCGAACTTGTTCGAGATGATTCCTTTAATCTGGGATAACTTATTGCGTTAATGATATCCCCAAGTGGGTCTTTTCTAGAGATTCAGGATAAAAAGTGGAATTATGTCGAGGATAAGATTATTTTCTTCGCTGATGCGAAATCGATGGTGCGTGTACGCTGGGATAAATTTAAGTGTATCCCCCTTTTTCTTTCTTTTAGATAGATTTAAAAATACAGCTTTAAAGAATTTGTGACACAATCTAATTGTTCGTCACATCCAAATGTCTTTTTAGAACGTATGCTATATTATCTAAATTATAAGATGTTTATTTAGTAGAATTATATAGTCGAATTTGATAGAAATATGTTAAAAGTTGATACATCGAGTTTTTAGACTTTGGTTTTTCTTCATACAAATTGAAATTTGCTTCTTTTTTCTTATAATTTTTTATTTTCTTTCATTAGTACAAATGTCGTTATTATTTCTTTCTAAATTTGGAAAGAAACTTATAATAGGGCTAAAGTATTTCATTTCTTCATACGAATTGATCGATTAAATATATTTATTTATACCTACATAATATTTTATATTTATCGAAGTTTGAAAATTATTACGTACGACCAAAGGAAACCACATTTTCCAGACCGTATAATTTACAAGTGGTAGCCATTTCGGATATTAGGTTTAGAGAGAAACAATTTGTCGACAGTCTAGATAGTTTAATTGGTTAAAGCAAGAGATTTCACCGCAATTTCCGCTCGAATAAATTCGATCAATCGATTCTATCTCTCCGTATAGTTATAATCCTTGAATGAATAATTGAAATATTTGTATCTCGTTACATTATTTAAATAACTGAACTATGTAGTTCAACTTACTTTTAATAATATCAACCATTTTCTTTACACGTATTTGACAAAAATTTTATTTTTTAGACAAATGAAACAAAATGTTAGATAAATAAATCTCTCAAGCTCAATTATAAATGTATGCAGATGCTTCATTTAGAACAGAAACTAAGGAATAGGGTACAGATGATTTATTAGATTATCTTAGTGATTTCTATTAAAAAGGTTTTATCTATTAAAAACATAGATAAAAATAATATATTTTATAATTGCAATTGCACGTTTAAAGATGTTGAATTTAATTATACGTAATTATTGAAACTGTTATCTCGAATTATTTCAATTTATTTGTGATGTTTATTTTAACTTATGTACTTGGAATACGGCTTTGATACCGGAACCATTAATCGCTCATTTCATTTTAACAAATTTACTAAAAGCATATTTACCAATAATTTCGAGTATTTTTTATCGCATTTTATTGCCACAAGAACGGAGCAATCGGAGATTACGAACAATGTTGGCGTAACTCCCCCTTCTTTGTTGCTTTTAACTTAATTGCACTTCAATAAACTCCGAAACTCAGTTCTTGAAGCAAAGACAATTTTCTCGACATCGGACGAGAGTTTAATTGCTTTGCTATTTATTAAAATTTCCCAATCCTTTAAATATGATCGATCAAAATTTATTTTACGCAAAGCAGTGTCTCATCTACTTAAACATTCACTATTGTTACGAAAGGAATTTTATTATAGCTTGTAAAGACAAAGCCTAGGAATAAATTAAAATTACTATAACAAAGGATCGACACAAAGGATTAAAATTAGTTTTTTACCAAATTTTGTCGGAAAATTATGAATATACTTTATAAAAGAAGCTCCTGTGTAAATTAAAGAAAATATAGAAATTTGTATAAAAATATAAATATACACGGTGTAACGTGTAACGCCGCTCATAATATCTAAATAGAGTAATGAAATTTGACTTAGTTTTATTGTAGACGTACAGATTACAATATAATTTAAATTGATAAAAATTTCACTGGTATAAATTAAGAAAAATCTACTTTCTGGTTTCTTTTATCCGTAAATATTAATTACACTAAACAAAGAATTACCATCTTCAGCTGATATTTCACCAGAGAGAAAAGTAATTAAAGGGAATCAATTTATATGTACGAAAGATAATTAAATTGCAAACATACGAAATAAATTATTAAAAAATTGATTGCATTATACGTAATACATAAAGATTTCACGACTTCCTTCAATTTACGTGAATCGTTCGAAAATTAAACTTTTCACTTTGTTCGAATTACATCGTTCCCAGTCGTGAACGAACATTCGACACGCACGATGATCGTTGATCGAACAAATGCAAATGCGATGCTGGTTGCATAATGTAATTCCACTTTATGTCGGCGAAACCTACCTTCTACATGCCGTGGAAATGAATTTTACACTCGAATACCGTATCTGATTTGGTGCCCCAAATTTTATAAATCGACAAACTATGTGAACGCATGTAAATGTAAAGGTTAACAAAGCGATTCGACCGACGGATACGATTTTTTTGATATTTCATAATTTATGCTAAATCTACAATGTTCTGACTGATAACACAAGAAGTTCGTTAAATAATTTATTAATAAAATTAATTAGGATATATGAAGTTTATTTGATCTAGATTTACATTTTTACTTTCGAAAATATTTTTCTTAGTTACTTCGTGTTAGAATAATTCGAAACGGATAGAAGAAACAAATTATGAAACATGATTTCTTTTTAAGATCTCGAATGTGTGATTTTATAAAATATTACTGTACTATATACTTTCCCAATAACTTGTAGAAATTTCATTATCTATTTGAATTTCCTTCGTCGGAAAATTGAAAGAAATTTATTGTAGAAATATTAACATATTATCAGATTAAGTAGTTTTAATTCACTTACTATTTCCTGAGATAAAATACAACAGCAGTTTCGATTTAAAAAGTGAATGAATAGCCACAACTACAAAATATAACCACAAAATATAATTAGAATTGAATATATTTACGATGATTATCTCAACCATAATAATTTTGTAGTATCTTTACATATTATCGAATGCCAATTAGTATAGGTAATTATCGAGATCGTTTTATACTTTATAAAGTCAGCAATAATTACGTATCTCGCATCGAAGTAAAACAAATGTTCTTACCTTATACATCTCCCAAGTTAAAACGCAACAAAATTTATCTCTAAATGATCTCTACTATGTAATCTCTTCATCGTGATTTATCTCCTTATTAGATTCAGCTATCGATTTTAATGTATACAGCGACTCGTTTCACTGTTTGACGAATCCTTCCGCGTCAATAAACCTAACATTAACAAATATAATTTTCAACTAATTTACGTGCGTAAATAGATCTACCGCCGCATCTCTAATAATATTTGAACACCTGTGCAACTCGCCTTCGGTTCCAAGATAATTAACTTCTCGCTGCTCGAATTCGTAACCGAGCCTTAATTCCGCAATTATTAATTTCATATCAATTCTGATAATTAACCAAAATCGTGCTTGCTTATCTCTCACCCAACGGACAGCACTAGATTTAATTGAAACCGTGGAATAATTGACACGATCGACAGGAATCAGATAACGTAGAATTTGCCTTCTCTCTCGTAGAAATTAATAATTCACACTCATCGGTGCATTAACCACCTCGATTAATTAGTCATCGAATTAGGATATTTAACTAACGAGGTGTTATTTAGAGGAAGAACTAAATCCATCCGTCGGGTTCATTGCAAACGTATCTATGTCCACAGTGGGTCTGTGAACATGTATTATGGAGGACCTTTATAAGCAGCTTATGTCAAATAAGTGTATGATAGAAATCACTGCCTGTCTCTCTGCATTTTTTTTTCTTTATCAATAATAAATTAACTCTAGCAAATATATAATGTTATATAAAGTTGCATATTTTGAGTTTCGTTGTAAATAAAATTTCACTTCATGATTGGAAATAGCAGAGGAAAAAGACGATAAGTTAAATCTTCCATTTCTACAGGGGCATAGTTTCAAGGTTTTATTCAATTCTGATTAAATTATTGAAAAAAAAAACAAAAGAAAGAGAAACACAAGAAATTCATTACCATTGATTTCTTGATTTTGATATTATTTGGTGACTGAAAATGAAATAATTGAAATATAGAACTTTCAAAAATAGATAACAAATTCATGAATTTGTGTATTGGAAAACACTAATGGTATAACTAATGTTATGACAATTAACAATTACGGAACATTTAAGAGTCACATTTCACTTCATAATCAAATGCAAAGATAATTTTGGTAATATGGAATTGATTGATAACGTAGTATATTTCAATATAATTTATTACGTCACATAATTATATTTATAATTAGTATAATTTAAATAGGAATATTTAGATGCCACAATTAAGTTATATTTCTAAATACACAAGAAGAAAAAGAAATTATATTATAGTACAAAGCTTTAAAAGCACAAAAGCACTAGTACATAACAATAATTCCTGCTCGAACACCATTCTAATGATTCCTTTTAACATTAAGAACATAACAATTAAAGTCACGATGTGGAAACTTAGAACCGAATAAAACTCGATCTGCTCGAAGACCAATATATCTGCCTTCAATAAATTCCCGTACATTTTTCATTCGATAGTTAAGATGGTGGTTCGATATCTTTCCACCGATTGAGCACGAAACTACTGAGATTAAGTGGAACCTTTTACTAGCTTCCCCCTGTTTTTTTCGTCGGAAGAAAATGGGCGGAGTATGGTGACTGACGATAAAGATGAAAAATGCATAGAAGTAGCTGACGAACAATATTAGCTAAAAACCGTAGTTGATGTTGCATTTCGCGCTACCTTCGATCCAGACAACTGAACGTTTACCGATACGAAGAACTTCGATGATTCCCTTTAACTCTGACGAAATTCTAAATACTAAATTTTTAAATAAATATTGAATTTTATACATACTAAGAGACATACTAAAATTCTAAATAAATTCAGTTTTCGAAATTTCCTCATTGTTTCGCCAAATTTGTAAATGTTAGGTAAAATTGATATTAATTAAACCTCATTAGATTTTACTAGCGGGGAAGACTTTAATATCGTACATTATTGATTAAATGCATAATTACCAGATTTATAAAATACCATTTTACTTTACCTGCGTTTGTATTTCGGTATCAAAGGGAATACACATATACAAAATGTGCAATTTGAAAGATGAATGTCGAATGTTTTCGCGAGCAGGCAAAATTATAGGGCAAATACACTTCGTTGGTTAACGGACACATGTGTTTGAGAAGCAAACATCCCAATAATATTTTTCCTCGCTGCTACGTTCGAATCATGGGGAAAACAGACCTATTTGAATTGAACATGTTCTGTTTGAACGACAAATAATTTGCAGGCAACATGAACTCTTTGATACATTCAGAATGGGTATTCCTGAATATAAAAATATTTTCACAGTTATATTCATTTTAAATAATCGAAAATAACATGAGAACGTTTTGAATAAAAGTTACAATAAAGAACAATCAGTTTTAAAAGCTTAATATTATGAATATTTCTGACCACTTATTTTAAATAGTTCCAAATTTTAGCTTATACCATTTTATATCGTTGCTATTAATTATGCTTAAATAAAAATGTTCACACCATTTTTCAATTTAAGGAACTTAGTTAATTATAAACTTGGGATTTTGATAATAATATCGGAGTATTTTTTGTAAGTTAAAGATAGTTATATAGGAGACCGCCATCATTGAATAGAAGAATATATGAAGTATGCATTCTTACTATCCTTGATTTTCCCAATTGTGAAATCATTACTTACATTTTGTATCTCTGAGCTAGCTGATAATATGTATGTGGGTATCAAAATAGTAAGATAAACTAATCACTAATAGAGAGTTTTCCATTAGGAAAATAGGATGGAAGATCTATCCTCACGCTCTATGAATAAACTAGTTATCTTCGATAGATATTTTCACTTTACTTCATGCGGGCATATCTTTCTGTATTGTATTTGGGGCATTTCGAATTTTACGGGTCACTTATCTTTAATGTATTTTTACGTGGAAACATATGCATTTTTGAAAACTTTTACTGAACTAAGTTTAAATATGTAAGATTATAATTTAATTTACTGTTTGCTGCTTGGAAAGTTTAGTGAAATTGAAATCTGCCATAATAATTTGAAATTAATTGCTTTGTGAGCCGAGATTTGGAGCGAAACATTAATATTACAACGCTTTAGCACGAAGTGATTGCAATTACAAGGCTAATAAATCTATTTCATTTAATTAATTTCTCACCGTATCCTTATTATGATTCTTAATTCTGCATACATTGGATTAACATTTTATAATTTTTGCTTCCAGAGTATAAAGGAAATAATAAATACCTAATACACGTAATATATTTATTGCAGCAGTACTTGAAATAACAAATAATAAAAATGGACGATTAACAGATGATGTACGAGCTTAATAAAAAGAATAATTTCCGATCGGCTTCACAGCTCGATCCAATTGTTCTGAATTTTTATTCTACTCTTTATTGGACGCTATCTCTCAACGCCAGGGAATTCAATTCGAGCATTTTTAACTTATGAACACGCTATAAATTTTGTGGAACTGAATAGGGATAACGTTTATCCAATTCACTCTACGTTATGCTGTTTAATAGTTCCATAACTTCTATATTAAGAGTTAAAATCGACAAAAAATCAGAAAATAAACAAAAATGTACTCATCGTGTTTTCGTCTTGACTATTCGTATGTGTAAGTATAATAGGAGGGAGTAAAGTATAATAGGAGGGAAAATGGGAAAAAGAAGAAGAAGAAAAATAAGAAGGGAAAAGAATAAAAAGACAAAAAATAAGAAAAGTAGCACACGTAGATGGAAATAATTTATCTATAAAAATATCGCAACGGTATCTATTCCATTCGTCATTAAATTTAGTTAAAAAGTCAATAAAACAATCTTCATTCTATTGGATCGTTACGAATATCCTCTTCTTGAATTGAGTAACAAAAGATATTGGTTCAAATTGATCGCTCTATAATCTCTCCTTTGACGAATGATAAACTCTGCTTAAAGTTCCCTTTATGATCATACATCGCGCTTTCGCATTCATCTAGCCCAGCAATTCGCCATCAACTTCTAATGAGCCCCGGAAACGGACCAAACTGGTAGATTACCAGCAGAACTTCCAATAGATCCACGGCGATTCTAACGACCATTCGTGTCCGCGTCGGAAAGGGTGGCTGTCAGTGTAATAAGTTCATGTAATTCCAGTTCATGGAGTCACGATCGTTCCAATTCGATAAGTGCTCGAAGGAGTTCGTTGTTCGAAGACGTAACTAATGAAAGCTGGAAGCTTGGCCTTCCGGACACTTTCCTGTTCGAGTGGACGTAAGAAGTCGAAAGCGGCAAGATGCTGGAAATAATGTAGCGGTGTATAGCGCAAGAAGAACGGAATCGGGTGTAGGAGGAGAGGGGAGTCAAGCTTGGCAACGATCCAGTTTTGCAACCCATGAAACGTTTTCGCCGTAGCCACGTGCAATTCATAATCGGTAAACTGGTTTTTCTTGTGTATCCCCTCGAGAGGATAATGGATGGACAATGCTACGGTATTCCTTTTTTTAGAAAATGTAAGAAAACAGGATAATGACAATGACGAGAGAAAAGTGACATTAAGCTTTAAGAAACTTTAATGAAGAGTGCAAAGTGTAATATGTGTCGGCAAAGAGGATTTAAAGGATTGTATTAGAAAAGTAATTCTTGTTTATTACTATATTGAATTGTGGAACATTTCTTCTGAACAACAGGAAAATTCAGCTACATTCTATAAAAAAATTTGCTTTTTAATATTCATTAACATGCTGCCACGTAGAAGAGGCAGTTTTTGTCAATGGGGTTATCCAATAATTTCCAAAGATCGACGTTAACGCATTTTTAATGAGCGTGTTACTCCGTTCTCGTAACGGGGAATCATAACTTATGGATTTTGTTTCACCTCCAGTGTTTCCTGCGTAATTTCGTCTAAGGATTTCTTAATCTTATTTCTGAACTTTTACTCTGTTCTTATTTTGTAACGTAAAAGTTCTCACGAAAGAAATTATTAAAAAAATTTCAGTTGCCTAATATTTATATTGCGAGAAAATTTCCCACTTTAATATTAAGAGTCCTATTTCATCTAAATATACTTCCACAATCTACACAATATTTGCAGATTAAAACTACAATAATAGCCTAGTTTATATACTACAAATTTTTATTTGTTTTATTCGAATTGAAGAATTGATTCAAATATTCTTCAAATAATTTAATATAAAATGTAATGTTTCAAAAAATTGTATTTCCACTAGACAAATTCGTGTTATAAAATTAAACAAATCGATATAACTTTCTTACATTCTCCTAAATACCAGCAGCTCCAAAAAATTGAGAGGGCGTTAGGATGATATTCGCATCACAAAAGATTTATTTTGTATTCTTACGAAGATGAACCCGGAACTCCATACTCTAGATATGGTTTTCATCTCATTTATACCGGCTGATGGATGCATCTTTACGCGTGTCTCACGCATCATCTAATAAGAAGCGACACGATAAGATCGAGTTTCCCCCCTCCTCTCTCGAAAGAAGATTCTTATTTCAAGGAAGCAACGGGCCGTATCTTGGTTAAGTAAAACCAACGATACCCTGAAAAAAAAATGGCGAGATACTGGTAATTTGATAATACTGAAATTATCCTTAAAATTGGCATATGATGAAAAATCTTGATGGAAAACGAAAAATTAAGAAAATTCAGGGAAATCAAAATCAAATATATTTGTAGCGATCATATAAACTTATGCATGGTAGAAACTCTGCATCAAGATTATGACAATTGAAAACCAAATCAAAATATTTTTTTATTGATTACGCAAATCAATATATGATACAAACTTTGATAATATAGGATAAGTAGTTTGCCTCAGAATTAAAAGAACTAAAAAGAACAGATCTTCAAGCGTTTGTATCAATTAAATGCTATAATTTTTAAGAATTTCTTACCGGAATGTCAAATCAAAGAAATATTTTTATCATATTCGTAATGAATTTAAAAATTGTGTACGGTTAAATTCATTGGCCAAAACGGGATTAAAAAAAATCTGAAGTAACAAGATAATTTCCACGTTCCTAAATCTTGATAACAAGTGGCTAAGGGAACCGTTGACCTGGCTCCTTCCATTAATTGCTTGCACGAATATTGCATTCATGGTTGAACGCTATATGCGACCGTACAAACGGCGAATCAACACTGTGGTTAACCACGCTGTGTACAGTTACAACGAACCTATCAGAAGTAGTTAGGAGAACATAGAGCCAAGCGATACGTGAGTCTGTTCTAATTACTAATTGTTTAATGTGCAGTACCGATTTTGATGTATTAAACTTTTTTTGTTGATATGTGATTGTATTAATGACTTTGGCAAACTTCGAAAAAATGAATATGTCAACATTGTAAGTGAATATAATTCAATCAACTTGTTGAATACTCAGTCACGCTTACTGTTAAATAAGTCTGACAACGAGTAGCAATAATCTGCGTGATACGAATCCTATAATTAACTTTGTTAAATTGCAACGAAGAAACTCTTAATGTTAACTTCTCTCAAGGCAAAAAGGCCACTTAGAACCTAATAACAATAACAATTTAAAAAATCATTATCATGTAGATTAAGTTCTTTAACTTTTTTGTATCGCTCAATTTTCCATGTCTCATTGTTTCAATAAATATTTTCATATATTTTCATATACAACTTCCATTTTTTAACATTTACCTCTAGAAACGTATTTTATTTAGGATTCAGTAAAATCATATACAAATCGTTATACAAATCGTTAAAAATCTAGTATTTTATTCGTAACAGTATTTTTAACATTTACCTCTAGAAACGTATTCTATTTAGGATTCAGTAAAATCATATACAAATCGTTATACAAATCGTTAAAAATCTAGTGTTTCATTCGTAACAGTATAATAAACTTAGCAACAATGCAGAACATCATTATCACCAAGTTTGAGCCATTTCGTATACCAAATATACCACTGTGTATATACCACTTATATAGCAAACGTATAGTAAAATGTATACCAATAAAACAACGATTTCAGCGTATCTCGGATGATAAGGAAGCTTTCACAAAGTTGCTAAACGATTAATAACAATCCCGCCGGTAATAAAACCCAGGGCTACTTATCTTTCGGCACAATGAGAAAATATTAAAAAATTTTCTCCGGGCTGTTGCACAGAACCGCGATTCCAGATTATTAATCTTCGCTGAATTTCCTTATTACCGGCTAGGATGAAAGCTGTATTCGAAACAGGAACATTGGACGAAGCTATAGACGCTGTACTTCGCCCGTTTAGCTCAATATTATCTTATCTATGATAATCCGTCTCGTTGTCGGAATATGGTTTCGTACTGTAATCCGCGTAAGCCAACGGGATACTGGCTCTAGTAAATTCTAGTATAGAATATCCTTTCCTGATTCTGGCAACATAAGGCTGATTGATCATCGCGATGCGCTCCTTCATTTTTCTCTCTTCGCCACTTTTCTCATATTGACTGGCTTCGACTTTGAAAAATTGAATCCCACCTTACGAAACACGCTGATATAGATTTCGAAAAAGAAAAAAGATCGATGCATCAACAAGAAACTAATCTGCTAGTCTGCGCAGCTTTAAATTGAACAGCGCTGTTAAACAGACCGACGAACATTTGACGCGACAACATGCCGTGAAAAATTTCCCATTTGCATTGAGCGTATACGTATCTTTTTTTTAAATTGCTTTTAAAGATATCTCGAGGATTAAAAGGATTTATAAACAATGTATTTGTGGCTACTTATAAGTTATTTTAAATTTGGTGGTGGATTGGTATTTATTGATAATAAAAAGATCAATATTAGAAAGAAATCTGTGTTTAAAAAGAACAAAGTTAAAATTTAGAAAAAGATCTTATCTCTATCATGAGTGATTAGTTAATCTATAACTCTACATATTTTACTTTTACTTTGCTATCACTCTATGTATCTTTGACATGTTTATGACTAATATATATATATATATAAAATCTGTCTACTAATTTTTTAAATAACTGCTTCATCCGATCAATCTATCTTTTAATTTTTTATAGAGAATATGCATATAAAATGTCCGAAACAATATAATGTTTTAAATGATAGCTTTATCAATCGAGACATATCGATGACGACTAAAATTTCTCTGCTTAAGCGCAGTATTTCAACGTGACAAATATTTATAACATGATCACTTTAATAAATGCGTTACAATAAATGTGGTGTAGTTTCACTTTATTGAGGATTTGAAATTCGAAGTAACACGAGAACGAAATACGAAACACTGGTTATAGAGGTAAATCCTATTTCTGAAAACTCTAGGGGGAAAAAGAATTAGCAGATAGGATTGCTGAATCGGGATTCAAATCCGAACCTTTCGTTTGTTCGCCAACTGTTCCGATAATCGAGTTACAAAGGCCATTATAACGGGAAATTCGATTTTCCTTCAATTCGTAAAAGTACATACATTGGACTAAACGTACATACTGCGAGCATGCCTCACAAGATAATGTTTGATATAGATGACAGTATTGTCTAATGAAAAAGTTTCTTTAGTAAAGCTCAGTAATTGAATTTTCGAGCGTTACTATGGATTTAATCAATGTTTTTTAATTCTCCAAAGTTAAAAATTTTTATTAGATCGTTTTATAAGTTCTACCGTTACTTTATTATGGATCCTCAGCGAAGTATTATTTTTTATCTATCTCTTTTTCTCAATTAATATTTAATGGTTAAGAAATGCAAATTTTAAAAAAGTTGATAAAGTGATAAGATGAAGAGCTTAAACCAAGTGCAATTACAATACTATATACTTTATGAATTTTGCGGAGATACAATAAAACACCAGTGGCAACTAAAAACATAAGTTTGATCTATTTGTAGATTTCAGACATTTACCAAAAGTGTTTCTCAAGGTTTCGAGAGGGAAATTTTTAATAAAAAATGTAGGCCATACACAATATCACTGTTGTTATATGAATCACAGTTAGAAAAGTTAGTCTGTAGGTGCGAGAGATCGATAGAAAACGGGGAAGAGTAATAATTTTTATGAAATTCCATGTCAAACTTTCGGTAAAAAAAGTATGGAAACTTATGAAACGATCTCTCATTTTCCCATTTTGTAATTTTCATTTTAGACACTTCCAACATTTTAGAAATTATTTTAGGAATTTTTATATTCTATAGAGCACGACAAACGAAAAAATTGAAATTTCCTTCTTTTTGAAAGGAATATTTAATGTGATTCATCGATGACTTTGAATTACCGTTTGCTGTTGTTGAAATGGCGTTTGAATTACGTAATTTTCCGAGTACACATCCAGTTACGCGGGAAAGTATGTCAGGATAAAAAGTAAAACCGGCGTTGATTTCACAAATCGTAGGTATGTTTCAATGCTTTCGGTGCGCATTTCACGAGGAGCATCATCTCTGTTTACCTGCGGCTCTTACATGCAACGCTTTCAGCCCAGCAGCAAAGCATGATTCACGTATTTTACCCTTCTGCTTACATGCGGTGCCAGATCGTAGTCGCATCTGCAAACGTCTTGATTCAACTTCTGTCACGATTCGAGCGAATTCGAGCGACAACCGAGCCTGTACGGTTTCAGAATTTATCTCCTTCAAAACATTCGCATGCTCTCGCTTTACATGACAGCGCTCTTTAAACAGCGAGGAATTAGTTTGGAGCTTTCTGATAATTAATCTTTCTATTACTTTTCAGTTGTTGACGATTCCCTGGTTTGAATTCTTTTTTTCTCCGATGGAGCCTCGACTTGTGACATGTGTACCTTGTTGTATTCATTTCGAACTTGACTTTTGAAATTAAATTGTATGTTATTAAATAAAGAACATATAATTGTGTGTGAATGTCAAATTATGTTAAATAATTTATTCCATATGTTTGTAAGATTTTATTTTATTTTTATAGATATCGTTTTATAATTAATTCTTTGACAACGAATTTCCTTTTAACGCTTCTATTAATCAAACTTTCATTACTTTGCTTTATACACAGTACGAATTACAAGTACACAACGAATAATTTTTCTAAAAAATTTATTTACATGAATTGAACAAATTTAAATGAAAGTTTTCTCTAAAAATTTGCAATTCTTTGTATATCAAGTTTACTTATCTTTATTATATCACATTTATATCGTAGGATTAAATAAAAAAGTACATGCCAATTTAGGTGCAAGGCATACATGTAGAATTATAATGCAAGAAAACACCAAAATAGTTTGTACAGACATCCATAATTCTTCGCGGCTTCAGCTTTTAAATAATAATCGATCCCATCCACTGCAACTACACACAACAACACAAGGGTTGCTATTACTCACTGCCATCGAACCTATCGCAGCTTGTATCTATATTTACGAGGTCAGTTCCTCCAAGAAAGGTCGCTTGCTCCTCTTGAAGTTCAAGAGCTCGTAGCTCATGCAGTTCATCAATCGGTCGATAGAAGAAGATGGACTACTGACTCGTTGCAAGGATCACCATCCATCATTTAACACCAGAACTATCAGACTAACCAAAATACCGAATTCGTAATTTTTCGAAGTTTTAGATTTATAACAATGCACTTTTCAGGATTTAAATGCCTTTTTGTTAAATAATCAATTCATAACTTTTCATAAAAATATTATAGCTTTGTAAAAGCATACTTTTAGGAATTTGAATGATTTTTCATTACACGATTAATTCATAATTTTTTATTGGAATGTTATGGATTTGCAACAATACATATTTAAGGATTTTGAACTCTTTTGTAAAATACTTTGTATATATTATGTATTTTTTCATATAACATTTCACTTTAATTTCTTTGGTACAAGTTCTTTGCTTTAATCCTCGATTAATCCTACTATTAATAATTTGGGCACGTCACGTATTCCATTCTTTATAATTATCAGACGGTACTTGCACGAATACTGGGTGTTCGCAGTAGGCAAAGACACTAGTCAATTTACCAGGATATTTTTGTACCACTCGCTAAGCAGATGCTCTAATCGCTGTAGCAATGAAGGACATTTATTTTCTGTATTTTTCTGGCTTCTTAGCTACGTTTCCTTTTCAAGAGTAGACGCGGAACAACGACTTCGTTAGCCACGGTTTGGCAGCAAAGATGTTGATCTATATATATTTTGTTATTTAGTTTATACTTTACAATTTTTCCAGCTGGACATTCGATAAATTTTTTTAGCTTAATTGCTAAATAACACGTGGATAGTTACCCCCAGCGGGATACCATCTTCGAGTGATCTAAATATGTGGCATCACCCGATACACGGGGTCGTCCAGAAACCGCGTGGACGCTTCTCAACCACGTTGACCGCTCCAACAGATACCTATGAAGCAGATTTCCCACCTGTCATGCTCGCGTTCGCTGCTTGTAAAAGTATTAATTAAAATTCACGATCTTGTTGCACGGCTCTTGCGTCGATGAAACATCGAGCAGTTTAACTTTTATTGGGTTCGGTAGAAAACTTGCTGCTAGAGAGTGCTTCCGACTTTTTAATGGGAACTTATTTAATTTCGAGACGGTTCATACCATAGTTTATATTTTCATAACGCATCCCCGACTGTCTTGTTCCTAGCCACTTCACGCCGTGTAAAGTGCAAAGAGTTTAATATATACAGATACAGTCGAATTAGTGAATTCGAACTTTGCTTTATTCTTCTTGAAATAAAATGTTTTATATAAATATTTAGTGAAAACTTATTATGATGAAAGCGCCAGAAAATTGAGCTTAATATAAATTCCAGTCTCAAGTTCAATGAATATTTCACAAATGAGGAATGAGAGGACAAAATATTTGTTTTCTAAGGTGTCATATATATTTTGCACATACGTAGTCATTCAGTCATTGTCATTTCTCCCTTTATAACGTCATATAATTTAAAAATTACAACATTTGTCCGTATATCTCTGTAAGTATAACAAACGTGGATATTCATCAATTAGAAAATATTATTAATATGTAAGTACAATCAATAATCTAGCATATATAAGTAGAATTAATAAGCCAATTATAATCAATATAATTAATCTCCCTATAATGAAACAAGAAATACATTGTTACAAATATTTCAAACTCCCTTCGATGATATTTTAGCGACACCAATAAAAAGACAGAAATATATTTTTCCATCCCACTGTATCCTTTTCCATACAAGATACGCTTCATTACATAAATAACAAGTACTATTACAACAGCTTTAACATCACACATATATATCGGACTTTATTTCACCCCTCTTTGACAAACCACCTAATCCCCTTACTTTTTGCACTTTTTCTCTATCCCTTTCCCTTTGGTCTGGCACCCAATACTCTTCCAAACCATATAAAATACGCGTTAATGGTATCAATCTTCCACTCGAACCGAATCCTGCGAAGCATGACAGATAGATCATCTCGTAGTGGAAGCTGAGCAGAGCAGTTTCTGTCGACTTACGTCCGCCCTATCCGTGCTTGCTTAGAGCCGCACACGTCGCAGTATCCCTGCCGTGCACGTCCCTCACCATTTGCTCTCTTAATTGCACTTAGGTCAAATCGCTGTATAACCTTACAAAGGCCTATAAATCTTCCGGTCATCGCGGTGGGTCTTGCTTATGGTCAACCAGCTCCCGGTGGCCAACTTGCCTCTCTGTTTCCAAAACCAACTGTCGTGGTTCATACGCGTGTGTACACGTGTATACAGAATATCTAAAAAATAGATGGCCAAACTTTGGTAACGTATTCTATTCTCTCTAAGGATGAAAAAAGGTTATGTCAACATAGATCTGGAATTCTCTCCTTTTTCGAGGTGTAAATTACTTTCCGTTTTCTACGTGATGTCACACACTGAATTAAACATATTTTAAAGACGTTTTATTTGTAACAACGCCTGCAAAGTGTATTTTATTTTTAGTCTGTGTTTTAGTTAATCTCTGGACTTTTTTGCGTTTATGAGACATTCAAAGGTACAAAAAATGGCAATGAAATTTCAACATGTGAAAGTATAACACGCATAATATATCCGTGAATACTTACAATTAATATATTTACAAGTGTTCGGACATTTTCATGAGGCAGTGTACACGATCTTTTTCCATCTAGTAATAATAAAGTACGATATTAAAATGTGGTCATCGATTTCTGAAACACCCTATATATGTTATACACGCGCGAGTGTACAAGTATGTATACCTGTACATCAGACGTGCGTACCTAATGCACACATGAAAAGGACAGTGTGCATGCTGCACACGTGTCGGCAGATCGCGTGCACGCAGTTTAACGCTTTGGAACGACACGGCGGGATTCCAAACGCAGGTCGAACGGTGGCCTGTCGTGTTCACCATGTCGGCTTTCGAACGCTGACGTCGGCTACGTTTAATTGTACGTCTATGACGCGATGTTCGATTGGCTGATTATTATGCAACGCCCATTTGGTACACTTACCTCAGGATCCAAACCACTTTTGCGTCGACTATGTCTAGCGTGATCGTTGACTGAGAGGCGAAGCATTGTGCTTCCAACTTGTGAGTCGATGGATGGCACAGGGGATAGTTCATTGGAATGTGGAAAATTTGAAATGCGATAGCAAAGGACAGATTTTTGAAGGATTTAACACACTAAAGAACCAACATTACATTAACGCAACATTCTATTTACAAACTTTTTCCATCAATATACATATAATGTACCATTCTTTAATTCAAAATTCTGTTTTTTATTGTCGTAGATAAATTCCATGAAAGGGAATTTGAAAAGCCGCTTTGAAAAATGATAGAATGATTTGTGAGGGATGAAATCGGAGATGTGTAGATTTATTAAAAAACAGAATAATTTTTGTGAGAATCGATACATTACACAACAATAATTATTGCTATAAAATCGTATTCAAGTTTCAAATGTTCAAACAAATGGATGAAAATGAACTTCTTTTAAAAAATTTAAGAACATCTAATTGTGAGCTATTTTACGTACTTTTTCTGCAGCACGGATTTCCTGCACGATTTGAAATTGAATCATGAAAATCTATTCCTTATCTACTTTAAAATTATATTACAGATTCTATCGTATATTTGCTCCTTCCTCTCGAATTATATTTATATTAATTCTCTCTGTTTCATAACAATTACTTGTTAGCATAAAAATTTTCTTAAACACAAAGATAATCGCTAACGTTTCAGAAGCAGGATGTACCTTCTCCTCGTGGAAAGTTCCTCATGCAGATAGAACTGTTGACTTAACCATATCTCTGGCGTTATTCCACAGAAATTTAACATTACTATGCTAATTGTATACATATGTCGAGGGGGTTCATATCGTATGTCTAGAACATAACAATAACACCCTTGCTATAATCCTCACCTACTCAGGCTTGCCCAAACCACACTAGCAACAACAGTTAACCTGCACGTTGTTCAATGTTCCAATGATAATATGTATTGCCTGCGAACCAATTGTTCGTCCGATCAAATGCCCATGTATAGCCAACACAAATAACGTTATTAATTAACTTCTAGCTGTTATAACTTGTGGTTTAATTAAATGAGATTGACTTTAACAAACAGTAATATTGTTGAAATATGCTTACATATGAAGAATAAATCCGTGGTTTTTGTACAATTTTTTAGTTTACCTACGAATATGATGTCCCTATGAATATGATTAAATAGATCCCTATTAATATGTTACTATAAATAGAATATACCAGATTTCTTCCGCCTTACGTTTACGAATAGAAACAAGAAATAAGTTTATGCAATTTTATAGAAATACAGATTCCCATAAATTCTCTATTAGCTCCAAAATCACGAGTTATTGCACTATTCGACTTTGTAAGGAATTTTGCAAGGAAAAGTTTACTAAGCAAGAATCAATAGGCTCACAAAAGCTTTCCATTTCTTTCAATAATAAATTCTTTTAAGTAGTTTTTGTAGGTTTTTAGGGTATTCATTTTTTTAATAAATAAAGAATATTTTATAAAGACTGAGATTAATAACGTTCAGACGACGAATAAGACGAGCTAACAGAATTATTACTCCTTATTTCTCCATATCGAATCTTCTCCTTTAATTTCTATCCTTAAATTTAAAATTAATAAATTATCTAAAATTAAGAAAGAGCTATATTTTTCTCGATTCGATGCTTTATCATTTATCAAAAATTTATGATAAATGATCGACTTTCAATCTTATCAATTATTAAACAGAACGTACCAAGTATCAACTATTAAAATCGTACTACAATCTTTCCAAACAACTCAATAATCTATCATACTAGTTCGTACCTACCGCAATTTCAGGCCATAACTGTTTGAAAAATGTTCTTTTCCCAAACCGATGGACGTCGTCGACGTAGAAGTAGGAAACGAATTCACGAGGTCACGGTTTACGAGGCGTGTCGTGCCGTTCATGCGGATTCGTCATGATTCTCGAATTTCAAGGTGAACACTTCTTTCCGTCGTACGCACGAAGCCGCAAGAGCCGTCAAGATGGCGGCCAGCCGGAAATGGAAACTTGAGACACGTCGAGCCTCGGGAGGACGAGCACAATGAAAAAGCGGTTTCGTCCATGGGGATGAAGGAAACCGACAAAACTTGCAGGGGTCGAAGTCGAGATTTACGAGATCCCTTCTCGCGCACGGTTAAGTATTTAATTAACCCTCTCCTGGCCTTGAGCGACGTCGCCGGCTGGTGGAGGCCGATTTCACGAGGTGTCTCGTTACTTGTCGTTGGTATCAACTTCGAGACTCACGTCGAACGCTGGAAAAAAGAATCCTTAATGAACAAGAGGTGGTTAATTAAAAACGAAGTAACAGGAAACGGCGACGATCGCATCTTGAGCAGCTTCTTGTCAACGTGGACCGAACGCGCTCGGTTTCACGTTTCACTGGCTACCAGTTTTAAAGGGAATGTCTAATGAGTGTAGTTTCTGCGGATCTTCTAAGGAAGTTATGTCAAGCAAGTGTATATATATATAAATATGCACAGACTTTAAAGTTACAGGAATGGATTACGCGAGTGATATTGAATTTATGACAAACTTATCGTCAATCTTCGTCTATGCTAATTCATATGTCTAATTTCAAATGGATCATATGATTTAAGGATATACTGTTTAGAACAAATTTTAAGATTTTTATCTTTGTCGATTTTTATGATATTATTTCAGTAAAAAAAGATCTGTAGATAACGTTGCTGGAGTATAGAAATAGCTCATAATTACTCAAATGGTATCAGCAGCCTGAACATTCCTTGGATAAATTTAAATTTTGGACACGTATTAACACAATTAATTCAGAATTTAAATTCATTTTCTGATTTCTAATTGAAATGCTGTTCTTTAAGTATATCTAGATCGCAGAATTATCAATTGATTTTCTCATATGGTGGAATAAAAATTTGGTTTTCTAGGTTTCTAGACGTGTTTTTAAAATTTCAAATGTAATTTTTGAAAGGAACTATATAAATCTTAATTTATTGAATATACATACGGTTGCTATATATATGTAGTTAAAAATTTGTTATTTATCTTTCAACAAAGACTGGTTTAAATGGAATATATTTTATATAAAATGAATTATTGGTAGCAGTTATGCAAGGGTGATAAAAATGATTACTGCGGTGATACCTTTAATTGGAATTATATTCGGTGGTAGGAATGGAAGAACTATGGAATGAACAAAACGAGAAAGGCATTAAAAACATCGTTGAAACACAGCGAATCGTGCATTGTCGCGCGGAATGCAATTTTAACAACGTCCATCGTGATGTTACCTCGTTTTATCGTTATCCCAGACAATACGTGTATTTGCAATATTTCTTTGTCAACAAAATGGCCTTTGTTGACAACAAAAAATTAAAATCTCGGCGAGAATCACACTATTGTCGATTGCTAGATATACGAATTAATTAGTTACAATACTTGCCATAGTTTTTATTTCAATTTGACTTTTTATATTATTAGAGGACTCTGGGATTTGTTGGAAAAGACAATCAAATTTTTTCTCTAAATAATATTTTGTATTTTCTGTTTATTTTTCTTACTTCAAATAAATTAAGGGACAAGTAAAACTTTGCATTTTTAGAAAAGTCTGAAATTTTCGAAATTAATTAAGCTTTCTAAAAGATAAATTTTTGGTCAATTACAGAAACAAGTAATGCAGAATACATGATAAAGTACATTAATTTTATTGATCTCTATTTATCAATAACAATTGGAAAATTTGTTTGTGAAGCTGTTCATTGCAATATAAATATCGAATACTAAACTGAAAATTCTCTTTAACATATTATGATCTCGAATAATATCATTTTGACGTAAAAAACATCGTGTATACGTTATGCAGCATTTTATCGATAAACGTATACTGTTCCATAAAGCAGGAACACACCTTATAGGAAAACAAAATCGTAATGTACTTAATGCAAAAAATATCTTCATGAAATTGAAATTAAAATTCAGATTAGACATATTTTTTCATTACGAACTTTAAATGTTGAATCGCTCGTAAATGTATAATTTTGGAATATGTAAAATTTCGATCAAAAAATTTCACTATTTTATCAAAATTATTATTGCAGTTACATATCAAAAGTTTTATCGTAGCATTTAAACCCTCCAGTTTTGAAATATCCGCATCATTTTCAGTCTTACTATAATTAACGAACGGAAGAATAAGATTAAAAAAGACACATTCATATGTGCACAGAACTGAATTCATCACTCACTACTAACGATTAATAGTCGATTGCGCAAAACTTGATTATGATCTTAAACAGTTGAAGTTGCTTGGCCCATAAAGCGATTGGGGGTACAACAAGGGAACCAGAGTTGGTCGTGCATCAAAATCCGTGTATACGGACTTACGGACAGAAGATCGTACGGGATGTTTCCGTCGAGGCAGGAGTTTTCGAGAAGCATGAAGGGAACTCCCAGTAATCGATAGTTTCAAAGATGCCGGATCGTAAAGCCCCGGGAGACTTTATAGCCGGCCCGTGTACGTACTTTCCTCGATACTGTTTGGTAGCTTCGATATATATATATATGTATACGATATATATGTATATATACATATATGTATATATACACACAGGTAAACTGCGTCAGCTTTGCAATCTTTTACAGTACGTAGTTCCGAAGTCATCCGGTCACTAGAACAGGTAATTTACTTCCCCGAGCAATCACGTCCTTGCGGAATAATTCAACGGCGAACCTTCTGTTCGATCGTCCATTTCCTGCTTTCACGTTGTATACCTACTCTCATCCACACCAGTTTTATCGCTTTCAATTTTGTTCGTTTTTAAATTTAAAGTATAATTCACGATCGCTTTAATGCGATTCCGTCAATTTCTTGAGAACTAAATTCCTTACTCCTTCTTCAAGCGGTTTTATTATCTATTTACGAGTGAATCTTGCAACATCTTTCTAATGAGCCTGTTGCATTAGGCCGACATGAAAGTAAAATATATGGGAAAAAATTATAAATTGATACAGCAAATTACAGACAATTTTGGATATATGTATCAATACAAGGGGAAAAATTGTTATTTTTTTATGCATGGAAAGTTTTATGTTACCTTATAGCCCTAATCACAAGATAACTAAAATAATAAAAATATTTTTACTGACTGTTTACTTAACTCCAAGTTTAATTAAGTCCGCGTAAATTAGAAGTGTATGAAACCTTAATTTGGCCAAACTGGCGTTAAGCGTTTTGCACCGTCATTAACTGCACGTTCACCACTTAAACCCTAATATATAAATTTCATAGCGTTAGTTTAACGGTGCACATATTACCTCGATCTTCTTCCCAAATATGGTCACTTAACCTGATTGTACGCTACCGTACTGCATTTCGCGTTTATGGCATTAAGAGCTCAGTTTATGCGGCGAATCAGAGTTCAGCATAATGCTGAACTCTGGAATTAAATGAATTAGATATCTACAGATGTCAACTGTCATATTATTTCATTTGTATCAACTGTAATTTCATTTAAAAGCATTTATGAATTATGTTTCTTCTATCGTAAATCTTCTTTATTCTAGGATTCTAAAGCATGAAATGTAAGTATTTCAGTAATAATGGAAATACCACATTGTTAATATTTCAAAAATGTTTACTCAAACGTTGGTTCCTGTTGCAGACAGAATTTTTAAATTATATTATAAAGCTCTAATTACAGAGAACCTTATTCATACCACGTCAAATGAACTTATTTCTTATAAACTTTCGCATCGTCAAACAATTTCAAAGCATCGCAAGCCCAACTAATAATTCTTCAACAAATTATTAAACCTACATCAAAAGGGAAATAACATTACGTCCTATTCTTATATTCACATCGTTGTTATTATTGCATTAACATTAACATTAATATTGCGTTAAAATTAACCCTTAACATAACATGCTAACCAAATCTATTCTTTACAACGCTTCGCACCTTTAGTCCATATCTATCCTAACAAAAAATTCTACATCAAATTACGAAATCAATACAAAGAAAGAAATTACAATTTCATTCTGCGAACGTACAATGCGAACATTTTGTTTTTTTTTTTCTTTTCGTTCGTAACACGAACATAATGGATCCGTCAAGATTACGTGATGCAGAATCAGTATTTCGTGACATCAAGGACACATCGCTAAAAAAGCTAGTGAAAGAAATCAACTTTAAACCAGCCAATAATAGAGAAACTGCGAACAGATGCATCCGAGAGACGGAAGACTCGAAAACGTAGTTCTCCGATGCAAAAAGTGGGAAGACGAATAGCTGTCGACGATAAACGGATAGCGTACAAAGTAACGTGCGAACGACAAGCTTCCGGGCAGACGAACTGGCTGCGGATACACGTCGCTGTTGAAAGAAGGTGATTCGATTACATTACGAAACGATATTGCGAGCCGGCTCGCTTCATCTTTCTTTTATCGGTCTCGTGTGTCATGTAAACTGGATGTGATTTGTTCGTTTAAGCTACTGCTTCATAAAGATAAATAGTACGCGAATCATTATGTAGTCCTCATAATTTCGAATTTAACGAGCAAATCGGATATTTTTACGTAGAATTTATAAATTACTTTTTAAAATAATTATGTCTCGTAGTGATGTCTTTTTCGATGGTTTCATTTGTTTGAATTATTAGGATTGGGAATTTGATTATTTCTTAACATATGTGATCGTATAATTTGTAAATGAATTTATATAATTTCATTTGCAGGAGAAAGGTTCTGTAAAAATGCAGGTTATAGCAAGGTACGCTTTTCTATAAAGCTTGGAATTTTTTCCATTGAAATTTTTTATTTATCTTTTTGAAGCGTCACTTTGTCATGTTTCATGCTGCCATCATTTTGTTGGCATCAAATGGATGCGGGTGGTGGAAGATACGCTTCCTATGTATCTTTTATGATTTTTAGCTTCCGAAAGTAACGCTCTGCAGATAGTTACAATACCATTCAGTTGCAAAAAAACGTATTTTGCACCGATTAAGAATTGATTGTCAGAAACACATGTTATGAAATATATAAAATATTATAGATAGAAGAAACATTATTAAATCGTTAATTCTCTTCATGTTCAAAATTTTCAGGTAAATAAATCTATAATTGAGTCACTTATAATTATTATTTGAAACTATCATTAGAGAAATTTCATATCATATATGTGTGTCCTTTAACATATGCATATCGTAATTTGCACAATACGATATTTTCTTTAGTATTCTAAACTTTTTCAAACTTTTTACAAGTAGAAAGATATAAGTTCTTATGTAAAGCGAAGTTCACTCATAAAAGCCACATTTACTAAACAGAGGCATGTTTGTTCGTAAAAAATTCATCAAAATGTACGAAGGCTGTTTTCTAAGCAAAATGTTCCAATAAGTAACTGTAATCATCACATAAAAAGTGTTTATTGCCATTCAAAATTTTAAAGTGCAAATATGTACAATGTGTACATGAAATTCACAAATATTAAAAATATTCTTCATAGCATTTAATGAGTGAAATCGATCGCTTTTGAACTTCGATTTTTTCAATGTATTTTCTTCAAAAAGTATGAAATTGTACAAATACTTCAAGTCTGCTCATTATCAACTTATATAAGTCCTTAACACATAAGGAACAATAATCCATGAATATTTCTTTTCTATCTAACGTTACAAAATCTAACACTGAAAGAGCATGCAATCAAATTTCATCAAAAGCACACGTCGTTCCCACAAATCACTTTCAAAAATAAGTTTTGTAACGACTCATCGGAGTGTCGTTTATCCTACCGACTTGTAGCTCCGCCAACTAGAAATTTCGAGCGATTAGGAAGACTGTATGTCAAACGATCCATGGTTTTGGTCGTTCCTCGGGGCTATTTATTTGTTTGCCCGTGGTGTCACGTCGTCGAGATTCGAGCAAGTTTCAACAGAACGGGAATGGACGGATACGCGTACCGACAGCGGAAGCGCATAGATTTCTCCCTTCTTGGTGGTTTTTTGAATTCAGATCGCGACAGCTGGGCCAAACTCAGCGGGACGACAGGCAACCATTCGGCCTGCTCTATTTTTATCCGTCCCCGTCAACCTGAGAGATTTAAGGCCGCGCAGATAACACCGCCTCACGTACTTACTTCCTACGTTACAGCTCTGATCCTCCCTGAGCGGTGGCGACCACGATCGCGTCGATCGTTCGTTGTATCCCCGTGCTTTTTACGAATTTAAATACATATCACTATACCAGCCAGTTTTCCTATCCATTACCGATATGTAGCACGTGATTTTATATTTGTATGATATACACGTGCGACTGAAATGTGTTAGTAAAGACGTGTGTTTCAATATTTATGCGTTTAGGGTTGTCAAGGAAGACCTTCTTATATGTATAATGATTTAGTGATCGATATTAGTGAATTTATAAGTGGTAGATTGTAAGTTATATTTATTCGTTGTACAACTAGTTCTATAATTATAGAATTTTACATCGAATAGAACAGTTAGCTAAATTGTAGTTTCCAAAAATTTTTTTATTAGTAAGTTTATTGATTATGAAAAGTAGAACTTGACAATTATTTTACTAATACTGTTTTACTAATAGAATTTAGGAAATCGTTCGAAAGGTGTTCATAATGTATTTGATATAAAAGAGTCAAACAGTTCAGGAATGCTGGAAAATGATTAAAAACCTTAAATAATGGAGAGCTACCATTTTTTCAAGATAACTGTAGTGAAAATAGATAAAAAATGCAGCACCTCAATATACAACTCCAGGCTTGAGCTTTGACTGAGCGAATGACGAAAGATCGATCATTTATTCCCAAACTTTAATCTAACCCTTTCTTTAACATAGATAAGCTTTTAATAATATCAGAATAAAATTATTAATTAGCCCTGTGCGAAAGAAGTAACTCATAAAGTTATATTAAAATTACAAAATGAAATTCTTTATTTTATTCTTTACTTAATTTTTGCAATAAAAGATTAAATAGATATAATTGCAAATACAAATTGTTAGAAACAAAGTTTCCCCATTGTAAAAAACATCTTGCTAAAAAGAATTAAATTAAGACCTGGTCAGGTATTAAATTCCTTCAATGTAGATTCCATTGAAACAGTCTTCGCCCACCGTTTGCCATTTCTCTACCCGTAACACGTACATTTGCAAGATGTCTTTGTGCAGCTGCAGCAAGTGTACCCACAATGAGACACTCATCGAACGTTTGAAGTTCTAACTCGATCAATTACGAAACTTTGTGACTATCGATAGTTACTTCAGCTGTACGTTTGTAAGTTGGACCGATGCTGATTAACGTTAATGAAGATGCAATCGGGAACGGGAACAAAGAAACTTTAACAGAATCATCTTATTGGTCGAACTAGTTTGACGACGTAAACACGTTAGATTTAGCTTCTTGAAACAATTATTGATGTTATAATTTTCAGGATCAAAATTCAAATCGAAATTTGAATAATTCATATTTTTATATATTGCGTTTCATTTACATGTTGTATTTGAAAACTGTCTAATTTTCTTATGGTTGACAACATCGGCAAGGAAAATATTTTACATGTTAAATATATTGTTACTCTGTAATAGAACTATAACAATAGACATTATTTTACTATGTACACCACTATTCACAAATTGAATTAAACAAGAATTTCAGTAAGGAATTAAAAAGGAACTTGAATTCTCATAATTGAAAAGATTAACTACTGTCTTTGCCATTTAACGAATACGAGATCCGTTTGCCCTTTAAGATGAGACCGCTAAAGGAGCGCCGGTTTACGAATTAACTTCATCTCGTAGACGGTTCGTCAATTACAGCCTCGGTGAGAACGTTCGCGAAGAAGAATCCCGAGAAGCATAAAACCAGCCTTTTATGAGTGGCACGTAAGACGAGAGTCGCGAAATATCCACTCGAAAAGCCCAAGACCAAACGGCCAGACGCTTTCGACCCCTATAAACCGGCGACCAGCCTTGTTTCTCAACGTACTCCGTAGTCACCCACGCTAGGGCGCAGAATGCCGGTAAAACTATCTGTCTGGCAGTTATCTCGTAATAGGATAAATAATGGAGCCGCTATTCGACCCGCTTACACCGGTTGGTTGAGAAATCACCTCTGTGTGTTTCTGTTTTGATGGAATTCTTGAAATAAAAGGGATTACGGGAAGTGGAGATACAAGGCACTAATCATTGGGGAGGATACCGGAAATATGAGGATTAAGAACAACAATGATAAGAAAATAATTGAAATAACTGTTGATTTAATTTTAGGAGTTTATGAAATATAGGGTATTTTTTAAGGATGACATAATTAATGTTATTTGGGTGTTAAATGAAGATTATATAGATTGCAAGCTAAATACTAGTAGATAATAGAAATTTCGCATCTTGAATGTTATACGGATTGCAATTATCAATATTTATTTTCTATGAAAATTGAGAAGTGTTTTCGTGTATCTGATATTAGAAATATAAGAAATCTATTACATATGTATCTTTAATCACTTGTTTCATATTGATATTATTTGCATTTCTTGTATATACGGTCCAAAAAATATTTAGGTAATGTGAGAGATTTTTGCGTTACATTCGTAAAATTATTTGCGTGATAATATATATATACTATATATAACTATATATATAGTTATAATGTTTTATTTCAATGAAAGTTCAATATTTCGTCAGATTGTTATCTCGCTTATTATTTTACGATTTGAGTTATTCAGGAAAATATTGATAAATTTGTCCCTTGAAGATATAATCCACGAAGATAAATATATGAAATCTTATTTCTTATAACAAGATAAGAGAACCTACGCATACAGACTCATTTCCAGACCTAGCTTCTTAAAACTTAAAACCGATTATTCAACAATGTACCTTTAACATAACGCAAATAGCTTCATAAATCAATTCCGCTGTCACCATAAACCTCCATCTGGCTTTAGAAACATGCTCGTAACGCGTAATCACGCTTACGTCCTGATTAACACATAATGCGAAGGATAACCAGTCAGCGTTTCCTAGAAAATTTACATCATCTCTAGAAATTACACTCGTTACGTATTTCACGTATCGTTTCGTAATTCCGTGTTCATGAAGCATCGCACTGCTGTAACAGCAGTAACGTATCAGCATATTAATACTGTTTACCGATCAAACTGCAACCACGGAAGCAAAGAGCAGAAAAAGAGAAATGTTCGTAGCTTAACAGCTCGTCCAATGGCAACAGAAAATTGCTCGAGCCCCTGTGAAAATGGTAGATCATGGGAAACGCGTGTTTAACCAATCTGTGAATGTGTACCATCCTGTATGGATCTACCGCACGTACAGAAAGATCTAATGAAGCTGTGTATACGCGTGTAGAGGGAATAGCCAAAGCTATGTAGAATATCTATACGAACTGTGTACGCAGTAACGCCGGATCTAGAAGTGTAATTCCCTATTTGTATTTTTGAGACAAGAAAATGCTATAAACTAATGTATCTCAACATGCATATTTGCCCTGTTAAAAACAGAAGGAATAAAGGGAGGAAAAGGGGATAGGAATTAGCTGCCCGTGCAAACAAGTACAATGAAAAAGTATCAGAGAAATGTGCTATACCAGCAGCTTATCGTGTTCTGTAATATGACGTTTGGAATTTTGTTTTAGTTTCCCTCGTAAAAACTTTGATACTAACAGTATCGCGAAGCTAAAGTTATAACTTTAATAAATAGACACGTAAGTGAAGCTGTATATATTTATCTGAAAACTGAAAGATGTATGTATTTTTAAAACAATGACGACAATGATGACAAAAATAGTTAATATAAATATATCATAATTTATAAATATCTGCACAGCCATTATATACAGATAAGACAAGTTGCTTTCACAATACATACAATGTTTCAACAGAGCATTAAATACCCTTTACTTTCTACATAAAAATACCCATTGAATTCTTACGGGTAATTTAATCAAATCGTATGGTTAAACATATTGCAACTATGGTCAATTTGACAAAAAGTAACCGTCATAGAAACGATTTACAATCCTGTTATGAAAATATGTGTACCGTAAGAAATTTCACGGTCTATGATACTTCTAAGTTATATCAGGCGAGACATTACGCAATTCGTTTTCCAGGCGTTTCTGAAAATTGAAAGAATCTTCTTTTTGCATGCGTGATCCATAGATTTCACCGACTCTCTTCTGTTGTCTCAATCGCAATTTGCAATCGCGGATAAGGTGAGAAACTTGCGACGTTCTTTGCCAACAAATGACGACTCAAGCTTAGCATTCGTTTTCTTCGTCCTATACCAAGGTAACAATTTAACGACTGGGATTTCATTTCTTATTCAGGCTTATACTCACCTTGAACAATTTATACGAGGTGCAGATTGTCCTGAAAATTGAAATTACATAACATTTTTCCACTAAACCGTTTCTGTGATTATTGGAATATAGTGACCAGACACAAATTTGATTTATTTATTAGAACGACCGAGTTGATCAGAGGAAGTTATAGTATATGTTCAATTGATGGTTACTAGAATCTTGGTCTCGAAACGATGTAGTGTTAAGAAAAAGTGTCAATAAATTGTTAGTAGCTTAGAACGATTTTGTCTAGAACGAATCGAAGTTCGCATCGATTATGAATGTGATAAATGCTTGTGAACAAGGTGAAAATTATTTTGATCTTTTTTCTATGACGGTAGTTTCTATCTTGGGTAAAGACTACTGAATTCTTTCAACTTAACTTTGACATACATGCACATATGTACCTACGTATTTCGTTTTTTTAACATACGTTTTACTTCATCGTTTTCTGAATTCAATAAATTCATCGGTAATTTCTGGTTAAATATATATATGGAACAAAATATATATATATAGAATGTATTGAATGTAGAAAATTCCTTCAACAACTTTCATTATTAACAATTCTCGGTAAAAATAAACATTTCAACATACAGAAAATTACTACTATTGTTTTTAACACCATCAACAGGGAATAAAACATTAAACAAGAACTTTTGGTGACTAAGCACATAAAACAACAAACACTTTACCCTCATACTAAGCGTTAAGAATAGCTCACCGTTTCCAGTAGACGACGTAGAATAATAGAAGCAGCCAGAAGCGACTGATCGCTGCCACTGTATCCCGTTTTGCATCACAGACATTGTTATCGTTCATCTTTCAGCTACAGTCTTTCGCACGTGGAATATCTTACCGCACCGTTAAAAGGAATTTATTCCTGAAAGTGCTTGACGATACAGCGACCCTGAATTTGCGGTCGGCCATTAAATTTTCAAATTTATTATCGTGAAAACATGACGGGAAGGTTAAGTTGTTTACACATCGAGTACGAATTTAGTCAGATCTATAAATCGCTATTCATACAGCGATCTTTTTCACACCAGTAAAATATCTGCTATATATGTACAAATTTTTTATGTCATTTTTGTCACATACATACGATCAATTTGAATATGATACAAACAAAGATCAACTATGAATCATGTTGCAGTATAAATTAATTTATTATGTTTGTTATGTGTACTTAATATTATGCATATTTTATACGTATATAATGTACTTACCAAATACTGTAACTGTAGCTTTTAAAATTCTAAGTTATAATAATAAATACACTGCAGATGTTGATGCATTTGTAGAAAACTTAAACGTATAGGAATGTTGAAATATATTTCCGTTTTCTCCTAAAACTTAACATTTTGTAAGCAAATCCGTAATTTAATAATGAAATAAAATTTCAAATCCCCTGCAGAAAGAAATAACTTATAGAATATATAAGAACTAATGCTTCTTTGTTCCCCTTTTCGATACATATCGCAGTCCTTTTCACGCTATATACGTTCCTCGTGCAATATGTTTTTACTATTCGTATTACACGGCACGCCGCGACGGCGATGTCAAGCACACGAGCTCCTGTTATATCTCACAGAATCGCGAATATCAAAAAGCCAGCGAGGAAAACGGTAATTCGGAAAATTTATCTGATTTCGAGACAAACGCCTTCAGGTTCGAGCAATAACTTGAAATTTAGGTATTGCGTGTAGCTGATACTGCAGTTCGCGCGAAGCGATACAGTCTAACCATTATGCAGAATAAGCGAAGTTATTATTTAAATGTAGAACGTGTCTCGAATATTATTATATAATGTATTAGCGATGTGTACATTTGTTCGAAGTGTATCATGGAAGGTACAATTCTGTTTTCAGCATTATGTATGCTTTTCAGTCAATTGTCAGAGAGAATTGACCTTCTCCAAATAATTAATTTATTATTTAAAGATTCTTTAAGTTTCAATTTTTCGCTATTCTTGATATTATAATAGGCTCAATATTTGATGACCTACTTATTCGAACGTGCTATTGATATCAATTGATATCTAATGTCTGACGAAAGAATAAAGAAGATTTTAAGATAACGGAAGTCAAAGCTTCTTTTTAACGCATCAAATTGCGTTTCTCTCTGCGTACATTCTCTAATCAAAAATCGTCTGATTAAATAAGTCATCAGAAATAATTAAGACAAACAGCAGTTAAAAGGGATAGAAACACACTTTAATCCGTTAGCCAATAATATACATATGCGAACAATATATTCTCCGTACGCTTAAAATAACACAATCTGCAGACTTAATAAACAAGTAAATATTTGCAAATAACCTAAATCGACCGATCTTAATGATAATGACATTATCTCAATGAAGACATCGTTGTCGTATTCTTTGGCCACATTTGAAACAATCTCCCTAATGTTCACCGACAAATTGGAAAGTATGTAGGAAGTATATAAAAGAATCGTCGTTCACATACTTGAAATTTTAATCTATTAATAAATGCAATTTAATCTATTAACTACTACTCGGATATCAACGTTATATCGAAAACATCAAAATACTCAGACTTCAAATCCATCTGTTCGTTTCGATTTCTGACAGAGCACATCCAAGTTGCAATTTCAGCTTGAAAGAGCAATCAAATGTTGATCGTATGATCGAGAAAAATTAGCAATATCCGAATTCCTCTATATCCATAAAAATCCAGCGGACTCGAGTCGACGATTGTTGCCAGTGGTTTTATCGCTGTGTATAAAATCGAAAGACGAACAGTGACCAAATTTATTCAGCCATCCATCGTAAAAGCAGGAACACCCGCCACGCCTTGCCTCGTATTTCGGACGTAACATCCGTGAAACAATGGTCGTAACCGCGGAACTCGAAATGTCGATAAAGCAGCCATGTCCCGGAAATGTAAGTTCGTCCTTCATATTCTATTTCGCTTCTGTTTGTCAGAACAACGAACCAATCTTGCTACTGTGACTCATTTTAACTATCAATTCCGCGTAACAAATATCGATGCATACGGTTATCGGAAATCAGTTTTTAAAGCAGTTTGGGAGCGTTTTCGGGCTTACTGCAAAGGAATTCACGAGCTTCTGTTAGTTAAGATAATTAAGTTTAAAAGTGCTTCTTGCCAAGGTTATTTGTAGCTTTATCACCTTCTAAGAATATTCTGTTCGTGATTTGTGAGGTAGTTCCACGCCAAGTCAATTACTCTTGGTAGAAATGGACAACTGTAAGATTTGAAGCTTCGCACTTTTTAAATAAATTCGAAACCAAAAAAATAATAAGTCAAACTTAATTTTGCGTGAATTACATTATATTACACTTCGAGAAAATCCCTAACATCGATACTAAAAAGTAATTGGTTTTACATTAAATGGTTTCACAAAATGATGGTTTATAGTTAGATAAAAGGATTTAACATGATTCCTTATTTTCAATCTTTTGTTCTCTTTTTTCTTGTTTGTTTAATGCCACGTCATTCGTTGAAGTATTAATAACGAGAATTGTACTTGTAAATACAATATGTGCCTGAAATTAAAGTTCTTCCAGTATAATTTCATGTAAGTAAGCTTTATAAGAAGAAGTCTCGTCAAATCCTTCACTAAGGAACCTTCAATAAAGAACCTTCCCTGGAAATGTGCAACGAATCAAAAATATGGTAATTTTAAACATCTCGATTATGTTACCAACAACGAATAACTTCACGTAGCTATCAATCACCTGCGTGATCACAGAAATTATCAAATTACAGAATAATTTATTCATAATACACATTCGCGAAATCATAACTTATCGCAGCAGTTAATCATTAATCGATGCTAAATGCGTCAAAATAGAATGCGTTTCAATAGATGCATTGTGTTATGTCATGGCAGTTCCAAGCTTTCCCACTCCTCCAAACGTTAACTTCGACTTCACCGAAGCAACAACGTCCGCCAATTTCCCGAAATTTCTATTGACACCTTTAGTTACGCTGTTTCACGAATTCACGACAAGTAGCTCCGTGAATTCACTTAGCACCGTTGTAAACGTTTTATGCGCGACACAAGCGTTCCGTGCTTGCTGAGCATTCGTTCTATTTGCAGAGTTTACGACCTCTAGTCGGTCAAGGCCGTTTTTCGAACATAGCTGATCTTCATTCTCTAAATTTCACGGTTCTAAATGTTTATGTATGTACCTCATAGATTACTTGCATTGTAAAATACGCGGGAGAAGTTTTCCCAAAACAGAACGAGTTTCACTATAAGTAACGCATCCCGAAAATTATGGCAACTTTTGAGAAACTTTTGAGAAACTTTTGAGAAGTAACATACGAGTACATCTAGCTTCTCTACTGAGAAATCAAAATGTTAGCGCAGACTCTACAATATTTCGAAAGTTGTCATATGAACAACATTTTAAGCTAACAGCTAAAAATTTAATTTATAACAATTGATTCCAATTTTGTCAAAGAACGAAATCGATAGAAATTTCTAACTAATTTAAATATATACATATTTACTAAATTTTCAATACACCACAAAAACAACAAAATTACGTAGAAAAATTAATTGACATTACACGCATAAACTACCTGCACTAATTAACACATCACAGGTCACACGAAGGAAAAAGAAACATTAGAAAATATAAACCTATAACTAACATCGAACACTTTTTTCCACGTCCGCGCCGTGGCAATAATTATCCCATAATCGTGGCACGCCTTTTATACGCTAACCAACAGCATACACTTTATCAAACTACCACGTTGCATATCTGTAATCAACGTCTGAAGACGCATAATTTTCATACGATAAAACAAAGTGGTGACGTTAATAACACTATAGAGACACGTTTTATAATCGATGCGATGTTCAACATGGATCGATGGCAAAAAAGTTGCGTCTCCAGTTGACATCGAAGATGGACGGCTTCCTATCGTACAGTTACCCAGTAACGAGTCAATCTGGATGCATTTTGCAAACCGAAACAGCAACGTCTAAACTAAATATTTGCATTGGATGGCGTCGCGACGTTCGAGAGCGGCTAACATGAATTATTCAGAGTTATAAAGCGGCCACGCTCGCGCTCGCGCCTCGGTAATTGCTGGTTTCTGAAGCAGCGTGATTCAGGATATGGCCGCGCGCACGTGGACCGATGTCGTGAATCGATTACATGCTGCGGCTCAACGCTGCATACACGCGACACTACGAGGGTCATAGTGAACATTGGGTCGTCGAGTCGTGGATTTTCGGATTGTGTTGCAGCGCTCTCTGTTAGTAGTCAGTTGTTTGTTGAAAGCAATATATTTAGATCTTTGTAAGTGAATTGTTTGTAAAAGGTTTGCAGTCCTTTGAATTTTTTAAAAATGTTGAATTTTTTAAATTTCGAGTTTAGTATTTGGGTTGTTCAAACTGAATAAGTATAAATTTATCAGGGATTTCCATAATGACGAAGTGGTGAATGCGTTGAAATGAACACCGAAAATTTTTATATTATACGTTATGTGGAAGTGGTTACGAATACGAATTCAATGCCCTACGATATACGTAATTATATTCAGTACCAATTTTATAAAACTGAAGAAAATTTAAATTAAAATATTCTTACATTTTTACTACTCGAAATTTTTAACATTTTTGCATATTCAGCTGCTCTAGATATATAATATGCAAATTTACGTAAAACGTTTTCGTTTCAAAAACAAACAGGTTGCAACGTTACGTAAAAGGGGAAAAATGGATTTAGCCAACAAAATGTTTGGATAAGTGGAAATATTTCCGTCTGCTTTATTTCACAAGATATTAAAGTGATCAAGATAATTCTTCATTTTTCTTTCCCTAACTTTCAATTATCTCTACCAGTGTACAAATACCTATTATTACAAATAGAAGGCAATCGAATCTTTTAGTGAAAGTGAAAGTACACGAGATGGTGGTTGGCGAAGAGAAACGGAAGCTACTTGAATAATTCCTCCCCTTAAGACAAAGTAACGAGGATTTAACTACTTGGAAATCCTCGTTCGGCAACGAAGGATCCTAAACAGCTCTTGAGTAATTAAATCAAAAACAAAAAATACACGATAGAAACACAAGGTTTCTTCTTTCATTTATTCATTAAAATTTATTACGTTTATTATAGTGAAATCCTATTGGTATCTCTGGAACAACAACTAATCCTCTTTCTATCAAACGCGATTACCACCGAGAAACGCGATTTAACGTGATCGCTCGAGTATCGAAAACAATTTATAGACATCCAGAAACTCCTGTGTACACTGTTATAAATGCTAGATGCACTCCTGGAAAGTGCAATCTCATCGATTCTCGCTTGGGAAAGCACGAGACATCGCGAGGAGACGTCACCGGTGAGTCTCCGTCATCCTAAATTAGAAACCGATTTATCGATCCTTTACGTACTTTTCACGTCGCTTACAAGATTCTGCCGATACGGGATTCGCCAATGTCTCCTATTGAGCCCAATACCAATAATGTGGTAGTTGCAGCCACGGACCGCGGTTCAGAGGGAATTGCTTCCAATAATGTCAGACACACCCGTCTAACTTCTCGATACGTTGGCCTTGCCAAACCCTCAGGGATGTTTGCGGCTCGATACATTCGTTCTATCTGTACGATTAAAGAAATCGATTCCTGCTTACTCTTGGCACGTATCTAGAAGATATACGCAAGCACGTCGCCATCGATGGTCCACTCACGGAATTTTCATGGATTGTTTGTTTGGATGTGAGATTATTTCTAATCGGTATTTTTTGTCTTGAGACAGATTTTATTGAATTGGGATGACTTTATATTAGACAAGCTTTCAGATGATATAGAACAGGCTTAGTATTTAATTTGAAACGTTTAATTGTCAGAAGTTATTCAAGTTTTCCGGTACTTGAAATCTGTCAAGATAATAGCTTTAATTTCCTTCGCAAAATTCTTGCCTAGTGTAGTATAATGTGGTAAGCATGTAGTTTTTGGCAATTTTTTTGTATTTTCAAAATTTGTAAATGTAAAAAATTTAAGAGGATATATTCTACATATAAGAACCTCAACATATCTGAAGTATTTGTTATACATTATTAATTTATTTTAGCAATATATATTATTTTGGTATCTATCTATCTATTTATTTATCTATTCTATACATATAGAATTTACAATCTCTAGATAAATCGCTTTAGACAAAATCAGAATATCTAAAGATATTAAAATTCATATATACATAAGAAATAGAAATTCCAATCAACTTATAAGAAACCTAATATTATGTTAAATAAATAAAAGGATCATTTAGAACAAGAGTAGATGTTCCTGTATATTATTGGGTACTCAGATAAATTAACAGTTGACATATAAATAAAAATAGCAGAATACATAAATTTTTTTAACACCTATATCTTTGTCTAAATGTCAATTTGTAAGAGATCTTGTAAATTTTAATTTAAGAATGCAGCTAGACTACATACCTCTTAGTGACAGTAGCAATTTTACAAACTGAGAATTAATGAGCGATTCCTTATTATAGTTGCATCCGCTGCCTTAGTAATTACACGAAGATATATGACGCAGCGAATTCTAGATACAAGAAATGAAACATCGATTAAAAAGAAAGCAAGAAGAGACATAAGATAATTTATGCTGGTAGCTCTGCATTTGGTCACTTACTCGTGTTATGTCGTAGATATATATTGATCAATGTGCATATTTCAAATTGAACAAGTGTTATTTCATGCACATGTTTATATATATATTTATTTATTTATTTATTTATTTAATATCGTCGAATATTCTAAAAAGAGTTATAGCGAATTAATTTATCTTGATATATTTATTACATTTAAAAGAACCAGAAATTTTATTTGTATACCCATAATATTACGATGAATACGAATTTTTCATAAATCATGTCTCTGCTAAGATATGATGTGTCTACTCTGTAGTCATAAATATACTTTATTATTTATTAGACTTTTACTTGAAAGTCTATTGGTGATGATTATAATACATACTTACTACTGAGTTATATATATTTATACCTACTTTGACTGCGGTTAATCGTTGTCATGATTAACATTCTCACGAACCATACAATCTTTCTCAGAGCTTGTCACCATTGCACAAGAACAAACGACGTAAGACATTACGAGCCGCAGATCACGAGAAGTGGTTGAAGCGACAATTTCTTCGAGTTGACTTATTTTATCCGAGCTCGTTCGGGCGTGTATTACGTACACGATAACTGGGGCGAATCGTTCCGTTCTTTTCGGATAATATGAGCCAATCCGCGGAAATCTCTAGGCCATAGAAATGATAGTGGCATGTAACACGCGAGTACGTACTTTTTGTTCGCGATATATCGGAAAATTGATGTATTTGACGGTTGAACGAAATATGATTCCAAATGATTCTGAGTAACAGCCATCAAGGAAACTAAGATATATTATATTTAATGAAAATTAAAATACCCCTGTAACAATACAATGTATAATGTGCAGCCTAGCTGTTAATTCGTCAGCATGACTTTCTTGAAATTATTTTTGTTTGTGCAAATATGGTTCTTCATAGTTGGGTTAAATTGAAGTGGAACATGATTCGGAGTTGAAAGATAATAGGTTAGTACAGATAGCTCCGAAGTTGGAGAGTGTATTTTGTTTGGTTTCCAAATGAATGATACCTTCTATTATAAGGAATTCCAGTTTGTTGTTGCGATTTTTTACCGTACAATGTGTATATAAGTATTTAATATATAAATCTGGTTAGGTCTTTCGAACAAAAGTTTCTATTAATGTAATTAAAATTTGATAAGGCTAAATCAATTTTACTTAAATGTTGACACGTGAAAAGATAGGTGATTCTAAATAAATTACTATATTCAAGAGACTTATAAACTAATGAGTTAACCCTTTAATCTAACTCATTACAGCTACACGTAAATTTCCTATCATTATAGTGGGAAACTGAATGTTCCAGTTATGAAAGTAAAGAAAAGTAGAATTTAAATATTTGGAAAACGATTTTATTAATGCAATGGTTATTTCGAACAACTTCAAACTTGCTAGTACTTGTTAGACTGACATAAAAAGCTACCATTTATTTTCACGCGAAACAATCATTAAACAAATTATAGAGAGGACGAAAAACTTTGCGATATAAACACGTTCTGATAAGTCAAACGGTCATGCTGCTTGATTTGCATAATCACGAACACACCGAGAAGTTTACACTTTGCTGTTTTCTTCGTTACCTGCATATTTTGTTACCGTTCAGAGGGAAGCGGAAATTGCGTATTCATCATTACCTCTACGAAAAGTTATACTCGTGAATTGATACTCGTGTTCGAAATCCTCGTGTTATATAATACAGCAGTTACTCGGAAGCCAAAGTGGCTTCTATATGTCCTTCCGTATCTTCCGTAAATTTCTCTATTTTATAATCAGGAAACATGTTGAAATTGTCTAAACAAAAAAAAAAAAAGTAAATTACTCCTATAAGATTATTTCGGTAACTTGTTTCAAAAAATACGATAACATGTATACATATACACTAAGGTGGCCAATTGTATTCGGAATTCGTCTTTCAAAGCGTTGGGGCTCGACCAAAAGGTATACGTGTGCTGGAAAACAGGTCGGGCGCGGATGCTAAATTAACGAGGGTAAAGTTCATTCGAACTGATTTCTTTGATCAAGCAATATGTTTGTTTTGCTGTATGCCGTATTTCCTCGGATTTGCGTTTTCTTGTTTCCCACGTCCCGTTTCATGGATACACGGTAAAATTTTTCATCGGCGCGAATCTCACTGCAGCTGCACCGCATCCGATTCCTCGACCGACCAACCAACTGAATTTTTTTCCCTGGCCCACTTTGAAAATGCTCCTAACAGGTGCTGCGGCTGGGCGATTCCGCTGGGAATTTAAGCGTAACGAATTTTCACGGCTATTTTTGCACGTTTTAGAACACCCGACGTAAACATCTACCTAGTATAATTTAAAACGAACCCTCGACGAAACGCGGAAGCCAGTTTAACGAATTCAGTACGCTTGGCTCGATTCATTTACCCTTTGCTGTCGAGCATAGTGAAAAGTTTGTGCTTGCGTGGTGAAAGATTGAAAGATGACAGATAATATTTTCTATTTTAATATCAACATTTTTTTAGTGTATTTAAGTGTGTATAATATATATATATATTTATTTATAGTAATGTATTAAGTTAATGGATATAAAAATACGATGCAATTACGTAATAGATTCTTTTTTGGAGATGGGTTGAATGTATTGAAAATTTTATTATTCTAAGCATTATGTGAATGGACTTACAATTTGGAAATCTAAGGACAAAAAGTAATGTAATATATAATTGGAAAGGTATAGTGGAATTTTACTTGGATTACCAATTTTTCAATTTATGTACGAAGAGTTAATATTCTGAAAAAGAATTCTACATTTTGTGCATTCATTTTTAAGCAAGATCTTATCTTTCACTGCTTTGTATTACAGTTTTATTTCTGACGTGAGTTATTTTTAAGAACCATCTATTGTCCCTCGATAAGCCAAACCAGCTGCGATTCATTGTTTCCGCGTTCAGATACAATGTATATGTCATGACGTTGACTCGTAATACGATTGTGCCATGTCGAAATAAGACAAATTCCTATAAATTTAAAAAAACGAGGGAAATAGGAGACTATGGTGGAGGAAATTATCGGAATGTGACTGTGGCACAATAGGATGTGACAAAACAGATGTATTGCTAAAAATACGAGCGACAAGCGAAATAAAATGTAACAATGGCGCGGAATAACGTGATCATCATCGTTGTTATTGTTTTACAGTTTCTTTTACAGATTTGTTTTACAGTTATGCGAAACAATTGATAACATTTCCGATGAACAAGAAGAGAAATGAAGAAATAATTATGAAAGATTTTAATTAAATACGTATCTGGCCATAGACCAAGAGATGAAAACATGTAATATCAAATGACAATACCGAATCATATTTTAAAACTGTAGAAGTATGTAATATTTACAGTACGCAAAAATTTTCGGTCGAACAGATTTCTCACTTTATATTCTACAAGCAATATCTAAAAGAATTTTAACTAATATCGGTGGTTGACGAATAAAGGAAAATAATACAACAAAGAAACATTGCTATATAGTTGTGTAATATTAATTAAAATTCTTTAAAATACTGATTGTAGTTTTACAATCAGTACTTTTGTTTAAAAGTGAACAAAATATCTCATTAGAAATTTTTGGACGTTACTGAATATGAAAATCCACTTTCTTCCACTACAGTACCATGTGTTCTCATTTGGAAAGTTTCATATTTCCTTTCTGTTTTATTACTGTCCCACGAAGTAGTTTCTTTGAGGCATCGTTTTTTATGGGGTGGGGAATATAAAACGGACATACACAGTGGAAATACTCTTAGAACCGTTTGAATGTTTCCTTTCAGCTTTTTGTAGATATACGGAACACAATAAGTAGGTATACAATAGATAAACTGTACATAGTTATCAAGCATGTCAATGCACAAATATTCAGAGCCCCTTACGATTTATTTATGATGAACTATTTCCCTAGGCATAGTTTAGAATTTGTATTTAAATAAAGAATTTGAAATCAAATATTTAAAGCAAAAATAAAAATTAGATTCAAATTATAGTGAAATTTATAAAAGTTTGAGCAGGTCTTTCAACATTATTTTATACACATTTTAATTTGAATTCTAGGTATTAAGGAAATTCAGTAAGTATATATTCTGCAAAATAAAGGAGATTATCATTTTTGATGCCAATAATATGTACTTCAAAAAGAAAACCTATAAATATTATAGTCACCGAATTGAAGAGCAGAAAAAGAACCTATGACGGAGTGCAGTGGCATGTCAGAAGTCGCAGGTGAGATTGATGAAGCCTTCTATGGTTTCCCAATTTCAAGTTCGTACAGTGGCTCACGAAGGTATCCGATCGCTCGCTACTGAACAATTGAAACAATTAAAATATGCATATTAGGCTTAAGATCTAAAAACAATATTATAACAACTACAAGATACAAATATCAAGATTATACATCTAAAAGTTGGAACGAATCCGATAACATTTGTAGATGTTATGAAACATTCACTGTAATAATATACAGGAACAGCGTCACGAAAGCAATCGAACGCCAAAATATTAAGAGAATAAACAATGCTTTTGTATACAAATTGGAAACACTGGTAGACTTAATTGATGTAGAAACATCGTGTATTGAGTTTCGTGCTTCGCAGTGAATACATAATATTAGTCTGCGTACTGACAATGAGTTGCAAAAAATCAGAAAGATAGTCAGAGAGATATTCGAGACAAAATTGATTACAAATAAAATTACACAAAGATGGAAAATCATAGAGATAGATTACCGAATTATTAGATAGAAGTATATCTATGATACATTATATTATTAAAAAATCAAAAACCGAAGAAATAATTACAAATAAACACTGTACAGGCAGACCAAGAAAACTAAGCTAGTAGAGAAGAAAAGATTATTATAAAAATAAAAAAAAAGGTTTAAATATTTCGGCTACAGAACTCACTCAAACGGTTGCTAACTATAATACTTCGAGAAGAATGTTCATGCGGAATTATGTCACAGGATTTTCCGAAACAACGATTTCTATGGTAGAATTCTAAGGAAGAAAATATTCGTCGACGAGATGAATAAAATCAATCGTTTAAAATTTTCGAAGAAATTCATAAATAAATATATTACTTTCCAGCATACCAGTAATAACGTTACATTTCTAGATGGAAGCAAATGTGATGTATTTGGATCAGATGAACGTCGTTCTGTCTGAAGGAAATCCAACCGAGAAATGAGCATTAAAAATTGAAGTCAGACTATAAAGTATGGTGATGATTTCGTGATGTTGTTCCGTGGTTGATATATAACTACAAGCTGCACTGGAAATCTCGTTTTTATAGATGATGCTTTAGATAAATACAAATATTTAAATATCTTAAAAAACCAATAAAAACGCAGTGCTACAAAATTGAGTGTATTTAAAAATTGTTATTTCCAACATGATAATGACTCCGAGCGTAGGGTCGGAATTATGGAAGAATGGTTATTGTATAACATATCGCATGTGTTACATACTGAATTATGAATATGCCGTTACAAAGTTCGAACTTTAACCCTATTGAACATCCGTGGAAGGAAATTAATAGAAGATTAAACAATTACAACATAACTTCGAAACACATATTTAAGTAAAAGATTTTAGAAGTACGAAATTGATTGGGGTTAGGTTAGGAGCAATATAATTCTTTTCGATTACTTTTGTTACCTTATTTCTATACATCATTGCAATGAATGTTTTCTAATTTCTACAAATATTATCGATTACGCTCCAAAGTTTCGATATATAATTTTGATACTTGTATCTTATAGTAATTAAAATATTATTTTCATATCCTAAATTTAACATATATATTTTAATTGTTCAAAGGTACAGTAGCAAGCGTTTGAATATTTTCGTGAGGAGCTGTATACTCACGAGCTGCTTCGTTTAGACACACTCCAGGGTGCTTAGGCGTATCAAAGAAGGATTAACACGCGATTGTATCGTCCATTCCTTTTAATCTTATAACTCAGTACCACATCCTCCCTCACTTGTTCGACGAAATTAAAAAAGGGAAAAAAAGGAACAAGAAAGGGAACAAAGAGTTAAGGAAGGCCATGTTACAGAATGCATACAAAGTATTTTGAAAGAATCTACAAATAGTTTATCGTTCAAATTTTTGCATTTTTTAAAGTTATGCTTTAAATTCTGAAAGCAAAGAATTAATAATATGGAGAATAATGCGAAAAAGTATTTTATTTATGATAAGAAATTCTACATACAAAATCGAACTACGTAATACTACGGAAGTATAACAAACAAATTACTTAAAAAGTTAACTAATATCAATCAAGTTAATGTAGATCATCCATTACAATACCAGTTAAAGATTAAAATAGACAACAAATGAATAAAAATCGCCCTGCTAAATCAGAAAGACTGTGACGTAACACACCTAAAACGACTAAAGAAACGTATGTAGTTCTATGGTACATGATGTGAATCTAACCGCGAAACAAGAAAATAAAAGAGTCAAGACATGAAGCGTTCCATTGAGCTCGTCAAACGTAATCAATTCCACCTCCGTAGTCCATGAAATAAAAACATTTTTCGTCGATTGAATCCCGTGGAAGCATCGACGGTGCCGCAGTACGATTCACTATTTCACGAGGTGTCCACGAACGTGACAGGATTAAACGGTGCCCTCAGCCATGTCCGGATCGCAAACACTTGCACGCCACCCGTAACTCGCTGAATGTCGGATATCAATCTAATGAATCAAACGTTACCGCGGATCGTACGTTCGAGATAGCGATGAAGGGTTAGGCAGAAATGAAACACTTGAAGCAAACGGTGTCACTGACAGAGTAAGAGATAGAGATAGAGATACAGATAGAGATAGAGGGAGAGGGAGAAAGTGGTAGACATATAGAGATATACATACATAGAAGGGATAGAAGAGGGAGGAATCAGGGATTCCTTTGATCCGATGGTCGAATTTGCAGCGGCAGGATTCCCTCGAAGTGCCCACGAATCGCGTCAGTCTTGCGCTGACGTGATTTACAGTTGGCGCGGTAAACGTCACCAGGTTATCCAAAACCGATAAATCGAGCTTACCGCGTTTCGCCACGACGCTTGTTGGCGATGCGATTTTCCACTATCCTCAACGACGACGACCGGCACCACCTACTTGAACCGCCACCTCCGGTTCCAGGATTAGATCCGGAAATGCTTGCCAACTGATTTGAATATTGGACACTCGATCGAATCATCTGTCCACTAAGGTACACTCTTTGCTCGTCATCGTGTTTAGGCCGACTGGTGTTAGATCGATGGTGAACAAATTATATCGAGGTAGATTCGCTGATGCGGTTGAAGGTGTTTCCAATTTTGAAACCAGTTCAAATCCTCTTCACGGCTGGGATCTTCCAGGCTTCAATTTGATGATGGGATATTGTAAATTCATCATAATCTCAGGCTCGAAGCCTTGCTACTTCCTTCACGGTGATTGTGGTTGTTTCGGCGAAAATGGAGTTGTGTGTTCTTGTTCTTATTATTTTCCCTTTCTTCTTAACAAACGCAATTGAGAACTATTCTATGATTTTTAGGCGTTGTTCTGATATTATTTCGAATGCATTGATTCTTTTGGAAATGCTGCCAAATAACTTATTATTTTTTTTTAAATATTTTAGATGGAATAAAAGCTGAAGAAAAAATGAATAAAAAAAATTTAGTCCTATTTCTTTTAGTATATTTTTACAAACTTAGCAATGTGATTTTTTCATGTTTCTTGTGATCAGTATTTTAGACATTTTTATCGTACAAAGTGTGACCAAAAGCCATATGACCGCCATTCACACTCTAGTCGCGACCGCAAATGAAACAACTGTAGTATGTAGTACTGCACCTTAAGATTTGTCCTTCGTCTACCGAACATTAAATGGAACCGATTCCTCTGAAACCACGATTGAAACGACCGCTGTTGGCACCACTCCAACGTGATTATGTCTTAGATTTGGTAAAAGCATAATTCTGTCGGAGAAGCAAATCAGAGCCAACAAGCTCTTACAAAGAATGCAATTTATAAATGCAAAGGTTAGTGTATGAAAATTCATCATCCTACCTATATTTCTTGAAAAATTTGTGAAAACGAAAGAAATATTATAGTAGATATTCGATTAATATGTCTACATTAGAGTTTAGTAATTTTGATACAATTTATGTCCAACAATAACTTTCGTTCAAATGCGTTATTTGCATCGACAACAAATGAAGGAAGGAAAAATCTAAAGAAAGCCTACTAAAAAATATATAATATTAATAAGAAAAATATAATAATTATATTCTTTATTGAATAATTATAAAATACTTCAAGATTATCGTCGAAATGTTGCGAACGTCTGTAACCTTCTTTTTATCAAATAAAACTTCTACTTTTAGAAAGTTTCGCTGCAGCAGTTGCTAGTCGATCGTATTACAAAAATTTTCAAAGCACAAAGGATTAATCGTAAATGCTTTACCCCACTTTAAAAATTAATTTTATTTCACGTAATAAATTACTAGTAATTCAACAAACTTTCAATACGTTCGATCACTAAATAATAAAGCTATTTGACAAGATATCGAGCAGAAGATTAGCAAAAAGGATGCCCAGGTTTTTTTTTTATTATTTAATTTGTATTTTATAATTTGTCCAGCTAGACATTTGGTAAATTTTTCTAACTTAATTGCTAAATAATATGTGGCTGGGTAACCACAATGGGATACCATCTTCGAGTTTGACTATTTTATTTCTTTAGTGAGGTCAGTGGGGTGTTTTCTTCTTAGTCTTCTTTCTATGAGAGTTTTGCTCGCTTCAGCAGCCAGCTGGTTTGGATGTGTTGCCGTTCTTTCCTTGTATATTTCTGCGTACCTGCCGATTTCTTCTTTGACTATTGGTATTTTTAAGTCTTTGCGTATATCCTCGTTTCTGACATACCATGGAGTGTTGACTATTGTTCTCAGTATCTTTGATTGTTACGATTCTAAGGATGTCCAGGTGACAACGTTTTTATGAAAGACGTACCACAAAATTCGCGTACATATGGCACGTTTTTCCACCGTGGAAAATTAATAGCAGCAGCGGAGGAATAGTTACTTACACGTAAAGATAAATCTTCCTCCTATCTCTAGGAAATAAACGTGCGTGGTCGTACTTGCAGAAGCTCGAGTGTGGTAAAAAGAGGCAAAAGGTGTATCTCGCGCGAGCTTTGGATATTCATTGTGGTCGACTTATTCAATTTGTACTCCTTTTCTCGTGTTCTGTTCCATTCTTTGAACTACTTACGCATCGAGTGTAATGTTCGGCGAGAAGAAAAGGGGGTGGAAGATATGGTTTCATCTTGCAGCCATCGAATAGAATATATACAAACTCTTTATTTGGTTTCTTGATGTACTTTCGCGATGGATAGCGTGTGAAAGTTACATGTTTGGAAAGTTTGAGCTCTCAATGTATTACGTCATTTTGTGTGAATTATATAAGACGCGTAGATCGTTTTCAAATTGCTGGAATAGCTACTGAATACGAAAATACTGCACGTGATAATGTGTTACAGTGTTACAAATTTGCTCACGCAAATAACGTTGAAAAACGTGATTGAATAATACTTAAATGTGGCCAATTTTTTGTTGATAGCGATTATAAAGTGGAACGATGTGGAGAGAATATTGTGCCCTTGACGTCAAGCTATCAATGTGTATCAAATAATTAGTATAACGTAATAAATGAGCATTTTTATGCGTTTTTAAGGAATACAGTTCCTAAATTGCTGCATAGTAATCATGTAATTATGCATTTATGTAATCATTGTTATAGAAATATGATTTTGATCCTTATATGAAATAGCACAATTACTATTTATTCATAATAATTACTATCGAAATACAACTTACATTATTACATTATTACATTGAAATACAGGGATTATTCTTAAATAGAACAAGAAGTATTTATAATAAAATACAATTAACTAAATTAAATTAGCAAATATGTTATTAAATAACGGAGTACACTAAGATAAATACAGTAATCAACAAGCCGAAGAACAAGCGGAAGTAATATATTATTTCATACAAACATACAAACAACAAATGACAAATAAGAGTCTCCTGCTTAAATGAATAGACTTAAGTATGCTTAAAATATAAGAATAATAAATAAGAAAAAATCTGTGTACCCGAGACAAGTTTGTAATATACGAAATCCGATAGGCGAGTATCACCACCACCATCATCATTATTATTATTGTTGTTGTTGTTGTTGTTGTTGTTATTGTTGTTAAGTAACTAAATATTTCTAAATTTCGATTGAAAAGTTCGAAAAAATACACATTAAAATTTAAATTACAGAATTCTATCCATCCATAAGTTAAAACACAAGTTTTCAAACAGATTAAGCAAAAAAATCTGCTCGTAATTTTTCACTAACGAGAGAAGACTCTAGCGACACGGTGCTCCACCAATTAAGGGATCAGTGCTTGTGAAAACCAGCCGCGGAAATGTGGCTGGCATTTTCCCTCTGGACATCGTCAGGCTTCCGACATGTCTTTTTGAACAGAGCCGACCACGTTACCGATACAAAAGGCATTCTTTGTTTGCCCGGCTTGTTCTCTGCACTTTGTAACTAAATCCATACACGATGCACACAGCACTTTTGCGGAAGACACTGGGATCACTGATCTGTTTCTTCACGAGTGGTCGGGATCTTGACCGAGAAAGAAAGTCTTGAGATTTTTCCATGGCTTCTGAGCCGGTTCTTTTCTACTATCAACCAAGAATGAAAAAAAAAAACGATAGATGAATGAAGCTCATAGTTCATATTACACTCATTCGTTCATGCTACTTTTTAACTACTTCCCTCGTATTCTTGTTTTATAGAACGTTATATAGTATTTTCTCATGTCTTCCCTGATATATTATTCGCTGCTGGCGCCTTCATATTTCTTTCATTTCTTTGTTTTAACGCTTCGTTATAATGAAAAACATGCGTTACCAGAGCGAGTAAATGAAAAACAAGCCATTAATATCATCTCTTGGATTATTTCGAGAAAAATTTCCAATATAATTTCTTTTTATATATTAATAAACCATCGATCTATTAATTCTACGGTGACGAGGAACTAATAAATTGAGTTAGCTTCTTTGACTATGAGAGGGAATATATGAGTACAAAATTATTTTGTGCTATTTATAAATGATTCTGATACTTTTAGGAACATCATGTAACGGGCGAACTTCGAATAATTTCGAATGATCAAATCAAATGAGTAATTAATAGATCTGCAGCAAGATGGTGAAGATTTTTGTTTAATTTCAATGTGAATCTGTATATCGAATAGGTGCGAACAGCACGAATATTGCATTCGCGAGGAACACGACAGTATGCGTGTCAAATCGAAAGGCTGATCCTCTCGAGAATTCGTTTCACGTGTATCGCGGATGCGGTTTAATCTCGGTAACCGGCTGTGGAAGAGATCTCTCTTGATGCCGCGAATTATTCACAAGTATTCCGATGATGGATCCTAGCTTGCCTAACGGGGATCGAAATATCCTGGATCGATAACTTGTGCTATTGACACGCCAATTGATTCCACCAACGAATGCCACTTTTCAGGACGATCACAAGCAAAATCGAACATCTAGCATATATTTTTGAAGAATAGCTGAGTGCAAGCATTTTCAAATAATTTTTTACTGTATATTTGAACTATTTTACAATTTTACCTCGAATAAGATAATCAGCTAGCTTGAAATTTGGAAAATTTATTAGAATTAGTTCTTGTCGGTTATAGAAATTGTTCTATTACAAGTCTGTTATCGTTATACAAGAAAAGTTATTATCCATGAAAACTTGTAGTTTGTAACTTCTAAGATTTCATCTATGATATTAGCTTATTTTTTTAAACAAAACCTTAATATTAGTCGCACACAATTGTATCAAATTTTTAAAGAATATAAAGAGGTAGTCAGAATAATGAATAATTTTCTAACCCTGAATTCCATTAAAAAGAGTAGAATTTTTCCTATACTCAAGAATCATAACTCGTTATGAACATAAGAAAAGGAATATGGTTCTCTTAGGTAGTTATAAAGTAATCACAAAGCACTTGTACATGCAGAGACGAAGAACATAAAGTTAGATGAAAGGAATCTGCAACTTTTCTAAAATAGAATTTCTCAGTGGAAAAAAAGTTTTATTGTAGAAGAACGTACGTATTCTAGCAGTAGGTACTTCATCGCTGTATTTCGCAATTTCGTTTCGTCAGCGTATCTTATTTAATTGCGTGCTTTGCATTCGTCCTCCTTTGTACTCGGCGATAAAATATTGCACGAGTACATCTAGGTCCGTAAAGACTATGGCGCATCGGGTTAATTGAATTTTTTCACGTTTACGTCCATGGAAATGAATTTTTCGAGTTCCAGTTTCCCTATTTTTCTCTCGCCTTTGCCTACCTTTTTAACGATGAGGCTCGGTAATATCTTAATGAATATATCAAGATGTCGAAATGCGTCACGTAAGCAACATATATTTTTCAGGAATTACATTTCACAACAGTCGGCCGAAATGGTGTCGGAAGTCAATGATGAATTTTCAGATGTAGAAGTAGGACAGAGAGAAATTGTTACCTCAAAAATAATCCAGAATACGTCGAAGGAACTGAACGATATGTGCAAATTTAGCGCATATACGCGTATGTCGTCACGGTTTGGGAAATGCAGTTTACCTCTCTCCCTATGGGCCACACGTTTTCTGCTATTTTCTCTGCTTTTTCTCCTTCTCTCCCGTCTTTCTTCTTTCCTCTCTCCCCTCCTGCCGAGAACACGACACAATCTGACAAACAAATATATTTCAGGAGGTCTTTTGCTGTACGTGAAAACTGCGGTTTAAAAGAAAGGGTAACAGGACGCTATTACACAATACGAGAAAACGCAAGAACGCAAATTCCATTTTTCGCGAAGATTGAATCCCCTGCTGGCTTTGCCTGAAACAAGCGCTAAATCAATCTCGTGATTGTTAACATTTATTACCTTTTACAGCACTCTTTCGTTTGAACAGATCAATTCGTTTTAAATATACATACATATATTGTCGAAATAGTTGGAAATCTTATTGAAGTTTCGAACGCCGACATCGATTTGGAAAATTTTGAGGTAATTTCAGAAATGGAAGACTGTGTTTTTATATTATCTCTTAACCAGAAGTTTTCTATCATCATAGGATGTTAAAAGTTAATGAAGACAATACATACATATACATAGACAATACATACAAGACAATACAAGACAATACATAGATAGATAGATAGATAGATATAGATATCTGTCTTACTTATATATATTTTATATTCATTAAATTGTGAAAAATAAGTTTTCTAAATATTGTAAAATACTGAAAACATAACATTTCATATTTTCCCATGAAAATAACAAGCAAGAATCTACTCAGTACCATACGTTAGATGTAAAGAGATACTGAATAGTAACTGAATTGTCCTTTAATACTTTCTATTCTTTTAATTTAATCAAAAGAAATATTTATAACAAATCAAAGAAAAGCTGGTTGAGAATGTAACTACGAAATGTGTCATAAATTGGCCACGGTGTTCTTCTCCAGATCCATAGTGAAACATCTCCTTCGAGAAGCCAAGTCAAGATTTTCTTGGCGCTGCTACATTGTAATGCGTCTTGCAATACCCGCTAAGGCAACTGGTGTGTCGTATTTCACGGTTCCTCTTCAAGCGATGTCTTAGATAGTGATATATTCCTCAGGTACTGGCGTTGTTTATCGATTCAATTTTTGAATTCACGTTTTCTCATGGAAATAGGATTTTGAAAATCAATTAAGTCAAAGGATAATTTCTGGCAACTTAAAGTAACTATTTGATATTAGTACAATATCTATAGTAATTATTTGATGATTCATCCTAAAAATGTTAGATAATTGATTCCAAAGAAGATAAAAGAAATATAATGAACAGAACTTTATTTTACGCAGAATGAAGCATCAAAAAGGTTACAAAAGTTAATCAAATCTCTCGTTTTTTTTTTTGGAGATTGGAAATTTTCGCCTTCCTTTACTGCTAATTAGAATCTTTCTTTCTTTCTTTATCGTTTATTAGAAGCGTTTATAATATCTGTCATACTAATTTACTTATGATGAGATGCGAAATTACATTAAATATTCATTAGTATATATTCGTTTCTCTTCAGTGAAAAGCAATTTACATAGGAAAATTCAGAAGCGTTTCATTTCACCTTTCTAAAGAAAAAATTGTTCCCTTCTGATCACTCAGGAGTAAAATTTTCACTCGAAAGTTCCGTTCGGAATGCATAAAAAACACATTTAAGCGATGCCATTGAGGCTGCACAGTGGTTATTCTTTCTAGTTTCGCGTATCCTTTGTGTGCAATTCGGTAACGATCGCACAATTTCTGGAAACATTTTTGGAGGTGGACCAGAGCTCGTGAATATAGTTCATGATTTTACCAGAATGACGCAAACGATCGCGTTTTTGTCATGCAATTGCCACTCATACATAATTGGCACTTCCGTTATCTAACCCTCATATCCTTCGAGAGAAAAGTATACAAGTGTACATTTTCAAGAGGAACGTACATACAAGTGGACGTATCTCGTAAGATCGAAAGTCTTTTCAGTGAAACGAGATTTCCACGTCGTACTTGAATACTACAGTAACTTTAGTGGAAAATACTATACATATATATACATATATATATATATATATATGTGTGTATATATATATTGTACAATACATAATGCACTTGCCAATTTATGAACGCGATAAAGTTCGACTGTGAATTCAAAGCGAAACGTTCAGTATGTTCGTTCACTTTGTTCGAAATATACATTTGACTACTAATAGGTCTGCTAGGCTGCTTAGGTTTTGATGATACAACAATTTTATGTAGATACATTTATTCACATGAAATCTGTCATCTATGACATTACAGATACTTCTGATATAAATATTTAATATATTATACTGACTGAATATATTAATGAAATAGCCTAACGAAATTTTATTATGTAAAGATACCAATTATTGGAGAAGAGTTTGAATATTTCAGTATGTCAATGATTTTAGTATGTATGATTTTGTATTTAAAAATCCGAATATCTCTACAACTTTATTCTAAGTAATACAACATATTAATATATATCAAAGCGCATGATTATCAGTGACAATAAATCGAAAATGTAACGAGATGTGGGAATAAAATAATGACGTTCACAATGCACGCGAGATGGTTCGTATTTCTTTTTTGACCGACGCTGTACATGGCGGCGCCGCGACGACCGATACTGTCACCCTCTTTTCCTTCCGTCCTACTTTCCCCGGAAGTGTGCGTGGATTTGCATCGCGTAGAAAACCGTCGCTGCGCGTGATGCATCGTAACGAGTCGCAGGAATCGTTCCAAGAAGGGAAAGAAGAGAAAAAATAATTGGCACTTTACAGAAAAGGCCAGATCTTCAAAACTCTTCTACGATCGATGTCTCACTGTTTAATGTTTGATGCTTTTTTCATGTCACTTTTAACTGCATCTATGTTTAAAACGATTGCTTTTGTGTCATTAATGTTTTTCTTCTGAAAATTATCCTACTTTAAAAAAATCAAATACTGTAATTTATTTGTGATTCTGTAGATTAAACAATTTTATAAAATTCTGTTAAAATCAGTATATATCGTTTCATTTATAGATTGTGCATAATTTCTGTATAAGAATTTCAAGCTGTAAAGATAACACTTAAAAATTACATATGCCATTCCTTCCCAAATTTAAGTATACGTATTATAATCTGCATTATCACATTACTGTATTATATACTCAAAAGAAAAATCCGTCTCAAAGATTAAAGAATAATAAAAACCTTTTATATATATAACGTCGGTTATCAACTTCATTTTCCCGGTGATTTTGTACTTTCTTCGCCACATCCGCGGTAATAACGGAATGTAACAACGGCGCGACGAGCTACTGCGCGTTTTATTTCCATTTCCGGTCCCTCCACTAAACGGCGGAAAATTACGGTCACCCACTTCGGCGTTTTATTCGGATTATTTGCATATTACGTGCGGTACCTAGCGGGTCGTTGATTCTCGAAACACGTTGCAGCTCGCAGCGATTATCGACGGGAAAAATGGTCGTTGTCAGCGGAAATGACGAAAACGGGACACGCGACGATGGTAGCTCGTGCTTGCGAGATACAGACGCGATCAAACGGAATCCGCGGCCATACAGAAATTTTGCTGTCCGATTGAACTAGATCAGCTTGCCAGTGAAATCATTAACCCGATTTTCGTCGAATTTCTAATACGACCCGCTCGTATTTATCCAGTTTAACTTTTATCTTTCAATTTGACTACCGCTTAATATCTTTCGACCGAGCGCGATGGTTAATAAACGACGAAATGAATGTTTGACTCGATGAAAGGTCATAATAATTGAACGAAAAATTTGTTAACTTAATTTTTTCTACATTTTCTTGATTTTTTGTCTTCTAAGGTACTTGGTAATTAAAAGAAATATTTTATTTAATATGAAGATTATAAGAGAAGAACGCGACAAGATGCATTTTTCATTTATTACGGGAAAGCAATGTAAAAATTCAGTATATTGTTATATGTGTTACCAAAATTGGGTTTTTATTTATATTTATGTTATATTTTACTTTATCGTGACAGGGGTATAATAGGACAATTGAAAAATACTTTGTAGAGAGAACGATGGTTCAAAAAGCAAGAATTATCCGTTAATCGAAAAAGGTTGGGCTACTCTCTGATCAATGTAGTTTAAATGGTGGAATTCCATAATCGATTGTGGTAAGGGGTTCCAAGCAATCTTTCTTTCAGTTCGTAAAAATGGGAAGTCAACGACAAACGGTGGAGCCAGTTCGTATTGGAAAGTCATTTTTCGTTCGTCCACTCTTCATGATACATACATAAGAATGGTACTTTCCAGATAAAGATGGTTTATCAAAGGACACAGGAAGAATACAGAAGTGTACGTATAAAAGTAAAAAATGCATACATATACGTTGAGAATGCTTTAATTTGAGTCAACGTTCGTTATTTTATCCGTTATGTAAAATATAATATTCTATTTTATATACAATACAATATTCTACTTTAAAATATATTCGGTAATTACATTAGATTTACTTTTTTAATTTTCTTAAAAAAATTAAAACAATTTTTAAATTGTTTATTTCCTTTAAAAAATATATCCAAGATTAAGATTAAAGGTCTTCCTTAAAATATCAAACAATTTTTTTTTTAATGTTAATATCGATTTAATAAATAATAATTAAAAGAGTGTTTCTAAAAGTATCATCATGATCCAGTATCACTATAAGAACACATTAATAAACCTTTGATGCCTGTGAAATGCTATTAACAAGTTGTTGAAGAAGAATTATAGAACTCGTTAATTTACCATTAAGCTTCTCTATGAATTATCAAATAGTTTTGTTATTTAAACCTGCAAAGTTTTACGCAACTTTTCTCTTTCCATCTCCTTTTTCTTTTCGTACTATCGGAAGCAGAAAATCTGCGATAAGAAACTTAGCTTCCCCGCATCGAAAACCTATTTTTCGTTAACACGACTCTTGTAAAGCGTGTCTTGTAAAGCGAACCTTCCTCTGCGAGAATCGATCAGTGGTTACCATGAAAGTGCATATAGAAAAAGGAAGAATGAAAGTTTCGGTGGTGGGTACTTTAATTATTATCAAATTATCAGCTGCTCCAATCACGAAACTTTTAACATGCACGTAAAAGTCTCTTCTCAAGAAATAGGTATTTGCTTTTCATCTGTCATAATTTAATAAAGATTTTCTATGTTGTAATTCGAATTACTGAAATATTCTTAAAAATATTTGTATAATAAGATCAATTTTTTAGTAGTAGTAGCTATTATGTAGCTGTAATGAAAATAATTAAAGAATTAAATATGCTATTTAATTCAGTTGTGGATATTTTAAATTTTTCGACATTGAATCTGTGCGAATGAACTTTATATCGAGTTTAACCATTTAATAATTCAATTTTCATTACAGGCATTCATGAACGAAAATACTTAATTTCTATTGACTCGTTATGCGAACACAGAGCTCCTGACGAAACTATTGCTTCTTACGTTCCTTTTATCGAGCCTTCACTTTTCTAAGAGAAACCGTCAAAAGTTCCTTTTCAAAGACATTCTATAGCATAAACTTAATTAGGCTGAAGGCGAAACGAGTGGAGAATTTTGATATTTTTGAAATTTTCGGAACTCATTCAAGTACTTAAGCTCCATGTTGCAAAGTCCTTTCCACGTTCGCAGGGAGCTTGGAAGCTGCCATCGGTGACTTGCTGACCCTGAATATACCGTGATGGATAGCATTTGAACGAGCGACGGAATAGATGGGTAAATTTGTAAGCAAACTTTCAAAATATATTACAGCGCTCTAATTACACACCGCGCAGCTCGAGAAACGGTGGACTCGACGGAATTATGCAACGACCGACCAGCACCGGGTTGATTGATGACATGTGAGGATCTCGATCAGTTTGAAACGCATGCATCCTCTCGACTTTCGTCGTTGCTTAGCTGATCGGAGGAAAGTTTCGACGCGTGAAATGCGCGCGGTTCTTCACGTAGAAACAATTTATCTTGTTTTCTGCCTCGCTCAACGCGCTGTTATCAATAATAAATTGTTTTCTTAACTTCATCCGTACCGATCGCGAGGCGCAAATCGTGATTGCCTCATGCCCGATCTGTCACTGATCCCTCTATCATTTATTGATCAATTCGTGATGCACCGTGTTACCGAGTCGTTACTCGCATATAAAAACCGATATCAGGCCAAGAAGATTAATGATTTCCCTCATCGTACGAATAGACTGCATAATATGTTTCGCGTAATCTCGAAATTTCAGAGGTAAGATATCTCAGAAATTCTTGCGAACTTCCACCGGGAAGAAATTATTACGACCATGCGTAGTTATGAAAAAGTTCAAATAGTTGAACTTTCGGCTTCAATGGCTGATTTACCAGGTGTAAATTTCTTTATAAATATTTTTGAAAGGTTCTTAGAGCTTACGGTGTAACTGTAAATATACTTATGAGTGACATATGGCATAGTGAACTCCATAAATATCGTACAATCCTGGACATTTGAATGATTTTTTGTAAAATGTCTGGACATTTTCCCCCTCCATTGTAATTATGCACATGTATTTTTTAATATATTTCTCATTTTGATTCCTTCTCACTTTAGTAATCGATAGTTTTAGTATTATATATTACCATGATTTTAATACACCGTGTACGAACAAAATACTGTATACAACGAGTCTAATCTCTGTGACTGTATTTACGAGTAGAATATCTATGATATACATCAATAATTCCATTCATGCAGGATCTTTCTTTTGCTCCTACTCTTTCCCCTCTAGAGATTTATCAAGGAGAGAAACTAATCCGCTATACAGCGTGTTTCCGCGTGTTCATGTGGGCCAGGCCACGATAATTGCTCGCCGCTAAGCTTCGGTAGCGTAAAAGAAGAAAAAGAACGAAAATGTGATTTTAAGAGCGCGAACTTTTCTCCCTTTCAAGCCCGTCAGCGCTTCTCTTTCTTCGCGTTTTTTTTTTTCGTCGCGGCATCGTTCACCTTATCCTTCTATCCTCGTCTTTCATTCTTGAGGGAACGACGAGGCGGCATAAACTAACCAAGGTGCTGAAAGTACGGCCGACGTGGAAGCGAACCTTCTCTTTATTTATGGCGTTCTCAGAATTTTCACCGGGACTTTAACGGCACCGTCACCTGTCTAATTTATGAAAAATTCCCAGGCTCGAATTTACCGAGCGTGAAAGCGCGGATCTCGTTCCTCAATGCCGCCGCAGAAACCTGGATCGGACAGTTGGCATTTCTCCGCGGGGATTGTTTTGAGAAGTCAATCGTTCTCGCCTCCTTCGACGATCCCAACATCACACGCGTTCCCAGCAGAATCGTTCCTTCGTTGATCGCTTTGAAGTGCTTCTGCCGCGGCGCCAAACACGAATCCTTGTCTCAATGCCTTTTGAAACACGCCAGGCAAGGGTAATTTTTGCGCGTATTTCGTCGAAAGAATTTTCCCAGATAAAATTCTAGCTGTCTCAGTAGGGAAGGGTATTCGCATAAATCTTATATTAAGACTCTCTTTTATAATAATTTACTAATTAATGGTATCAGAGGATTTTAACTACTTGGTGTTGAAGTTGTTTTTTGGAACAATCTCTTTATACATTCCAATTACAACTTTGTTCATCCGATTGATTTTGACTTTCAAGTGAAATCGTGAAAAAAATGAAGAGATTTTCGATTAGAAGAATAATAGCGGACGTTTCGCAGATAGCATCTGCTAGGCAGGAAGAAGTTTGAACAGTCTCAGAGAAGATTGTGTAACACGTGTTAGAGCAGTAACTTCACGGAATTGCGAAAGTCGTACTCTGTGAATACGAAAGAGCTAAATCAACTCTGTCATAATGGTATCTAGTACTATTTTACTCAGAATGACCTACATTTGTAACATTTTTCTATACTTTACTGATGGCTTTCCGTATTAATTCGGAATTATTTGGTTATAATTTAATCATGTAAAAATCAGGTGCTGAACGAAGGAAAAAAATTTATCATATAACTTAATCTTTCATTATCAATATGATATAATTTTGTGTAAAATACACTTTTATAACCAATTACATATAATTTAATAAAATAATAATTCATAGTTCAGAATTCACAGTTCATGAATTAACAGTCGATCATCTTGTTATAAATCTCGTACTCCAAAGTTAAAAATTTTTAAATCAACTTCCTATCGAATTGTTAAAAGTCGATTGTTAAGATACTGATAGCAATACAACCACGAAAACAATAGAGACAGCATTTTCTGACGTCTTAGCAGACGGACAAGCTACCTGCTGACATTTTCAGCGAGGATCCTGGCTTCCGCTTCGTGACCCTCGCCCGAAGATTGTTTGGGAAATAAAACGTTCGCAATCCCAATGATTCGCTTCGATCTAACGCCAAAATAGATGGGACACATTTTTTCGTAGCCCCGCGAGAGCTGCAACTTCAGCATCGGCAGTGTGCTCGCGGGTAACGATGATTTACGTGTCTCGTTTGTTTTTTGTAATTGACACGCCGAACCAGATGGCGAGCACGAACGGCAGTTCTACAAACGAGGAGATTTCCGGAGTAATCGACGGGTATACGCAACGATCGGAAGCTCGATACGCTAAAAAATAAAACGAGAAAAAGCGAAGTAAAAAAGCGGACGAAAAAAAAACGCAGGAAAATAACAAAGAACGAAAACAAAAAGAGATTGAACCAGATTCGACAACTCTCGTTCGACGATATCAAAGTTTGACGAATTTTCGACGCGAATGCGATCGTTTCACCGTTGCGGCAACAGCAAAGTTGCGGCATGTAATCTGCTTAGCGTGTTTTACGCGTCGCGATAAATAGTAACCGGAAGTGGAGTAAACACGTGATGGAATTTACGATTATTGCCGTACGTATCAGCGCACCGAGCAAACGTATAAAATTATTGCGATTTACATCCCGAACTTCACGTTGTATCCATTAACAATCCTGCGACGTTGTTTAATTGATACCGATTCTATGCGTTCACTTCGTAGTGCCACTGAAACGTTAATCGTGTTAATGGAATGCGGCTAATTTGTCGATTACATCCGATTTTGATTATTAATCCTTTGCATATAATCACCATATATATTCGGCGTACACTGTTTTAGGTATTCAAACACTTATTGCAGAACATTTTTCTGCCCTTGTATTTTATGTGATGCATAAAATAGTCTAAAATTTCGTAAATACTGTCATGATTATCGGTAAAATTTGAAATCAATCTAAAAATATGTATAGAAGTTACAAGATATTTATTGCAAACATATACATGTAGTAAAAAATTAAGATACAGCGCGAATGGCCAGCATATAATATGTATTAAAACTGGCCTATTGAATATTGAGGTTTATTATTATGGTAGTAATACACATAATATATTCATAAAATCTATAAGAATGCTTCCGGTAGAATACTACTTTCGTGAGTCTATGTATATCCAAAATTTCGTAACTTGGTGAATTTGAAAATATTTTAGACGACCTTTTTCATTATTTTTAGTGAAAACATTTATAGAAAGGACGAACTTAAATATCGGTACGAATGTTTGAAAGCTCTTTGTAAATCATTGATGGCGTTGAGAGAAGAAATGTTTGACGTAAACGAGTTTTCCCATTGAAAATCAAGAGTCCTGAAATATCTGTATCTCGTTTTTTAACGTTTTTGTGGTATTCGCAAACATTCTCCGCCGAGCAAAATGTCCCTGTGTAAAATCGATATTTATTCGTAGATAGTGCGTGCATATTTAATCTGACGCGATACATATGTCGGATTCAGGTTGCTTCGTTAATGTATTGGAAATCTGAATATTTAACCTTCCATCGAATCGCTAGTTTTTTTATCGGATCTTTCTTTTAGTAAACGTAATTTGACGGGAAACGCTTCTCATTTCCGTTGACAATGAATTTAAAAATTATTATGTTAAACGATATGTATATTATATCTTAAAATTAAATACGTCGATGAAATAACATGTGATTATATGTATAGACGTGAAAGCATAGAAAGAATCAGTCGACGTTAATAAAAATCCTTTGACCTGAATAAAATGTTAACAAACTATAGGTAAAAGTGATTCGAATATTAACGTTGATAAACGCAAAGAAGTTCCACTTAAAATGGATAAACTAGGTCGCACCTTGGTAAAAGAGACTGTATTTCGTGAGTTTACTGCTTCAGTAGATTCAAAATATAAACCACGCATATACGTCCTTGTTCACACGCACACCTACCGTAAAACGCTTCGATCTAATGCTCTAATGATAAAGAAGAAAGAACATCTTATGTAGATATTTTAAGGAAGGTCAGAGAAACCCCTAAACTGAATGTCACCCACATACGGAAAATGCGAATGAAGATTTACTATTGAAGTTGAAGAATGCGTGGGAACACAAATGACAGGAAAAGGAAGTGCGATCTGAGGTTGAGGTAAAAACCTTGACCTAAGAAGTGCTGAATTCGAATGCTTAGATAAGGTGATAATTAGACAAAAGGTCTGAGAAGTCCTTGAAGAAAGGCTTTTCTTGACCAAACGATTAGAAAAGGTGAAGCGTATATGTCTATGACCGCTACGACACTCATAGAAAAAACATATAAGGAAATATAATATTTACTTTAGTAGGCAGGTATGGGTCAACTATAAGTTTCCGGGAAAGGATCATTATACATAGCATGAAAAAGATGTTATAAGACAAAATGAAATAGTTCAGAATAGAGTATACAGAGTGGAGCCATTGTTGAATTTAAGATTTAAATGTCTTATAATATCTTATTTAATTTTAATTAAGATGCATTTAAGTAATTATAACAAGCAATTTCTTCGTTCTTTTATGTGCCCTTGTTTTCGCGGATATGAGCATCGAAAAGACAATAAATTAGAAACGTTAAAACAAACTTCAAATGCGACGGATGTACTTTACGAGCTCAGCCGGCAGTATAAGACACGTATACCACTTTAGTAGCCTTTCTGTAACTAAAGTGGTAATTTTATTACGAGAACGGTACACATCCTACATAAATATTGGCGTAACTAACCTGCTGCATTTTATTTTTCTCAAGTATAAAACAAATTGTCATTAAAAATTAAGAAAGTAGAGAAATACTTTGTGTATGTTTAGTTTGTTTGTATTACTGTATAATGTCCATTAATGCATGTTTGTTTTTAGAGACCTATATACCTAAAATTTTTAACGCATTTTGTTTATGACTAAACATAGTTAGAAATAACATAAAAGATTGAAAAATCCTTTGCTATTTTTATTTTGCTGAAAAATTGCTGTCTTGTTTGCAAAATTTTACATATTATATATATTTAAGTTTTTCAGGCTCTTTACATTGGCGAAGTGTGAACCGAATAAAAAATCCGAGGCAACCGAGGCACGTGGCATACAATATTTAAAGTAAACGTCGAGTTTGGATGTGCATGATTCTTCTATAAATAAAATACAGTTTATGTATGTTGTGGCGCAAGGATTTTGTTTCTGTAGTGCAGTACACAGTTTTGGCTCACCAAATAATATTACTATAATTGGACCAGATGGCCCTACGTATATTTTTGGATGGTTCTTACCGAGGGTACCTAAATATCGATGCACATGGCCTCCCTACTTAGCTACACCAAAAACTATCAGTTCCTGTATGAGACTTGATAGCGCTCTATCGTTCAAGGAGTCAACAGGTATCGCTCCAATGGCTTTGTTTAACTTTCTCTGCCTTTTTATTAGACACGGGTATTTTAATTGCAACTTCGAAAATTATCAAATCATTCTAAAAATTCGAAACAAAACAGAGGATTACAAAATTTATTATTTAAATGAAGCATTATGGAAAAAAACGCGTATTTATATTATTATAGATATTTTTACATCGGTTTTCCCTATGGTCTTTTGTTTGTCAACTTGATCTTGTCAACTAAATTAATTATTTCTAAATAACCGATTGAACTGCTTGATTCTCAAACTTTCGACGTTTTTGCCAACATATTCTATGTGTATATAATTTAAACTAGATTATGCCGTAATTAGTCACGGCTGAAGTAAAACACGAAACAACTTTGAGGGGTTCCTCTGTGTAGCTTTCAATAATGGATGTTTCGTAAGTTTCATTTCATGGCTGCTAGGATATCATCTTAATGAATGTCATGTAACCTACGGTAAAATGATAACCTTATAGGCATCTACTGATTGCACGGTATCCTGTTGGGGCAAAGTGTATACAACCTTTGTTTCGAATTTCAGCGTTTAGAACCTTATATTCAATTGCACCATAAATACAAAGATACCATGATTTTATAAATTATATGTTTATCTAGTAATGAATTACTTTAACGGAAATTTGTAGAGCTAGATTTTTAGTCCTTGCTTATATACAATGTTAATTTAATAGTATTAATTATGATACTTTATTTAAGATACTTTTCATGGATTGAAGTATTTATATCGAAGATCTTGATAAACTTCATAAAAATAAACAAAATCATTAAATTTATGATTAATGTCACAACATGTGTCTCATATTAATTTAACTAGATATACTTGAGAGTAATTAATAAATATTAAAAAGGAAAGCACACTTCATTTTTTCTTTCGATTTATTTTTCCTCCTAACACTTTTTATTTTTTATTTTAAAGTCACAATAAAATTTGAGATACATCACATGATCCCAGGATAGATACCTATGTCTTATTTCAGGACATTGGCTTTTCACCCTTTTAAAACCATGACCCGAGCCAAAGTCTACCCACCCACTTCCGTTTATCGCGCAGACGCAACCGACTGTTCGACATGATGTGATCCGCATGTATATTACACTCGAAATCTCGTTTCCTCCGGTCACATACGGGAGAAAAGCGTTAAACGATCAAAATGCAATTTGCGGTAAATACGGTTCGAGTAGAGGGAAATGAATACTGCACCGTAGATCACGTTTTCCAATACTCATTTAGTTTGTGTTTTCCACTTATAAGGAAATTACTTCAGTTTTGGAGCTTAGGTTTTAGCGAAATTGAAACAACAAGGAAATGTATATTATGTTGCGAACGAAGTGTTTTTTACTCGATTATCAATTATTTATGCTTAAAAAATAACTATAAAAGAAGATATTATTCATTATGTCTATTTCAGCTTCAAACAAATATTGTCAAGAAAATCCAATAAAAAATTCAGTTGATCGTTTTCCACATAATCTGAGATATAATATTAGTAATAATTGTAATATTTGATATTTTCTCCAGGAAATTAAATATGAGGAAAAATAATATAAAAATAAATTCCTGCAGATATGAACGAAAGGATCTAAAAGCGGATCCAATTTCATCGACACGGCCAATTTGGAAATCAATAAAGGGACTTAAATATTTATCAATTTTCGGAGTGTACTACCGCTAAGATTGACATTGTGGTCGAAAATTTTATGTGTTCCTCATATCCTGCTAGCGTGTTCTGAGCAATCATGTCTGTGCAAATACCATGTTCCGTGGTGGCGTTAAGCTTTACGACGTTAAACCTCGTAAGGAGTTACGATCATGTATACTATGTAAGGTTCGAAAGCTTATAGAAATCGCATGATACAAAATAGCATTGTAGTAAAACAATACATATATCGCCGTTTTAATTTTGTTTTACTTTTCTGGTTAATGTTTCTTGTACTACATACACTAATCTGATTTTTATGTTTTGCGATATATTGTATGGAGTTCTCAGCTTAACGTTTATATCTTACGTTAATATCTTTTCTACGGAGTTTAATAAACAAAGAAACGGATGACGAGACAAAATACAAAAATATGTAAAAGGACAGACTGAACGAGATTTTAATTTCACGTTATTTTTCTGTTTAGTCAGTGCAATATTTCTTATTAGACTGTACATGTTTATGCAAATCCAAATTTTAATGAGTATAGTTAAAGGAATAGAAACTAAGCTAATTTGTTTTGCCAAATATTATCACAATCACTATGCTTTGAATACTTTAAGTATTTCTGCATACTATATACATTTTATGTAGTTTTGGATCTTGAGATTTTCCATAAATGCATAAACAGCCGCCATCTATCCATTACTTTTTATATTCTTCAATTTGACTTTTACATCATGTATAATAATTATGTACTATTAAGTTATGTATTATTTTTATAAGATCGGATAAACGAAGAATCAGATGAATTTAAAACTAATGAGATGATTAAAAATTTCCTCTTTTTTCAAGAAATTAGAAAAAAGTAATGCAATAATACATCAGAAAACGTCAAATATTCGAATATTTGAAGGTAGTTCTTTCACATTGATAGCTGTCGCCGACATTGTAACTGACAATTACTCCAAGAATGTGATTATGAAGCACTGAAGATGGCGGTGTCCAAAGATTTGAACGAACTTCCTGTCTCCTGACAATGTTATTACGTTTTAGCGGCTTGTGAAATTCGTTGCCGGAAAATCTATTTCAAGAAGATCGTGTTAATAGCAGCTATTCGAAAAACAACATCCTCGTCCTATTTAAATCACAAAATTGTCTAGTTTACGGTACTCTATTAATATCGCTGCTTTGAAGCATTTTTATTCTTAGATACGTCGCTGTTTTTAAAATGAACTGAAAACTCCAAATATTTAACGTTAAGAGATTTATTTGTTGACTAACGAATTAGAAATTGCTTCGAAGTACAAATAATGCAGGCATAAATGGAGCAAATTTCTTTCTCGTTTACGATATTCTGCCTCGAATTCCGCGATCAAAAATTCGTTGCAAGAAATACCATCTGTTGAAAACTGTATTATGTAAATCATAATTCTTGAGTGACAGATGGTGCATCGACGTCATAGATCACGATACATCTAAGGATTTATACGACCATCTATCTCCGTGTAGCATTATGAAATTTCACGTGGTCACTAAGGCAACAACTTTCATTGATGAAACAGTAATAAATAAAAAAGCAAAATAAAAAGCTCATTCTCTACTACACACGTGCCCTGTATATATCCTTGAAGTAAATTTTGGAAAATCAAATTTATTATCCAATAAAAGATATCAATGCAGACATATATATACATATTTTAATACTTTTTCTAAACATAATTAAGGAACGCGATGTATAGAAAATTTATAAATTCGAAAATATATCAGATTAATTGAACCTAAAATAAATTAGGTACATTTAAAAATATTTCTCTATAATCTTCTTAAATTATTGGAAGTTCTTGTCTATGAGCTTTGGTTTCTTAATTGTTCTTTAAGATGATATTAGACAAAGAATAGTTCAATCAAGAATATTTATGAAATGTTATGTGGTAATTAACCCATTTTGATTTATAGATAGCACATAGCATCTTGCAATATTTACATTGGATTGTAAAGATATGTATCATTTCATATGTTTGATTCAAATGTTTTACAAAAAATCATTGTTATAGTTATAAGTCTTGTATTTACTTTTTCTGTTAAAAACTTCTATTGAAGCTCATTCTGTATACTACCATTTAATTCGGGCAAATAATTTTCCTGATTTATAAATGAATATATATTAATTCATATAGTAGCACATACAGTATTGGTATATAGAGTATCTGGGATGTATAGTTCAGAATAAAAGATGAAGATATAATCTATACAAACTGATCATTAACGAAATTACTAACTTCATTTAACAGTTTTTATATGATACTCATTTATAGTTTCACACACGAGTATCATTTTACCTATATAATTAAATTATTAAATTTAAAATTGATATTACTTACGTGCAAACACATCAACTGCATCGACACTTTTCTTCTTTTCTCGCTAAGTATCTTTTTAATTTGTTATAGATATACACACACATTTTTAGGTAAGTACTTTCATATTATTTTTTCTTATCACAAACAAATTTAAGCTTCTCACATTCCAATCGAGCACCACGATACATAAGATTAACAAAAGGGTTAAGTGTTAAAGTAAATGCAGTAAAACAGTAACTCGTACCAATCTTTGACCAGTGGTCAAGATTTACGAGGTCATGATCATCTTTGTCGAAGAGCGCGGCTTCCGAGATAAACGCAGATCGTCGAAGTGGTAGGCAAACGCTGATTGGCTAACGGAGAGCGCGCGGGTGCGTACAACTCTGACGTCACGCTTCGCCTAGTTTGAAATCGTCCCGGCCGTCAGTCGCGCGCCGAACGTCGAACCGAATGCATGTAGTGTTCCTCATTTTTTGTCCGTTGTCTTTTCGATTACTTTTACGATTTATTCATGAATCGTCAGTGAGAAAAAACCAATGAAAAAGTAACGCCCGACTTTATCGACTGGTTTCATAATGTACAGTGTTGCTGAGAGAGTTTGATATTTATTGTCGGATACATTCTCTGCTGCTAACTCGTCCCGATTCGATCGTCGTCGATGATCGTGTGTAACGAAAAGAAAGACGTTCTTCCACCGCTCGAATCTACTTTGTTTTCGCGCACAATTGACAGCATGCGTTTGAGTGATGGTGGATAGCATTTCTCCGACAAACATGTGTCAGTGAAACGACGTTTGCTCGGGAGACCACGTGACCAGTGTTGGAAGGTTATGTGAACAGTGTCTTTATAGAAATCGCGACACTCTGATCTATCGAACATCGATACTCATACGTTATGTGTTAATCGACGTATGACATCAACATCCCGAATTAGTGAGCAATCGCTATTATAAGTAACGGTTAATTCGTTCTTGCGTTTTATTGAGATTATATTAACAAACTGAATGAGATTACATTAGTTTGTGATACGGTGTATGTGTTGAAAATTTCACCAATTTTATGATTAATATGCATGACACGGTGAAACGGACCGGCTCGATACTCAAGGTCGTCGATTTGAATTTGACGAATTTGCGATCGTCCTTCGACGCGTGATTTTCTTCTGTTTATGCGCTACGTTTATACTTTCGTTCCTTTGAAAGTGTCCAATTTGACTTAATTCTCGCTCGTCGGTGAGAAAGCGCTTGTGATGTGCTGGTGTTTGTGTCGCATCGACTGAGAGCTTACATGGTGTGCGCCGAATGTCAAGACGATAATTGGTGCTGTCTTGAGGTCGAGTGACTCGTGTCATCATGTTGACGATTGTTTTGCTGCTCCTTTTTGGTCAACCGGTTATACCGCCGGACTACTTGGGTGAGTTTGTTTCTGATATTTTTTGCTATTTTTTGCTGGAAGTTTTCGATTAAGTATAATAATATTAAAGTAACTAAAATTACTAAATGTGAGCTGTGAGACGTTATTCTACAAATGTATTGTACGTGTAAAGCTTAATACTGCTACGAACCTCGAATTTTATATTTCAATTTTGTACTCATTCTGGGAAACAAAAGGAGTTTGTAATGGGTTTCAAAAGTTATTTAACGTAAAATTAATACGAGAAAAGAAGTTTTAGTTCATTCTCCCTAGTGTTTGATATAAACGTGTAACAAGTTAAATTGAATAATGACAATGATATATCATATATTATACTTAAACAATTCAGTTTCATTTTTTTGCTGGCAATTTCGAAATCTCAATTTCTTTTTTCATCCTATTCCATTTCTATGTACAAACGAAGTATGAATTACGAAACGCTATGAATTTTAATCAGATTGAAGTTTTACTACCGTTTTAAAGTGGTATCGTAAAGAAATTTCCAAGCTGAAGCTTTCTTGTTCATATCGTGAAAAGATGTCTCAATATTCCGATCCCCGTACTTGGTTCGGCAATCTGGTCCAACTAACTGCGTTAAATCCTACGCATTTTTTATATCTTTTCGTTGAAACATCGTGAATGACATCATAGGTGCGGCATTTCTCTTTCATAGGATTCTGTAAACTGTCAACACATGTAAAGCAGACGCTGCATTGACAAAAAGTGTTGAAAATAAGAAATGATCCAACTAAATACGTTTCTTATTTCGAAAGAAAAATTTATGTTAAATATTATGAAGAATATCGAAAAATATTTGCAAATAATCGCAGAATAATTATTTTAGTTTAGTTATTTCGGTAAATAATATTCTCTGGATATGTCTTTTTCTTTTTTATTAATAGAAAAGCGTGTAATAATGTACACGAATACAGCATATTCATAAATTTTTCCTTGCTGAGACAAACGTTTATGTAAATCGTTATTTCGAGTTCTGTAATGTATTTAATATGTATATTAGTCACAACGTCATCGATCTATTCGATGAGATAAATGCTGAAACTAGTCGAATAATTCCGCATTGCGTTGGAAGCGTAATTTAATAGATATAGACGATCTATTTCTAAAATATAAAATTGATATTTATACGTTATTACGATAAATTGTATTATCGGTTAAATTAATTTTGAAATTTCTAGATTAGAGTTAATAGGAAATATGAAAGCAAAGAAGTACATTATTGTCGAATAAAATGGATATTTCCAGAAATAGTTTGCGGAGTCAATATTTCAAAGATACATTTCATCATTTTTATTTATATCGCAAGGAATCAATTAATAAATTATCTTTGCATAAAATAGATATTTCCTAAAATTAAAATAGTCTATATCGTATAAATATTCATTTCATCATTTTTTATCCACTTCTGTATATTTTAAATTTATAATGAACAAAACAAGTTGCTAGTATAAAATCTATGTCATTGAAGTAACATGTTTTTCTTAGCAGAAATTGCGTTTAATCACATGCCTATGCCTTTATCTTTCGAGGAAATCTAAGTGCGACCGTCTACAATAATTAATGTAATCGTTTGATGAAGTTAAAGTTGCAGTGCTAGTACCATGTATATATAAGTACATCTGTGATACTAGCATTTTCACGCATATTAAACCTGCTACGTCAGAAGTGTGTTGCTTCAAGGCAATATACTCCAGATATAGGATCAGCATTCTAATATAAATTAGTTTACTTTCTGTGCATCACATTATTTCATATAAATTTTGCAACGTAGTCTTGCTCTATAAATTTTCGAATATTCTCATCGATAACAGGAATGCAATAACGAGAACGAGCGTCGAAGATCTTATGAAACATCGTTAAAATTTCACGAAGTAACAGAAATTCGTTTCGAATAGAAAGCTTTCGTATAAAAGACGTGTTTTCTGATAGTTCTGCTAACTTAAAAGCAATCTCTGAGAGATTGCAGTTTATTACGTAAAGTCTTTTGCATTTGTTTCGTCGTATTGGACAGTTTGTAAGGAAACTTAAATGAATGTTAAAGACGTGGAAGAGCGATGTAATATCAAACTGCACAACATTTGTGGAGTAAGTTGGAAGTCGCATCAATTGCTTCTACTTCGTTTTATTATTACTTCTCATCCAATTTTACTTTAATTCTATCTTAGTTGTGCCCTACTTTTATGTTACAATTTTAATTACGAAACTCGTGGGACGTGTTAATTTCCTGAAACATTTATTCAAATATAATTTTTTACTTTGTCTGCTTTGATAAATCTGAGTGAAAAAATGGACTTTTTGACAGGTAGACAAACATATATATATATAAATACTGCTTGAATACAATAATACTCTAAGTAAAAATCAAATGCTACAAGAAGATTACATATTACAGTAAACAATTTTCTATTGCGGTATTCTTCAAATCATCTTTAATATAAATGAGTCAATGATTTCTTATTTTATTTATTTTTAAATGATATTTTTTAAATCAATTTTTTCTTATTTCATATTCAAACAATCGAATCAACTTATAGTTATGTTCCCTTTAGTTGCTTGTCAAACATTCTATGCATATACTTAATATGATGTTGACTTAATATGATTAGGTGAACGCTGTGTAAGTACACGTGTTGCAGTTAGATCATCGTTGAATCAAGTTACAGTAATGCAAAATGAAAGGCGAAGAATTCTCCTGCATAGCAATAGTCGAATGAGATTAATTTGGTTATCGATACTGTTCATAACTCTTGAAAAGATAGACGGAATTAGGAGTTAGCGCATCAACCACTTATAATTAACGTTTTTTTTTTTATTTCATTGGGTCAAAAAGTTAAACGGTAACGATCCTTTTTGTAGATCAGTGAATAATGGATAACGATTGTTGAATGTCTGCGAAACGGAACTCCATAAAGATTCCTGGAAGTGATTATGCAAAATAGATGGATACCTCTTACTGTAGGATATGCTGTTTATTAGATAGTAATAAATCATGAATATTTTTTGACTTGTGGGATATTGTATAGGAGTAGCGTTCCATAGAGTTCTCCAATATTACCAATTAAGCATCTGTTTTTCACTATGAATTCAATCACTCTATAAGATTACTAGATGTAAAAGAGATTTCGAACATCTAGTTTTATACTCTATTCATTAATTTAAATTCTAGTGTCTGACCATCCTTTTAGTATACTCACAATCTCGACATTTAACTTATGACGTTTAGTATTTCCATATAACTGAAAAAACAGTCATATAGAAAAAATCGTCATATAGACAATGGCATCCAATAAAATGGATCTCGCGTTTTCTATGCATTTCAAACAGATTTCTTGAAACTACTATTTCTATTTGTATTATTAGGAAAACAAAATGAACCATACGTAGTTCAATAGAATAATATAAAACAAAAAAATGTTGTACATCTATCATTTCCTTATAAAACGAAAAGAACTTTTGGGACTACCTAATACTTCTCTAGTGACCCAACGATAAATACAAAATTATATCAAGGGTTTTTTAAATAAATTTTTGGTACTAAAATCATTTGTAAGAAACTCGAGGTTCGAAAATAGTAAGAATTTTCGAATCGAAACAACCAGAAGATGAGAATAATGCCGTTTTTCTACACCCAATAAATTGACCAATTATTGTTACGAAGAAAGTACGAATATATGTTCGGTTCACTTTACCGGGGTGTATCCCGATTCCATTTCGTTGTGGGCGAAAAATAAATCGTTCGGAGCATCGAGCGCTCCATCCACCATTGCAGAAGATGAACAGCTCTATTCGCGAGAAACAGAAGCCGCCGGAACTCGAAGTTCGCGTCCATTTTCCGCGATTCCAACGAACTTGCATCGATCTGAACTACTTGGAGTAATACGGATACCAAGTCGATACCAGGTTACATGGTCGAAACTCGATGCGCGATCTAACAAAGTCGACTGGATGTTCGTTGAACGAAAAACTCTGGCGAACTCGTTGAGAAGACCCCAGGAGCAGTGAATGGAAACGGAATAAGAATAATGAAAATAAGGGGGAAACTGTTTGGAGGAGAGTGGTTTGCCACTCGGTTTGCAGAGAAGGACGAATAGTCAGCGAAAAAAGTGTGTAATTATCCTCGTAAATCCATCGGGCATTTTGCGAAAGAGAGGGGAGAAAGCGAACCGTAAAACTGGGACGAATAAATGAAGAATCTAACGGACACTTTCACGCCCTTTGGACAGCATTTTGTCGATAGCCGAGTTAGTTGGATCGCTCGTAAATTCTTATTATAATTGGCATGATTGTAGCCACGGGAATTCTGATTGGCTGGCATAGCCAAGCTATTCGCTAGTTTGAAAAGTTACCGCCATCTCCATAAATCGTTTCTGGTGACGGTGGACGACTGTGGAGTCTCGCGTGGCTGGAACTCGTGAAAATGGGGTTGAAATGCAAAAAAAAGAAGACTGGAAAATAAAAAAGGGAGGAAGACAGGAAGGACAGTTGGAATAGAGGGTAGAAAAGGATTTTAATGTTGGAATGATGGATTTTCTTTCATTGTCGCGAAATAGGCTTCTGTTGGAAACTAGTCTAGTTCGTTGCAACGTCTGCAGTTGACTACAGAATGCTAACAGTCTCGTTAAGATCGCATCTCGCCGTAATACCAGAGTTGATATTTTACAGTAGATAAATTACGCTGATACCAGGGAAGATGGGATAGCAATTTTTTGCCTGCTACTAGGGCATAAATCGGTGTTGGATTGCGGGAGCAGATCTCGCTTTATAAACTCGCTGATATGTTTACGACCAAACGATGAATGTGTTTTGATCGTTATGGGAGAAGCGAAAGCCAATGGAACTTGAGCATGATGTCTTGCTGCTTTGAGCGGACAATTCTGAGTGTCATAGAATTTACAGGTTTTTGATTGTAGTTTGTGATTTTGGTTTTTAGTTGCTTCGATCGTTACCACATTTTTATTTAGAGAAAAATATTTTATGTTATGTAGTTCATTAAAAAAAATTACAAATTGGTAATTTTGATCAAAGTTATGGAAATATTGATTCTTTCCCTGATTATTTTACATCCTGTAAATTATTTTCTGGTACATTCGTTATTTTCTGGATTTTCGTTACAAAATTACTTCTCGTAGTTGCATTTGTGTACGTGTTCGTTCTGTCGCGGTGTTTTCCGTATGTGTTGATTGTTTAATTATTAAAAATGAAGTTGTGTATTGCGGAAGCACATACCCCTATGCATGCTTTATGAAGAAACAATACCCATCCATCCATAATTCACCTTCATAGAAGGAAAACCAGAAACGGCGCTATCTTCACGTATTTATTAAAATGACTTATTTTTCGGACCAATGCTATACGCGTACTGTAAACGGTGTATTATATTTACGACAAATCCAGTTTCCCAGTATCGCGATATAAAAAACTAAAATCTTCGTCTCTGCTGTTATTTTTCTTCCAATATTTTTTCAACACATCCCGCCGGTACTATCAACATGTATCGTCTGCAAATATTTTTATTGGCCGTTTTGATTTTACCTGTCTGCTGGTGTTATTACGGTTTTTCATAAAGTTAGTTCGATTAAAATTACCAACCTTGATGAAATTCTTGGAAACGAGGATTAAATTACTCGGAACTTAATAATTTTATAACTAGTAACCCTGACACAATCATCTATGTTATATTCTTATTTCATAATTAATTTCATGATTAATGATATATGACTTCAAAATATTATAAAATATTCTATTAAACGCACATGTGTTTACATACTCTCGTAAACGAGTGTATATTATTTGCGGATTATTCTAACACAAACATACCTAATATCACAATCTCAATCTTCTTTCCCACTAACTGACGCCGCACTGCACTTGCTACACCTAATCGATTTGATTCTCTCAATAGCCACTACCAATAGTAAGTATTGGTAGAAAAAGAGGACTAAAGAGGAAGCAGGAAGAACGAGAAGAGAAATGTGTTCTCAACGTGTTACGAACTTCTCTGTCGAAGTGGCCGTTTGCCTTGTGCATTCTTTTTTGGGGGAAGAAAACTTGCCGAACGGCAGAGAGTAGCTCGTTTTCAAGCTTTTCCATTTTCACTTCACTCTGTCGACTGTTTCACGACTCCCCGATTCAGCGAGTCGCGTAGCTTGCCATGGGTTTAGCGTTCTATGCTTCGCGGAAATGCATTTACCTATTGTTCAGCTCGCTCGTCTTTCGTTGGGATTTCAAGAATCGACCAATCTTTGCATCTGCTCGTGTGTAAATTTTCCCTGTGTGCCACGTATTGAATTCATATTCGAGAGTATAATCGGATGTAGCTGATATTTGAATTTGAAGCCGCAAGCCTTCTTTAATTTCAAACATTTTTTTGACGTCGTGATTTGAAAATACTGTTCTTTGTTTTTAGACGTTACCGTTCGTTAGATTCTTGTTGAATTTTCGTTATTCTGCGTCGTTAGAGTGATATTTGAAAGGATAGAGCGATTTGTAAGATCATTCGTATATATGCGTCTCAAAAAATAAAACCATCTCTTGAAGATAAAAGAAATTTATGATAGAAATGTTATGTATTCGCTTTCTGGATATTAGTTATTTGTTATTTGTTTGAATATTTTCTATAAAATTTAAGTCTATCAAAGCTTCGTTTTATATTCCTAATTTTCACATATACGATATTCTTCACACACACAAATATTTTTCGCATGTGCAATATTCCGATCACGTGAATGCAAACGATTAATAATTTTAAAACGTACAGTTTCATTAGCTGTGTAGGCTAACGAAATGATATATATATCATATATATATATATAATATAAAATGAAGTGAGCGAGCCTCCCGGTATACGTATGGCATTCCTCTGATACCTGCATCTGTTTTCGTGCGAATTTGTGACTAAAATTGGATGCTGCATCAGACTGATAAATCATATTCGTCCTTATCAAAACGGTAATCACATAAACTGGCGTACAGTGCCGCTCCGATACGTTTCATTTTCCTCGTTCGGTTCAGGCGTCTAATAATTTCATATCTGGCGTGAAATCACTAAAATGGAGATATTAAAACACGAAGTGTATAATATCAATAGCAAGTTGATTTATTATTAGTCTTTTAATTTTCGAGAACGTTTATAATAAGAAGATAGAAAGCAGGAACATAAAGAACTTCAAATATATTTCTTTGTAATTATCTATTACACGGTACATTTAATTTTATGTACTTAAACGTAATTAGAACTGTATCACGCATGGAATTTTTCGATTGTATTTCTCCAACGGTGGACTAATTTTTTGAGTTTCGCGAAACAAGCGTTTAAAGTTTTGGCGCATTTCATGAAGAGGAAAATTACTTTAATGTTGAAGGGAATTCGCTATTATTTAGCCAGAATTCTATCGCTGGTGATATAATTCAACTTTATACGAAATATTGAATTAGTCTTGAAAAAGTATATGAATTACATATACTTAAAATACATAAAACTATATGAAATATTTAAAGTAAATTTCTCATTATAATATTTAGTATATAAAACGAGTCTCTTAATTTTATTTATGGTAACATAATTCGCATAGACATCCGTACAATGAAAAATCGATGTTATTTTCCTATTGAATAAATATATGTATTTTTTTACTTTGAAGCACATAACGATTTAAATTACATATTCCAAATTTATCCAATAAAAGTATAATCATACAACCGCCGTACATACGCATACATCGTACTTGTTACAATCGAACGATGCAATGTTGTTCGATATGCCTTAACGACAAGAATATCAATGCTATCCAAAGGATAATTGTATAAATTAGCTGAATCGCAGATGGTACGGTACTGTTTACGTTGCAAAGCAGCGGATTTCGAAGTGAATTTCAGCTCGTTCGATTTGCAGTCTAGTTAATAGATGTGAAATTATCCGAACGCAGAGTCGCACACTGCTCGGCCGTCGCATTTATTGGTTGCGATTGATGAGACGGGCTCCGTAATACGTGGATAACTTCGCGAATGAAGCGTGCATCGTGTGTCCCCGGAACTGATTATCAATTGTCAGTTCCCAATTGTTGTCCTATGATAGATTGCTTGTCGGTTGTAACTGAAATGGTTATAATAATCCGTTAATGACACAGCTGCACGCATAAATCCTGTTTGATTGCGATTTAATTTAAGAGGCCTTGTGACAGAAGTCTAAATAATTTTCGTGATAAAATTAAACAAAACTCGTTTTTCGTTTACGGAATTATTATTGTAGATATTTCTACGGTATTCGATTGTAAATATATACGTTTGTCTTTTATTTGATTGAAAATGTTGTACATGAAGTTTTAATTGGAAATATTGTACATGACTTTCCGAATTTCCGGATATCTAAATAATAATTTAATGTTATTTATATCTCAAGTTTTTTTGAGAATTTAAAGAAACTGCCAACTATGTCGTAAGATATATTAAAACTTTTTGGTACTGATATAACTTCTTCTCTTCGTCTATAAATATTCTTTACCTTTATATCGACCACTCGTTTCAATTTCATCAACCGTACTTTGTCTCCTGAACTTTTCTTCTTCAGCTTTCTTCGGTTTATCTTCGATGTACCCATTTCATTCGTTTGAACACGCTTGTCTGTAGTTTTGTCCAAGTTTCCACCCTCTAATACAATTCTCTATTTCTTCGATGTCGTGTCGTCGACCTTGTTTTCATTATTCGCGTCTTTTTTCCTTGCTACACTATCTATACTACTGTCTTATCTATTTTTATTTCTCTCTAGGTATCACGACCTTGTAATTTTTTCCGAGAGGAAGAAAAAATGGTTGCCTTGTTGCTGTTGCTCTTCTTGACAATCGCGTTTCTCTAACGGTACCGGCTGCAGACAATCAAATTTTTGAGCCGAATACTTGTCACGTTTATTAAATTTCCTTTCTCATTTCCATGACTAATGATTGTGATGATGCACGGGTTTAAATCAGCCAATCCTATGATCTTTTATTATTATGTTTTATACTGATTACTTTTTATTTTATTTATGCTCATAATTAGCATATACAAATTTTTACGAATAACATAATGCTTTTGTCCCGAACACTAGTTGTATGTGGCAAAATGAATATAAATGCGTTTTCTATTTCCATTGAAAGACATTCCCACTTTTGGCATTTATATCGCTTACTAAATATTTCAATTCCTCGTTTCTGACCATATTTTTCGAACCAATTTCGATTACAAATGCGATATTAAAGCACAGCTTTATTCTCATTTGTTCGATTATTATTTCCATAATGGCCAATATCCGATTAATCAGATTTATTGCAACCAGTTAAAGTTCAAAATCCTATTCGCTATAATGACCAGAAGTTTCCGACGGAAATTAAAAGTATCTCGTTGTGTGGTCATTTCAACACTTAATTGCTATTAGCGTTTGGGTAGAGTCATAAAATATGAGTCTGCAATGTTTTACTTTCAGTGGATTGTTTGCATACAATGCATTAACACTGCATTTTCTGTTCAATTTTGCAAATAGTGATCTAAAATCTCGAATTCTCGAAAGAATGTCTGTAATGATAGAAATATTTATTGGCTTTCTATCAAAAAATAAAATAAAGAATGGACGGAAAGTTCTTTGTAAAAGGGGAATAGTAAAATAAATATTTAATTATGCTTCTATCTTTATAGTAGCTCAAAATGTTTGTGCGTGTTTCTCGAGTTTCGAAGCGTCATTTAAGCTTGGAATTTTTAAATATGGAGAAAAACGACAGAAAGAAAGAATAAATTTCTACTTTTAAATGAATCTCTATAAAATAAAGAACTTAATTTTACTCAAATATTTCCAATAAATTATGTTAGCTATATGCTATAATTACTATATTATATACTATAATATACTATATTATATACTAATATACTATACTATAATTATTAACTATAGTTTAAGTTATGTTACATACCTAATCGCATACATTAAATCATAGCTCGGTAATATTTTCTCTCTTTTGGCTTTTGGGAATTCTCAAAGGTTTCAGGCCTCCACCATTCTGTCCTTACCTATCCAAAATTTCCGCTGTCTCGACAAAACGTTTCCATATGTGTCGCTTCGTCGTGTTGGAAACACGTGCATCAGTCACGAGAATTCCGCTTTACGGTCTGTATGTATCCCTCCGGACAATACTCGAAGGACTAATTTTATTGTCCGTGAATGCCGTCCGCCGCACAGGCTACGCCGTAATTCGTCGTGGTTCTACGTTTGGGTTCAAGTAGCCCGTCGAAAGTCCAAAAACCATTTACACAGTGATGTAAAGAAAAAAAGGCATCGTCCGCGTGGTCGTAGTATAAAGAAAATTTTATTTCTGGCTGGTATAACGTCGACGGAAATTAACTGGAGTCCCACTTAACGATCTCTCGCTTTGCCTCGTTCTAAAGAGTGTAGAAGTGTTCCTCAGCTCGAAACTATCGTATCACAATTTAAAAGATAGCCGACCCGTGAAACGCCTCCAGGTTCCACGTACTCTGTGCCGGGTGGTGTACTCTTCTTCTTTCCAGGGCACTTTGAGTTGAAAAATTGTTAGCGCTAAAAGGCCGGAGCGGGCGGTCTCTCTCGTGCCTGCTCGAAATCCATGCGGAATTCGTGTTGAATTCTCCGAGCGATCCCCGCAAAAAATCAACGAAAAATCCAAAATGCAAGAGACAGACGGACTCGTAGAGGTCTATGCTTTCTGGCAGCCAGGCGAAAATGAAATTAAGAAACTACGGTGGCGTCACAGGTTGGTTTGGTTGGCTGACTGCTGGTCTACGGAAGCATATTACATTTCCACGTAGGAGGATGTAGCCTGGAATACAGTAGGGAGATATATTGTAATAGCTCGCGCAGGAACGTCCTTAAAAGTCGTTGAATTTACATCTTGTAGTAGCGGGGCGCCAAGTTTCGCGGAATAGGGCGCATCTTGCAATGCCGGCCAATTGTCCTTGGGTTATTCATATTAGCCTTTCCCCCTTTTCTCCGATTTTCCTCCGTTCTGCGATTCTCCTTTTCGTTCCGTTATTCTTGTTATTAACCCTAAACCCCGCTGGGGCACGCAGGATTTCCGAGACAGGTTCGAGGACTTCTGTGGAAATTTACCAGTACATAATAGGAATATTAATCCTTTTGTGATTAAGCTTTTTAAATTTTTTAATTTTGTTTTTGTGTGCAGCTCTATTTTTAATACTTGGTATGCTATTTGATATTTGGTGAGCTATGTGGAAAATCACAAGTATAAGTGTGAAAGTAGAATTTCTATTTATTTATATACTTGTCCTTACTCTAAATTTTACAATTTAACTGTCATATGTTGTTAACGTCTATATATATATGTACGTGTAATGCATAAGGGAATTGAGTAATTACAAGGATGATTTTTGTTGTGTATTATTAATAATATATTTTTGTGTTGAAGATAGTTTTTTTAATGATATGTTTCAATTAAAAGTAGCTGTCTGATAAAAACGTACAGAATTTAAATAATATACAAAATATCATATAAAATGTCATATAAAACATCAAAAGTAAAATACTAGATATAATATATTTAACAAATAAAACATCTATATGTATTTTCTGCTTCCTTCTTGATAGAAATATGAAATTGTATAGATATTGCCAATCTATTATATAATTTACTGCAATCTATTGTAGTATATATGTAATAACGTTATCGGGAAACAATACCGATTTTTACTAACTCCTGTGAAGCGACCGACATCGAAACAAGCAGTTCAATAAAAGCGACGTGTTCAGTGTGCTTCTGACCTGATCTGGCGCACGCTGCTCCACCAGAATTTAGGAATTAATCTGGTTAGTGATTCCATTAGTTTAGCAGATACGTTTAGGAGTACTGTTACAACTAGCCTTCTAATATTTGCTCATACATAAAAACGACAAATAGAAAACAACCGTTGCAGCGTTTCCATGAAGCGTGAAATCGAAGCACTGTCCGATCGCTGAACCAAGAGTTCTTCCTTAAACGCTACGAATCGTTGTATAATATAAAAAGATATTTCATGAGACAATCATTGGGCTCTGTCAAATTTTCTATGTTGGCTGAAAGTATTAAAAATCATAGACGTGAAACGAAGATGGTTCAATTTTTTAAGATTCACGAAGAAATTAACGATCAAGTGAAGGAATAAAATAGATATTTTAGGATGATACACGTTTTGTAAGAACGCTTTAAATTTCAACTTTATTGAAAAAATTTCACGCAGTTTTATTATTGCTTTAATCTTTAGTATTATAGTTTAAATCTGCAATATCTTTCATTCAATAATAATTTCCACATTAGCAAAAACTAATCCGAAGTTGTCAAAGTCGAAGTCATATTTTTGCAAGAAATATTTATAACTTTATATTTATAATATATTTATAACTATATATTTATAACTTGAACAAGATCTGAGATCTTCTTGCAGATACCTCAAATTAGATATCTCATCCCCCAAAACATCCCTAAACTTTCTTGATCAATTTTGTCACCGCGTTACATCGTTTTTATCTAATACGTAAAACTAGAAATCTGCATCCTTTAGTTCGATAACTAATTTGGTAGCCTGGCTTTTAGTTGCGTATCTTGCGTCAACCTTTTTCATTCGATAGCCGCATAGGCAGAGCAAAGCTTCGAAGAGTTGTTTGCTTTCAGTCGAATCCGTGCATATTCGCGTACTTTCATTCAAAAGGATAACATTCAGCGGATTCTAGGGCGGAGGAAGAGACTGGTGGGTATATTAATGAGCCGAGGGTGTACACGTGTGTCGTTGTACAAGAGAGAAAGAGCAAAGACCCGTTACATGTCTGGGACTAAATAAATTACCGAAGATGTTTTTAGGAGTGGATGGAAACGGATTCTGGGTATCACTCGGCTGGCCCGGTTAGCGAAATAATTTAGTAGGATACATGGGACTCGTCTTTGCAGATTCACCGACTATAATGTGAACTTCATTACGACCTGGACAAAATCTCTGCTAATTATGCAAATGCTCGGAATCGCGCAGCCGAAGCATTCGCATTTTACGCTAGATATTCCTCGGTCACCTGTCACGCGTTTTCTAGATCTTTTTTCTCTCGTGGATCTTTGGATAAATGTATAGTGATATACCTAGTTACTTATAATTAGACTGCGGATTTTTATACAAATTCATATTTTCATGAAAATAGTTGGAAAGTGTCGTACTTTTTGTCCGTAACAGAAATTTGATATGTATGAAATTGATATCTATAGAATAAAGAGAAAAAGATAGATACAGAGGAAATAGAGGAGAATCTTTAGTATCTACCGTTTTTTGTTTTAGAATTTGATAGATTGATAGACTGAACTTGTACCTATTAATAATATCTTCTTCGTATTTGTTTTAAAGTGATGGATTTATTTTAAAGAAAAGAGAATATGATTGAAGATCGATTAAGAGAGTTCAATGAAGATTATACATGATAGCAAATCTCACCAAATATTTGTGTAAAAATAAACTATTTAGGATTCGTTTTCATCTGCATATTGGATCTATGAACAAAAATCACACGTTATTCATAGCGAATTAAATGGTATACCACAAAAAAAAAGAAGCACTCCAATTAATCCACGAAAGTTGACTTTCGAGTGGAATACTTTGATAAAAAGAACCGCATTCTCTGTTTTGTTCACCGATTTCGAACATCGATCTAATAGTACAGCCATCGTATGGAATAGATTTTTCACGGTAAAACGTATAATGAAATATTCGCAGAAAATTAAAAACAAAATGAGCGGAAGAGTAAAAAATAGGACGATAAAATCGTGGAGTAAATTTTCCGACGGATGTTTTTGCGGTATTGGTTCTGGAATTTTGTTCGTTCTCGAATATTTATCGATCCGAGCGTCGAACTGATAAAATTTTATTGCTACCTCAACAGAAAGTTAAAATTACGAATTTGGCATTAAGTTTATGTAGGTTGATTCATCAAAAAGTATTTCTTCGAATATTTTTTATAAATCAATATCGCGGATAAGATCAATAAGACAGGAACGAATAGGTCGAAGTGACAAATACATTTTTATACACACTGTTTCTAACAAAATTTTTTTAATTTCCTCCTTACATTTTGAAATTGAACAATTTTTTGAGAAGAACTTATAGATTCATATTAAATATGTAGTTTCCGAATGCACCTTCCAGTTAAATTATTGAATTATTCTGACATTTATATCCATTTTATAAATATAAGAAAAAAGCAAAATTCTTTAAGAGATATTATAATGATTAATTCAAACGTAATCAATATTAAAGATCTAGAAACAAAACTTTCGATATAATTTACTCTTTTCCATAAATAATATACTATCCCTTCTAAATCGATACACTTGATCGATACGTGAAAAACAAATACGGACAAACTTTATTCCCGCGAGATCCATAAACGCGACTCTCCTGCTATCGAATGAAATACTTTTGCGTTACGTTTAATCCCTGGGACGCGTCAAAATAATTTACGAGGTGATAGACTCGCGTTTTGGAACTGGGCCAATGGATATGGGCTATAGGAGAAAATACGAATAGAAGTACAGGTTTTGGATGGAGATACGTGTCTATAAATTTCGAATTAAAGGAATCATATGAAACTGGACCGAAATGAGGACCATATTTCTAAGCGACTTTTTTTGGACCATTAGCATGTCTGTTTCAATATTTCATAGAACTTTTCTCTTTTGTTGATTTTCTTACTTTTTAAACAATATATGTTGATGTTAAATATTTATTTAACTTTAATATTTATAATTTAATTATTTAATTAACGTGTAATTAACACATTGTTGATTAGCCATAACTATATTCAAATTTATATATACCAAATATTTACCTAATTACTAAAGTATGAAATTATGTAAGTTGTTATTATAACGTTATTTATTATTTTAGATAGTATTATTTGTATACTAATTTATTTTTAATTATGCACACAAATAAAATCATTGCAGCCTGTTTTACATTTTCATTGAATTTTCTTATTCAATTTTTGTATAAGATAATTGATTTTAGTAAAAGAAAAGAATAAAAAATTTTTTACAAAATCATTAGTATTTTTTATTCTTTACTTAATACAGAAAAAGACAGATAAACAGGCTCACTAGTTAGAGCTACGATGAGTTTGTCTAGCTTTCCTCTGGATTTTGTTTCGAGCTTTTTGGAAGTTCCCCATTGATTCAGCTCGTCATGGTTTCCTCTTTATCCCTACATCTCCCCATTGCCCTCTTTTCTCTTCGTTTCTGTTACTTTTGTTACGTTCGATCGAGTTCGGCTTGAGAACTCGCCGCGTCTCGGCTGTCAATATATCGGTTTTCTCGTGCACGGTTCTGTTCGTGTATTCCTCTCGAAGTCTCTGACGAATAGTCATGGTTCGATCCTCTTTATGTTCGTTGTTGCTTGCGGACCGAGCGAGGAAACTAGCAGGCGGATGAATTTTCCTGTTCCATATACCAATATAGAGTGGCTCACGAAGGTATTTCAAACAATTACGTGAAAAATTCTTATGAATATATTTATGCATTATATGAAACTTTTCCAAATCTCATTAGCGCTGCAGTAAGACATGATTATCAATTATAGTGGTAAGAATTGGAACCAATTTGAAAATGAATGCAGAAGATACAATATAATATACATCTAGTGAAAAATGAATTTTGCTTCAAACATATAATAAGACCTCATTGAATACTGAGGCTTATTAGTACAGCGGATAATTGACTGTTCCAATATTTTTATGATTTCTATATATACCTACTTGCACTAAATATCTTGCAGTTTCTTTATTCATACATTTTCAAATTTTTTCGAACTTTACCAATGTGATCATGATAATTGCATTATGTCGTATGTCATACAAAAATTTTTCATATAATATGAAATGTACTTCGAAAAATTTTTTCCACAAGTTTCTATTCAATGTCGAGGATAAGATTGTTTCAAGAATATTTGAATTTGTTTTTAGTGGACTATTGTAGTGCCCGTTATTAATTTTCGTTTATATTCTATTCTATTCTATTATGTTCCACTCTCTTTTATCACGGTTAGCTTTGGTCTGTTTTGATATTTTTATAGTTTTTCGCAGTTTGACGTTTTAGCTGTCCAAATAGTGAACATGTCTAAAAACACGATGAAGGAAACGGTTTCAAATTTCAATTACCGTACGTATAACAAAATTGTCGTTAGCGTCCAAATTTCCGAGTAACTAAAAGTGGGCTTGTCATAATAATCATTTTGCAAGGTTTCGCAGGTCGTAGCTTCATTGTTAAGACATTTGAAAAAAGTACACCTTCGTGGAAATGGAAGGAAAACATTGGAGTAATTAAGTTTTCAGAAAGGAAATTATGAATTAAGTAGTGAGAAAAAAAATATTTCGGCTGCTTTACTTGATAAAAATATATCACTTAAAAAGGAATTTCGACTTAAAGTTATACCGACTCTAATAAATTTTTAAACGTTTTGTGCAAAATGTTAGAATACAGTATTTTAATTGTTCTATAAAATTTCTTGACATTTCTGTATATCAAAATTTTATAAGTGACATAGTAATGAAGAAGGATGTTACATCAAATTTATGAAATATGTACTTGTTTATCAAAATTTCTATTAAGCACTAATTATTGATATTATATAACATTCTAGCTATGACAATATAACCTTCCTAAGTTCCTAATTTTAAACCAACAAATTACCAATAAAATAAAATTTCCCAACACAAGAAAGATTAACATAATCAATATCAGACTATAATAACAATAAACGTTTCATCGACATCTAAAGAGTCATGGTTCCTAATTGAATTAGAACTTCTTCCGAGTTTGTCGATATTTAATCTGGCAGCAGGTAGCTCCGTCTCTGCAAGAGAGCTTCTTAATCCCCGCATTATCCGGCGTGACTACGGGCTAGGCTGTTCCTTCCTTTCAGCCTCTTATCCAGCCGCTGCTGGAACAGAACGTTTCATAAATCCTGCTGTGAGAGATAAGTGGCCCCTGAATGTCTTTCGTCCTGACGCAGTTCTAGCCAGTTCACCACTAGCCTTTGGGTCTTCTCAGTGTTTTGAGACGGTTAATTGGAACAGAACGCACAACGGTGCAGCTATTTAGCTTCTTAATCAGAAGTTCTAATTTTCCGCATGTTACTATACTCTGTGATTCTCCTCCGCCCCTTCTCTCTTTTTATCTCGTTCTCTCTCTTTCTCAGTTTTCTCGTATTATGAATTTGGCAAAGTAAAAAGTTTGGCTAACCAGAGTCTCAAAATTATGGAGTACGTATTCGATTCGTGTTACTCAAACATGATTAAGAGAACGTTCAACTTTGATTAAATCTGATCAGATTTCTACGGTATCATAAAGCCACATCGCTTGTTTTCGATGTTAACTCGGTTTTACGTCCACTGTGAGTAAGCGCATCTCCCATTTCCCTCGATTCGATTTCAGTCGTGGTGTCGATTTCTGCTTCACTCGATTAACACCCTGGTTCACTAAACTTCCATCCTTAACTTCGTTGCCAGTCTCTGATTCGAGAATGTTGCACAAGGAGATTGAAAAATGTTTCCTCTGGGTTATTAATATTGTTACATTCTTCTTTTTGTTAATGCATGTATACAATCATATATATATATATATATATATATATATACATGCATTAACGAAAAAAAGGATTTATATAATAGGACTTATAAGGATATAAAAGGATTTATATAATATAATAAGGATGTTGTATAATAAATTATGAAATAAATTATATATATAATTATTTATATTATATAATTTTATTTACACATTCAATGATAATTAATGTTGTAATTTCATTTGACGTTTCAGAAAATAGATTTATTTTTTAACAAAGACTCTTTTCTGATAAAAAATTGTATCGTATCTAGAAAAAGAAATGTGAATTTCAGTAACAGCGCAAATGTGTTAATAATCGGCTGTATGATTTGAAAGGAATTATTTAAATTCTAGAAAACATCAGTGAGTTAATTAAAAAGATAAAGCATAAAACAATGAAATACAACAGTGAAATCAAACGATTAAATCAAATATAAATTTTAAATATTGCGAGAAATCGGCAACGACAGAACGATATGATCGATCGGTTGCTGGAAAACGTGTTAAACTGCAGCGCAATAGTGATATCCTAAGGAAGGATTACTCCGTTAAGACCAGCTGTTCGGATAATCTCGTGGCACGGTCGATGATATGAAGCCATAAACGCGATAAAGAGTTGAGCAGATCCCTGGTCTTATGTTCGACGGTGTCACGAATCGTGAGACATAATCATAGACATCGATCCGATACCTCAAGTACTCTGCAGTCGTTCGGTATCCTTGGATTTCTATACGCCTAGCTGCTGAAATCGCTCAGTCTGCAATTTGTGAGACATTTGTCGTTATCACATCGAGACTTTTGCATATAAACGATCAAGTTGTTCAATGCTCCTCCATTGTAAGTCATGTTTGATCTCCTTTGCAACGATCTCGGAGTTTATGGCTTGACAAAATTGTTTATGGGATGTGTTTTATTCGCGGTTCTGCTTATTCGTAGTTCTCCAGATGAGTTGCTCCTTCGTGCGCGTAAGATGTACATCTTACAACAATGGAAATGGAAAGAATGGATTAGATTTGTTGGAAAGTTTAGAAGTATTTAAATTAATAGATATATGAATTTATTATATGTTAATAATAGAAGAAATAATAGAAGATTGAATTTATCGAAGATTTATTTAGAGATATTTATAAAAATTTGTTTAGAAATACGTAGGAAAATAATCTTTTTTAAGAATGCATAAATACATGAAATGATATTTTTAAAGGTAGAATAATTTCTTTTTACAAATGTCAGTTATTCATTATTTGGCTTTAATGTACTCCTTTTACCATGACATTCACGAAATAACGAAAGCATCGCTTGTTTCGCATTTGTATCAGTCTGGTTGATACTCATTCATGACAACGATGGGAAAGCCAACATTACACGCATGTCGAGCACTAATTAGGTTACCTGACACGTAACAGCGTGAGCTGCGAGACACACATCTGTTCCGTTGAAACTTAACCACGTTAACATGTGATCCAACGGTCACGAATTTTTCTCTGTGATATGATAAATGCATACCGTTATTTCGGGTTTTCATTTCTTTCGTCTACCATTTTCCGTGTATTTCCCTTGCTTGTAGCATTTGTAGATTAAATGATATAATTATGATATATGATAATTATGATAATTACGAAATAATGATATAATTATTTAGCAATTTTCCAACCCCATCAAAAGACACATTTTATCCTTCTCAAGTGATAATTTTATCTTCTGATTACTTTCTATTCATTGTTTATATAATATTTTCCGACCGATTGTGTTCAAAGTTTATTATTATTATTACGTCTTGCAATACTTATATTAAGAAATTATATTTATTTTTTGCGCAAAGAAATCACCGCAAACAGAGCTCAGAGATTTGCTCTTACGACGAATAAAACGCATGAAATTACAAAATCATAAAATTTCGAAAAAAATCTGATTAATCGACGAATGATAATCAGCTATCACCATGGATACTCAATTCCCCAAATTCGTTAGACCTGTAGATTCGTAATCGACTTGTAACTGTTGTTACGCGAGTCAGTTCAATTAGAACTCGAATGTTTCCGCATATTTGATAACAGCATCTTGTCAGTTGGTACGAAATTGCCCGGACGCCAGCTTTCAATTTCGCGATTCAACCGAACTACGTTCCCCCGGTACGCAAACACGGTGCACGCGTAATAGGTGTACAACGTGTACCGGACTTCCGTCATATGTTACTGTCAGCGGCATCGCGTATTTACATACACAGCTGCATTTCACATACGTACTTCACGGCACGGCCGACGGCGGAAGCTCGGATTTTCGCGTGTTATCACCGGGTATACTGCGAGGTGTAAACGCGGCGCGTTAAACCAGCTCATAGATCGTCAATGGATTTAGTCGTTCATGACCGATGAGTCGATGGTAAGTCGATTATTCGAGTTGCATAAAGGATTTCCGGTTAAACTTCGAATTACAGTACCGATATTTTCAGAATTGGAACGTTATTTTTTTTCGAGGTTGAGAAAATATTCGGAAAATTAAAATTTTTCGTAAGCAATGTAGCTGTGTCGGTTGTTTGATTTAAGCTTTTCATTATTTGGATCGCTTGAAGTATTTTCTGTTAAACTTCGAATGACGGTACAGATATTTTTAGAAACAAAACTTTTCTCGAGTCTGAGAAAATAAAAAGGAAGCGATTCTTTTTTACAATTTTTATGATATGAGGAATGATATGTAATACGTTTCAGGCTTTTCGAGAAGTTTGTTCTCGAGTTCGCTTGTGTATCCCATGTGTAGTATGGAATAATCCATTTTAATTTGTAAATGGATGTATTTCGGGAGAGGCTTTCAGTTGGAAAAATTGAATATGCGAGGATTAAAGGAACACGAAGAAGATATTGGAATATCAAGGAGAAAGCTCGGTGGCTTAAGACGCCAGGATATTTTTAACGTCGTTTGTCGCTTCTTAAATTAGAATACTTCGGATATTAGATCTAGAAATTGAAAAATCTGCAAGTAGATTTATCATAGCACGTATTCCGTCATTTTAATATTAGCAATATAGTATCAATATAGTAGATTAGAATTTTATTTTTCTAAAATTTCCTTTTATCTAGATATTTTTTAAAGAATTATTTCATCAAACTATTTCTAAGGGGTGTCGATATATAAATTATTAGGGTGAAAAATTTTCAATTCATTGAGTTTTAGTTTTGTTCTCACAGCGTAAAATATCGTAAATAAAATGAGAATTCCTTGACCTAATTGTATTGTTTTATAATACATATTGCATATACGAATTTCATCGCTATATATATTTTTAAATTTCAATTTAGGATCTTTATTATACATCAATTATTATGCAAATGAAATTGGATCTCTTATAGAACACACAACCAAGTATAACTTTTTCAAAATAATCCTTGATTGTTTTTCAAGTTTAAAACCCGTACGTTAGTTGTGAGTTAAATTAAATTGTCACTCTCATATCCACACTGAGGAACCACGCGATGCGTTACTTTATCCCCTTCTTCTTCGTATAACTTTCGGATAGTACTTTCAGTCTGATACACATGAGAAATTCATTTAGTCGAGTTTTCGTGGTTTGCCCACAGTTTCACGGGTAGATTCATCTTAGCGCGAGTTCGTTAGACGCGGTGCTCGTCATAAAATCGCCCGAAGGTTATTGTGCCGTTTCCGTTTTACAAATTTACTAGCGCCAACGCGGATGATGCAGTTAGTTTTTATGTCGCTTGCATCGTTCTTGACACAAAGAAGCGCTCTCAACGAACAATTGTTAACGTTCGTCAAATTTTCCTCGGGTTATTCAATAAATTACAGCCATCGAGTTGTAATTTTCCCATACAATAATTTTCTTTGTCAAGAATTTTTACTTTTGAAACCTAAAATGAAGAATGTCCGAAAAATAAGCAATGCTCATTATCAATGTACTTAATTTTAATATATTTTATGGTAATTAATGCATTTTATTGATGTGGACTAGCATTACATTATTGTCCAATTATAGCAGATTAGAAGGCAAATTTGATAATACTAAAAATTAGAAAATATTACAAAATAGAATTCTAATTATTGGATTTAGTTGTTAGAAATTATTAAAACTTGCACTGTTTGTTGGACGACTATTTGTTACTGACAAAGCCTTTAAGCTTCTCGGAATTCGATACGAGAACCACGGTTTAGCGTGGAAACGCAATCTTGAAATTTATTAGTTATAAGGCAGGAATTAATGGTCTAACGTTAATGCGTTGGCGAAGCGGTTGCGTGTTTTGGTTACGATAATAGATACTGCAAAGAATAAATAGGGCCGAGCTACAGTTTCGACAAATTGGATAGTATCGCGATTACGTCCCCGCGAATTATTATAGAAATAGGTCACAGACCTTAATGAACGCGATGTTGCGAAACTAATTTAAATTTGACCCGTTATTCCTTTGCACTCTTAACGAACTAAACGATTATTTCCGTTGTTGGATAATCGGTTTCGTCTCCGCGCAACCAACTCGGTTTTAACGTTCTGTGATCTTCGGAATTACAACTTTTAGCATCCCTTAGGCTCAATTTAACTTTTGCTTCCATTATAATGTTGGATAAGTTTATTGAAAATAACTATATAATAGAAAATCAGATTCTGAAGAAACTTTATTGCTTCGTAAAATGTTCAAGAATGTTTACGGTCTTAAATACGGTATGTTTAGTTTAAAATAATCGATAGAAGTATGAAAGCATACAACTTTCATCTTCGAAGATTAAACTGTATTTCAAAAAATCTCAGTATATTTAATCTTCAAAGTTTAATTTAGAAAGAAACTCGAAGATGAAATTTTGCTTGAATCGCCAATGACCCACTTTGCTTATGGCGGGCCAATTTTCCTTCAATGAATAAATTTGTAATTAAAAATTCCACCAATAACACTCCTATACACTGTTAGCTATAACTGTTAGGACACTTATCTATCTGTTATACATTCATTGAAAAACTCTGAGACAATACATATGCACGTCTTGATTCAACTAGTACTAATGCCAAAAATTTTCGAATCTAATTGTATTAAAGTCGTGGAGTTAAACAGGAACGGTAGCGGATTTTATTAATCGCGAATTGAACAAACACAAAGAACCAGGAACATTGATATATCTTAGGAGAATATTCAGTTTGAACAAAGAGGTACGTCATGCTCAGATCCGATTTAATTATCTCTTGAGAGAAATTAAGATGCTCGTTAATACCGTGACACCAGCGTAGGATTATAAAACAGAGCGGATTGCACGAGCACGGAAGACACATCCTCGGATAACGGGTCGCTATTGTGTCTTGAGAGCGACATAGCAACCAGTGCATTACTATACGCGTTTACATTTCTGGCGGGCCTTCTGGCGCCGTGATTACGGCAGACTGATGCCAGTAATTTCTCAAGAGAACTGCCCACTTACGAAAGTTTCTTCGTGGAAGGCTGACTTATAGTCCTGAACTTCCGATCCTCTCCGCGGCATTCTGCAATGGAACGGATTACGCTTTTGTACACGACGCAACCATTTTGCCTATAATTGCCCTAATGATAATAATCGATTCAGTGCATACGATTGCTTCCTAAATCCGATAATCGCCGAATTAGGCGATGTCTAACTTAGGGTTGTTAATAACGATTATAAGAAATAATATACATAATTTATTGATGACCATAGAGGTATGGTATAAGTACAATTATGATGGTGTTCATAAAACGCGAGGTCAATATTTTGTACACTCGTAAGTTATCAGCGAAATTTGCTAGAATGTTTAACTAATTTGCATAGCTTTCATTTACATGATTGTTTGTTATTTGTATTCTGCGATAATATACGTAATATAATAAATCTAGTAAGGCTCTGTAAACAAAACTCAAGTAATGCTGGATATTAAAGCTTAACATTCATATGAAATCTCATAAAAGAAAGTATTATTTTATGCTTTTTATCTTAGCTTCTTTTATGGAAATTCATAATGTTTTACATTGTATTACCAATGAAAACTGGTACAACGTGCATGTACCTACTGTACTACTTTATTTTATGTGTTCAATTGGAGTTTACAATTTGTTTTATGCTTGTTTCAAAGATAATACAATTATATTACGAGGATTATTAGAAAACTTTAAAAGTTAGAAAATAGCAGGATCCATTATATTCTCTTATTAAAGAAAATGTCAATTCCTTTTAAACAAGAAGGAAGTATAATTGTATTTTATGAATGCATTATTATCAGAAATGGAATATCATTAAACGATTGTACTATCAACACTGAAAGATTCATAATATCCTTTCACCACAGGAAGTATCGATCGCATTTTAAACGAGAGGAAAGTGCAATCGCATTTTACAGGTGTATTATCGTTAGAAATTAAATACTTTTGAACTAGGTACTCAATTTTTTTCTACCATCAAGCATAAAAGCTTTATTATAGAAAATATTATTAATTCTATCTATAAAATGAGAAACTGCAATTGCATTTGCAGATGTACCATCATCAGAAATGGAGAAATTATCGAAGTCTTCAACTCGTTCATCCTGCTAACTATCACAAATTTATATTTTCAAAAATGCCATTTTTTAAATATTCTTATCATGTTGTAACACTCAATGGTTATCTTATAGGAATAAGTACAATTTACATGAGATTATTTGAGACAAATAAATAAACATATAAATGAATAAACAACAAATAAATGAACGATTAACCTGATTTTATAGATTATAAGAGCCTGTAGTACATGTCTCGTTCGTCGTAGGATCTTGCGAAGTCTGACTACCTAATTAAATCAATATCGCTAGTCTGGCAAGGACCAACCTCAGCTACTTCGTTTTACGCCCGACTAACTTCAACGTTGTAGAATCTATGTAAAATCTACTTGGTACCCGCACCAATATCAACATCTACCAGCACCATCTTTCTATAAATATTTACATTTACTCCCAGTTTCGTGTAATCGAATACCACAGCTATACTTTCGTTGGTAACGTGGCAGATTAAAACGAGAAACCCGGTTGAAGGATCGACCTTCGCAAAAGGAGAAACGGAGCGTTTGCGATGAGTGAAAAATTCAGGCGACATGCAAATACAAGATACGTCTGACAGGACTGTTTTTTTCTTTGCCGCAGTTTTGAACGCGAGAAACGTCTCGTAAGAAATGGAGAATTCTTTTACAGTGGTCTAAACGAGCGGAGCTTTAATACACGCCTCTCGACGTTTTGCGCTCGAAGATGCGGCGAGCCACGGTGTCGACGGAAATGCTAGAGCCGCGAAATTTATGCTCCCGGGGAAATTGAAATTTCACCGACGCGGTGGAAATTTCGAAATAAGCACCGGTGCACGCGAGCGCGTTTTCTTCAGTCGTCGTTCGTTGGTGAATTTAATAACCGGACTGTCGTGCGAAACAGGGGCGAAATCGGGCTTAATAATATCGATTCGAAACGGGAAACCTTATCCGTGGATACGTTCGAGCGAACGCGTTAATTAAATTTCCTAGCGCGCCGAATACACGTATCGTAGAACTGTTGCTGCTGGTTTTGATCTTGTGATTGTGGTTTCCTGTATTTACGACATTTAACGTTATTTATACCGATAGTAATGCAGATCGCTGTCGTCGACGGTCTTCGCGTTTTTAAATTATAGCTTTCTGGCGACATCGATCTGGCGTTCGGAATTTTGAATCGCGTGGAGATAGAAATTTTGTGGTATTGTTGTAGAATTTTGATATTGGATATTTTTCTTCAGATATCTCTAAAGTCTCTTGTTTTTCGAAGTGTACATATTTTTGAAAATAAAAAACAAGGAATAGAACGATAGATTTTATTAAATGCGTTACCGCGTTTGAAACAATTTTCAGAGAGAATGGAATTCTAATGTTGAAGACTTATGTATGTGTACCTAGAGTGCACCTTCTACTACGGCGCTGTACATTCCACATATTTTGTTATTTTTTAATTTTTCCATAGTCGATATACGCTTTCGACGCGAATATTTTCTAAAAAGAAATTCGAAAAATAAAATAATACTTTAATCTGAAGTTGTTACAGTTTTTAGTTACCATTAGGTTATTAATTCCTAATAAATTCCATTATACTGTAATATATAATACCAGTTGCATGTTACTCGAATATTCAACAGACCCATCTTTGATATTATCGATGTGACTCACGAGTGATTTTATAAGTCAGTCGGACGAAGAGCTATTTCTTAAAAGGAAACGTAGAATCACGTGTCTAGAATGAGTGGTAGTCGCAGGATGAAAACGTCAGAAAGACTAATGGTAGATTTCTTTCGCTGCATGTTTCTTCCGTCCTCCTCTCCATAGCTATTCCCCTTCGTTTTTCGTCTTCTTCCTCGCGAATAATTCTATCCTCTAGTTGAGCAAACTTTTCGAGCGTCGTCGTCTCGATTACCTCGTTACTTTCTTCCGTACTCCTTGTACTCGATTGAAATTTTCTAATACAGAATATTTTTCGGAGAAGTTGGAAAGTTTAATTGCAGCGTGAGAAATAGGCTAGTCCTAAGTCTTTCGTAGGGATATGCATAAATATCTGAGAGAAACTGAGAGAACCTTATCCTATGGGGTTGTTCTTTCCAAAGACTTGCATCACGCGTTAGGATATTTATATCTAAAGTTTCTGGACATTCCCCTCGGTGTATTAGAAGCTTATTATGAAGTTCGCTTCTTAAAGTATAACCCTCTGTTAAAAAAGTTTGATTATATTACCTGGAAATCGTACGATACAGTGGAAGCTCAGTTGGGATTTATTCCAGCGTGTCAAAGATTGACCCAGCTTCAAGTTTTTCATGTATACGCCATTTCTGATTTGCATATAAAGTCGAAACTTTCGGAAAATCACGGGGGGCCCTTCTAAAATTGCGAATTATTATGACATACAGTCTAATTTAGCATATACATAACGAAATATAAGTTGAAATTGATACATTCTGTGAAGTTTTTCGATTACAAGTTGTTCAGTTTTTTCATTCTTCAATAACTTCATACAGCAAACTTTTTTTGAATTAAATAGATAACGCACAATAATTTGTACGCGATATATATAACGCGAAAGATGAGGGGATTATTTTGTACGAGAGTATTTTGCGAAGTATTCTGAGGTTAGTGATCCTTATTTCTAAAAAATCTTAAACACAATTACCTTCAGAGTATCATTTGCCCTATAATATTTTTAGATATTTCTATAATATTAATTGCAAAAATAATTCGTCTAAAACATCTGTATGTATCAGAATTAACTTACAACCAACATTTACCAAGCGACTAGTATCGATTACATATTTCCAGGTTACGGAAGAAACTTCAGTGAGTAAAATAAAATCGAAGGAAGCAACAGGAATAAATATCGATATATCCAGTTTTACCATAGTATTCGCAAAATTGTCTAAATTTGTCCCACATGAAGAATTGATTCACGATATGAAGTGAGAGAACTCTTGTTTCCAAAAATAGCGAGTGATTGTTCACAAATAGAGGTCTTGTTTTTACGAAACATGTTATAGTTCGATGTTCCGAGGCTTCTCGATCAGATACAATTCATACGTATATACCGAGTATCTCTGCGGGAAATCCAGTTGTAACGATTTAAAAACGGTCGGTGCATTGGAACAATACAATCCGGCGTCTGAACTCGACCTACATTTCGTTATTGCGCAATTTTATCCGCCGACTTATATAATTAAGCGGTGAGAGTGGCACCGTAGGGATTACTACCTCCCTTTTTTTATTCTGATTTTATTTTCGATCAAATGAACGGTTATCGTGCTTCTCTCAACATTGTAATCAGGTGATTAAGACCAATCGTGGACGTAAGCGTGTCGTTGATATATTCTAAAATGAATCGTGGCCATCGAAGATTTGTATATCTCAGAGTGATGCAGCGATTTTTTGACGATTTTCTACAGTTATTTCTTAAATAATGTTCTCTTTATAGTAATCTTTTTATTTTAATAAAATTCCTTTTAGTAGTTATAAATTTACAATTTTATACATCATTGTCTATAAATTGTCTAATTGAATTTTTACTTAATTCAATAATTAGTTGTTTGAATAAAATGAAGATAAGAAATATTAAAATAATATTAAAAATAACATTTAAAATAATATTTGAAATTACAAGTTTTTTCAAAGAAAATAAATAATTTTCAAAACTAATAAATTAAATTCTTTCGTTTGTGACAATTTTCCATATAAAACTCTTTCGAATCTTTATCTTATAATAACAATATTCGAAAACAATGTTGGTGACCTATTTGAAAATTAATTCCGTCTCGAACAAAGGACTTTTCAAAGAAATACGACGTTCATTTTTTATACATTGTTAAGTTTGACGTCTAATGAGTGAAAAAAGGGGACACGATATCTCGAACAAAAATGGCATCTATCGATCGACATCGACTTTTCAGACGACTCCCATACATACCGTGCACCGTGAAGGCAACCCGCAAAAAGAAAAGATACACAGCGCGGACACGGAACTCATTTACCGGTTCATTCATTCGAAGAATCAAGAATGATAGGTTGCTCAGCATGGAACGAGTTCAGTGTGCCAGATCGACTTCTTGGATAAAGAATCTCGTGATCAGTTGTCAACAACGCACGACTATTTTCCATTCACAATGGTGCACAGTTGTATGACAGAAAATCACCATTACCTTCCGCAAACAAACGTATCCTACTTGTACGCGAATATACTTAAAACCCACTTTGTGACGTTGAAAGATTTTTCTCGCAAAGAACCATATTTGTATGTTGAGAATTTTATAAAACTTGGATATTCGTAAAGAATCGCAGAAAATATTACAGCAGTTTCCTAAGAAGTATATAAAAATTTGTTGACCTGCTTCCAGCAATATTCTAAATGAATTTCTTAATATCCAGATATTAAATATTCTTATTTAATGCAGGTATACATATTTATATCCTTTTTTCTTACAATTCTCACGACTATAATCTTTTCCTTGATTCCATTTCATTTTTATTCTAAGTAGATCATTTTTTTGCTTCTTTGTGGAAAAATTTTTATTACGTCATTTTCAACCGAGATTCTAAGAATTTCTCAAGATACTAAGATTTTCTATTCACAGTTTTAGAAAAGTATCTACTATGTAACTTCTATCACATTTTTCGTGCTGTTAGCGTGTTTATCAAGAAAGTGGAAAATGCAGAGAGCCGTACAAATGGACGAGATATGTCATAATAATGTGCGCTTCATATGCGGGCAATAAGTTACGTGATTGGACCTAAAGTCACTACGTTGCGTCAGGCAATCCGTATCGCAAAGGCAAATGAAAGGAAAAAGTAAGAGAATGGAGAACCATCGTCTATTCGTGACCGAAGGTCTTATGATTAATCGGAAGAAACTAACAAACCATCGAACAAATGCATAAATGACGTCCGCATTTTACGACATATTTTTAACTTATCATACCATGTACAGTTCGATTTACATATTTTCAAACGAAAATTTCGAAAATTTGGGCTATTGGATGATCATTTCCTGACAAAAAGTTATTAATCACCTATTATAGATTTTTAAATATTTAAAAAATTTGCTAAATCTGTTAAAATTCAACTCAGATACGTCTATCATACTTCAAAAAGTATGAATGCACTAAGAATAAAATACCTCAACTTGTCTTTCTGTCTTGAAAGATCATTTTTAAATGGTTTTCATATTATTTACCCACCTATTCTCATACGAGCGTAATTTAAAACAATAAAAGTGCCGAGATAAAAAAGAAAGAAATGCATGACAGCATCGTGAAAATTGAGTTTAATTTACGTTGTTTCAACAAGGGAAAACCGTTTAGACGAAAGAATTTTTATTGACAAAAGCTAAGTTATTGTTTGAACCTCCTGATGGATTAACTGAGATAATAATAGGTCGGCTAGCCCTTCTTGACTCGCTCTTACCAATGTAGCATTAAACGCGGAAAGCAATTAAAGTTTTCCTCTTTTTATATCGAATATATACGAGAAATTGTCTCAGGACCCGGTAGTCACGCTGATAGTACTCTGAAGAGGTCAACCACAAGTCCTCACTGAAAGAAGAAGAAATCGGGTTTTAAGTTAAATTTATAATTGAACTGACATCAAGATCGTGTTTGTAAGGAGATTATTACACCACGTCATTGTAAAAACTGTTATTTATCCAGGCATTTTTATGGCAATGAATCTTCGAAACTTTTAATGGGTCACAGAAACCATTAATTTGTTTTTTCGAATTTGGATCGGAACAAAGCTGGAGAAATTAATAGTTTTATGAAACATACGGTTTTATTAAAGTGGGTCCCATATACATTCTTGAACATGTTATTATTAGAATTATTATGATAATGTTCGAAATTCGTGGAATTAATTGATATTGAAATAATCCAGGCTAATTAAGTGAAGTCGAGTTTTATATCAAATTTTGACATTGTTGAAATACAATATTTGGCAAATTACTGTTTCAATTATTTAAAAAATAGAAACAGTAAATTAGTTGAAACGATATATTTTTTTATTGTTATTTCAAATAAAATTTGTTCGGAGATTTATATTAAGCAGTCAATTTCGTTGAGATGAGTGACACAACTACCGATCGTATTCCACTTTTACTATTTAATTAATTTACCTTCAATCTCTTAACTCAGAGATTGGAATAAATGACATGTATAAATATTACATTTCGCATCATCCACATCTGGAACGACAATTCATAATTGAATTCACAAACACGTCCACGGATATGATCAAGAGTTATCTCTAACAAATACATCCCGGATGTCTTTCGAGTATTTATCTTCGAAAGAGGATTCAATTTAGGAACTGATGTCATAAATTAACGAAAAAGGACGGGGCAAAACTCGCGAATAATGACAGCGTCTGTCGACGCTGATTAATGAAAGCAATAAGTGTATTTTACGGCTATTCGAGACTTCATCGAAATTATTTATGGACTCACTGTTCGTTCTGATACTTGGCGTAATGAATACATTTATATTATTATCGGTCAATGTCATGCGATGTCGTTGCCGAATAAATTCGACTTTTACTCTGATACGAAATAGAGCACGTATACATCGAGTTGTTCATAATTCCCGGCACAACTCATATTTTTTACATATGAAGTCTATACAAGTAGGTAGAAAGATACACAGGGAATACAAAATTTCCAGCTGCGAGTGGTATTACATGCGGGAAGGTAAATGTTAAAATCTGAATTGCGTAAAGATTCTACATATTTATTTTATATTATTTATTTAATAGTAATGTGGATAGTCAAGGACAATTTATTGTTTATAAGAACTTCGTTTATATATTTATATTGTATTTAAATTTGATAGCCAGAAATTGCATATCGAAATATCTAATATAATCAACATTTTCTACGGAATCTAGATGGAGCACGAAGCCCCTAAAGTTTATCAAAATAAGAATTTTGAAAATGAAGATTTCCTACTCTTTTCTTTTTTTCCACTTTTTTAATTGAAAAGGAATTTTTTAAAGATCGAAGATTTCTAGAATATCTCCTGAAGGAGACAAGAGCAATCCATTACGCGCACGCTTCCGTATTTTTCCGTTTTATCGAGATGACTTAAATTCTTCACTCCAGTCTCTTGTTTCGTTCAACAGTTGCCAAAGAAGAAACGTTTCAGAAAGAAACATCGTGACAACGGTATTATCCGAAGCGGCGATATTAAATTTTCAGTCGGTTTAGTTCCGCTTGATTTTTCGATTTTAAAAAGAAATCCCGAACGCCGTGCCGGGGTCAAAGTGTATATACGTATCGGTGCGAAGCAATTTACTCCATGAAATCGGCCAGATGGATGCTTAGAAGCGGAGAATATTCGAGTGCTACTATTTTACCGAGGTTCGCAATTTTTCCCGAAGTATCATCGATGGACTGGAAAGTTTTCAAGCTACGAAATAACTTGGATACCTTGCTTCTTTCATCGTCTTGACGTTCGAATAAGATTTATAGACAGACGACAGAGCCGTAATCGATAATACATGTAAAATCACTACAAATGAATAGCGTCTATCGTGTAAAGATTACAGATAAATTATAATTCAGGAAATTCAAGTATATGTATATACAATCTATTAATTAAGAAGTAAATGCTATTTAAATGCTCGTATTTAAAAAAAAACCATACATTATCTGCTAAATAAATCACAAAAATATTGAAACAAAAATATATGTGTAAGGAAGATAGTAAATCAATTATTCTCAATTTTAATATACATTCTAAGAAATAGAAATACAAGAACAATTTTATTTTCTACTCTTTTTCGTTCACATTATCCTTACTATCATTAGTTCGTTCGTATTCAAAGATCAGGCAAACGATCTTTTGCAAACATTTCTATGCGTGTTTTATTCTTTAAAATCGGCAACAAGCAAAAAATACGAGATTCGTAAAATGCACAGAGGGCGGATTTCAAGATACGACGATTTCTCCGAAAATTTTCCTTTGATGCTGAGTCGAACATAGAGAATGCTAGGTTATATTCGACAAGTCTGACTTGGTCTATTGCAAGTTTCATGGAAAAATGCATGCGTGCAGGCAAGCAAAATGTAATCGCGGTTGCATAAAATTTTCAGAATACTGAAATCGGACGTAAAGAGTTGCGATTCGACAACTGTTTACGAAAGGGACGGTTCATGTTGCTCCTCTGGGGCACAAACAACCACAAGACGGATTCCCCAAGAGGAAAGTGCAGTTGAACTGCAACTTACATGTCTCTGGTCTACCGCGGGAAGTTAAGGGTTGGCTTTACGCGTGGCCAATTTCTGTTCTTTGGCTCCTTTTCTCCTTCTTTTCCTATCTCTATTTCCAAAAGTTTATTTATAGTTGAGAAACCGTAACTACTGACCATATCTTGGTTTCAATTTTACATTCTCATTACTGGATCCTTTGCTGTTCCTTTGATTCTTCTTTACGCTTCTTTCGTTCTAGCCGAGTTCATGTCGTTTTATGTACATAGTTTATAAGAGAAACTTTTACTTGGACGCTTTGCTGGCGCCCAAAGAAGTTCATGACATTTCATTTCACGGTTTTTGGCATTTAATACGGGTAGCAAGAAATTTGAAATTATTATATTATTCTGCAAGTAATAAGAGTTCTTTGAATATTGGGATTAAAACTATGGAGTTTATGATAGAAATTAGGAATTTTATCGAAGAAGAGTAGATATTTATTGTTAATGGAAAAATGTCAGCTTTTATTGGGAAAAACTAGGAAAACAAATACATGTATTATTGATTAAAGTTGAATTAGGGATCAGAAAATCATTTGTTTGTTAATTTTAAGAAGGATTCGAATTATTCGTTTGAGAGGTAAAGGAAACTACGTGAAGCTTTTAAAAATGATTGCAGCACTTGCATTTACCAGAGGTAAACTTTCGTTATGGAGTTCGCAGAGGTGGAAGTCAAAGAGATCCCTTGGAAGGGTATAAAAGTACCATCAGCGGGACACGTGTTGACCATATTTCTCGTGTTACTTTCGTGGTATGGGAAAACCTCGCGATTTCCAACGATATTTATTACCTTTACTAGCATTCTTACGATTTGTGATACGACCTACTTCGCTATTGTTCATCCCTATCTGCTTGATTAATTAAATTTGGCGTATATGCACTTTATCTAGTACCGAGGTTCACATTTATGCCAAATAAGTACGTGAAGAATGATTTTTAATTAATAATGATATTTGATATAATTAGATTGGTAAAAATTAGTTGAAAATTTCATTTGAGAAGCGTATTATATACATGTTTGCAATAATTTGGGAATATCCAAATATTTACGGAATTTTCATATATATACGATATTGTATTTATATAACAGAGAATGTTAGTAACGAAGAAGGATCTGACACAATATATCTTCCAATTAATCATATGACAATTAACTACATGATCAGAGGTTCTATTTACTCTTCGATATACCATTCACTTACATATGTTCGTCACTTCATTTTTCACGCAAAATACGTAAGTAAGTAAGGGCTACTCGCTACGTGACCATAGTTAATCTTTTCAATTTCGTAGAGAATCACGTAACTCGATTATATCATCGAATTGCTCGTTCCCATAAATCGGCAATCTCAATTTATATGGACTTTCGCCGTCGTACTAGGTTTGCCATACGACACGTTCGTTTTATATTCATTACTAAGAGCGTTTTAAATGTACTCGGTCGATGTCGTAACCGGAAGTTACGAGGCGCTATTGTGGACGTAAAATATTTGCCAGTGCTGCTCTTTTGGTTAAAGTTTTCTATCTAACATTTCTTCATTTTTCAAGTTACGACGGTGATTTATGATATCATTTAAGAATAACCTAATATTATGCAAGCTGTTACGAATACTTTAATGATTAAATATTTCGAATTGGATCGGATCTCAAGAACGATTTTCTCTCGATAGCTCGCAAAGAAAATCGCCGATAAAAGGAAGTACTCAGGATTCCGTGTCTTCTCCTTAATACGTGGGCAGCACAATCTCATCGAGTTGGAAGGTGGCATTAAAGAGTCATGAATATTCATAAGGCTAGCTGGTGGTCGGTCGACCCCTCGTGTTGGACCTTTTCCCGCTTTTAGCGGTGTCAAGTCTGCTGGAAATTGAAAACAATATGGAAGGACGCGTCATGTTCTTGGGATAGCTATCCGGGGAATTTTATGCTATCGTTCCACAAGATTTTTCGGGAATTTCTATTATAGATTCTTTATTGAAAGTTAGACGTTCAGGGTGTGGATCAGATGAAACCACGTCAGGAGCATTTTTGGAGAATAGGGATAAATAAAATATGTAGAATGTATGGAATTTCTGCTAGGGGTGTTTAATAATATGTACATTCATGCATATAAAACGTAAGTTTTACTTTACAAAGTGTTTATGAAAAGTTGTGTTGATTTTAAAGTAAACAATAGTGTAAACAGTACTTTTGACATCTTTGATATTTCTGTTATTAGCCGGAATATTAAGTAAACATATAATCAACGTAGCTTTCACAATATTTACATACATTGATATTTTTGCAGTTAGATAATTGTCATCATCAATGGAGAATATTTTTCGAAGGTATAAAACTTTGTTGGTTCGTACTTACATTATACTTCACGCAGTATTTTCCTATGAAATTTATATATACAAAAAGCTACAGTCGTAAGCTACTATAGCTTACGACTAGCTACAAATAATAGTTAATTAAAAGTTCCCCAAGATGATTCACAGTCTTGTGCAACAAATAGCCGCGAAAGCATATTTTATCACTATAATACAACTCAGTTTTCATATCTTCGAACCAACCTCCGCAGTATGTAATTAATTCCGATGACACAGGGTTGCCTGTTATTCGGGTTATATACTACATAACACTTTATTAAAACGTGCCTTATTGCCAACTATAACTACGTACCCGTGGCAATGACACAACCGGTGGTTCGAGGGAATAAAAATATGTATTCCCAGGATAACTACCGGCGTCGCGAATTTCCTAGTTTTGTGGAACGAGACCCGCGGCAACTGCTTCATTTAGGAATGTAATTTTCTGATATTACAGAGTATACAGTCTCACTATTCAAAGAAGGTCATCAGATCTGCCTAATGTGATTCTCTTCTCTCACCTACTTTTTTTTTTCTTGAATTTACTAAGATTAAAAGACATACTTACTCCAATAGCTGAGCGAGTCGTTGATAATTCATATTCAAATTTATTCTTGGAAATTAAAAACGCTTCTGATAATTATATAAAATTGCAGTAGAATAAAAACATGTTTTTAACGCGTTTCGAAGGACAGATGTATTATGAAAATGATTAAATTGTAATCAAAGACATGCAAAAAAATGCGTTAATGATGCATATCATTTTATTCTATTCTGAGATAAATACCTTCTTATTAACCTACGATCTGATGTAAGTAATTTTATTCTATTTTAATATTCTATACATTGGTAGTGTGAAAGTTTAAGTCATCGAGCAGACACAGTTCAAGCAAATTTTTCAATACCTTTTTAAAAAAGAAGATATATCTTCTTAAAATAAATCAGTCTAAAAAAATTACAAAACACGTAATATTACGTCGGTAACAAAGAATCAATCGTCAAAACTCCATTGAAAATCTTTTCGATCTCGTATTATGTCGCTAAGGTATATTTGATCGGTAAAGTAGCGAATTTAATGGTTTCATAAATCCGTAAATCCACAAATCGTCGAGGATTAACTAAAATGATGAGAATTTAAATACCACTACTATTTAGATCGAAGGTAGCCGTGCATTCACATAATCACAGAAGCTCTTTTCGAACGACGAACGACCGTTGTTTGAAGTGTTTCTATATGCGTTCTCACGCCTTGCATGACGGTAATCGATGGATCCATACCGAGTACTTACTTTCGTGACCGTTCCCGTTGCTCCCATCGCCCTATTTCCTTTAAACGCTAACCCATTCCACACCCAAACAGGGAATTCTCTAACAGGTAGCCCTTTACCTAGATTAACGTGCTCTCTTACAACCAATTTTTACAATCGCATGTGCTGTTCTCTGCACGTTTACGCGAAATGGAATCTTGCTCACTTCTTGGGAATACTGCCTACCTAGTTTTACTCTGTGTAGTAGTTTTCAAGAAAGTTTAATGCAGATTAGTTTGTGTTTTATACTTGTTTAGAGATGTAAACTTTTGTGTATATTTGTGTAATTGTATGTTGGATGGTTTTTTCTTAATGGCTGAATTTACTTTATGAAGTGAAGGTTTGTTTTCTTTTATTTTTAATAAGGATACTTTGTGAACCAAACTATTTCGTAAGTTGTAAAATTTGTGAAGTAAATTATTTTCTAAATTATGATTAAACAAATTTGTGAAGAAGTTCCTGTAAGTTATGAACATATATAAACATAACATATGTAAATTATAAATTAACTAAGAGAAATAAAACAAAATGGGAAATATCTATCGTATTGTAAAATATAACATGTTCCAAGTGAGTAATAAATTGGTACAACAAGCTTAGAAGGTCAAATATAATTGAAGTTTATATGATCTCATATCTGAATAAAAAATAAAAGATTGTTGGTTAACAAGCATTACGTATTTTATGGCTTAATTGAATTAGTGGGAGATAAAAACTGGTTGTGTTGTTATTGTCACTTGTTAATTACATGACTTTGCCGAACTACAAATTACGACATTTGTTTAAAGATGTTTCTTGTCACATGAAAAGTGTATTTAGTATCCAACAAAACTGTATTGTATTTCTGGAAGAAATGTTTTAAGTTTTTTGGAAATTTCTTAAATCACGAGAGTAGATTTTGTTCAAATAGAATTGCAAAGTCTTTAAGATTTCTGTAAGCTGTGTGATCGCGAGAAAAATAAATGCAATAGAATAAAATGTTACTTAATTCCTGTAGCATTTCAGGAAAACATTCACGTCGAATACCATTCCAGTTCCAACACATTTTAATCTGTTTAAATCAGCTTTAATTTATAGTGTGAGCTGCATTTAATTACGGGATCGAACATTCTTTACTCGATTGCCATCGTGTATTGATCACAGTCAATTTTTGAATTGCTTAAAATCATGCCTTCATTAGTAGTTCGAAAAATATTTGGAATGAAACATTTAGTTTTTAGGTCGAATTGAAATCGTGATTAAGGTCGTGTACATGATTCACTGTGGAACTGCAGATGCCAGGATAATTATGTAATTTAAAAGTTATTTCGGAGTTTTGCTTAAGACTTTTCATAAATTTCTGTAAATGTATAAAAGATGGGAGAATTAATGTTACACGGAGCTGCGTAATTTGGTCGCAAAATACAAATGGAATTTGACATTTTGTAATATTTGAATCTCTAAATTTTATATTTTTGAATTTTTAAATAGAAAGTTTTGAATCTTTCAATTTTTTAATTTTGGAACATTAACATTTTTAAATTTTCAAACACTTCAATTATTTGATTTTTTTATATGAAACATTTTAACTTTTCAGTTATTAATAATTTAAAGTTCCAAATTCTATGCTCTTCACAAAGTTTCTGCCTTGAGCGTAAAATATCATTTGAAACCTCGGGACGCGAAACATTACTTTATAACCATGTCCTGCGAAAACAACAAATCAGCTGCCTTTAAGATAAAAAAAAAAAACGAATACATTCTATAAAGAACGGTGGGCAGAAGGAGTTAATAATTAACAATGATAAAGTGCGGGAATTCACCATAGCGAGGAACAGGGAGAAAAACGAGTCAGCGCTGTGGAGCTACATAGAAGCCATTAACTGTAGACACAGTCGAAACTAACTTGTCCTGAGTTCGGGAAAGTAAAACTCGCTGTTTCATATTCCCTGTGATCAAATACATGGCGTCCACTTTAATATGCACTGTGTATCGTGATCGTGGGTCGTTAGTTTGCGCACGAGACATTTCAAAAAATTATTCATTTAGTAAGTGGTTGCATTAATGTAATTACTGATTCCTGGGGCAACAATTATGTGTCATTAAAAACACGTTCTGCAGTTGAGGTTTTAAAGCTTATCTTTCACTTTATCTGTTTTGATAATCTTTTCAAGTCAAGTCAAGGAAGTATGTTAAGTCCTTTTCTATTATAGATTATATAATGATTATATCGCTCGTGTATATACACTGTGTCTCATAATTATAAAACCATCCAAAAATTATCAATCTTACATTGGTATAAAATATCAATCTTCTAATAAAATAACAAAATTGTTAATAAAATATAGTTACTTAGTCCATCCATCCTAAATTCACCACTTGGTATCTATCATCCATATTAATCCTCATAACTATCAAACGATTCTATGATAATGCATCCAAGCATTTTTCAAATTACCTTCTCTTTGACAAAATGTTCTCGCCAAAACAAAAAAGAAAGAGAGAGAGAGAGAGAGAGAGAGAGAGAGAGAGAGAGAATTTGCTATGCAGTAACATTAAAACTCACGGGTCCTAGGTGAGCATTGTTTCGTGGCGAGTCGACAGACTCCCTGGCTGACGGCGTGTTAGCGACAATGCATGTACTGTTGAACGGATGACTTCGTCAAAGGAAACGGAAGCAACGCACGAAAGTTTGGCGAACGAAGCATTCATATGGGCTCTGCTCGACTTTTGTTTTAAGACTTTTGTCAGGCGACCGCGAGCCAACAGATCGACTAAGACCAACCCTCTCAGCCAACTTTTCGAATCGTGCATTGTGCTTGTTCACAGCCACCATTGTTTCCCATGAGCGCATATGGCGAGCGTAGGGAATTTACTGGTTCGTGTGGTCACGTGGAAATTTTCTTGACACGCATAGGTACGATTCCGAGCGATAAATAACCTTTCTTTCTCGTGAAACGCTCTTTCTACGTGTTGCTCGAGATAACTTTGACGAGGGTAGAAGATTTGCAATCGTTTCTTTTAACGTATTACTTACTTCTGAGTCACGGAATGATTAAGCTGGTGATTTGTGAATTTTAGAAAGAATTTGTGCTTTCAATGAATTTTATTGCGAGTATTTTTAAGAAAATTTAGTAGAATTGCTTTTATGTAAGTTTTCATGAAGAGTGAAGATTCCTTGGTGGATACGTGGATAAAATATGGTTGTTAAGAAAAGTTTTAGTATGGAGTATGTTAGAATTTTAATAGAAATGTGATGACTTCCTTATAATATCGTTCTTTTACAGTATTATAGTCAGCTGTATATAAAACATAGCGCACTTTTTCTTATGATATTGTTCAGTCTAAAAGTCGAAGATATGTAGTAGTTACAGAACACGTTTTAAGGAAAATGCTAATTACATCTAGTTATAAGTTTACCTTTGAAAAAACATTTTGAAGAAGAACGATTAATAATTTTATAAAATTTACTAAATACGCGCGATCTAATTGTAACGTCTCGAAATATGCAATAATGTCTCGGTTATTGCAACAACTTTAGCAAGTGATAATTGTGAAAGGGATGTTTTTGGCAAGAGTTTAGGCTTACAGCTTAGAACGTGAGTTTGTCGAATACATATACACGTACTTGGAGCAAGTTATTTGTATCCGCTGTACTGTTATTCTATCTAGTTAACATACACACATCTAAAATCTGTTAAACTTGCTTAATTACCCTGAATCAGTACTGTTCAAGTACGGAAATGAAACTACGTATCTATTACCCTACTTCCAAGCACACATGTACAGGTATACATATACACGACTCAGCAATAAATACTATACGTTCAAACGTTACATTGCTCTTACAATATATTGTTCGAAATAATTAGAGGACCAGTTTCCACCTCACTCTGTATTTTATACCTTTGTACTTTATGTTTTATTATTTATATAGTATCATATAGACAATATGTCAATCTATCAAATTTATATAACTTTTTTTGTTAGTTTGAGTAATATATTTCATTTTATAATGATCATTTCCATCGATCAATTAATTATTTAAAATCGATATTGCATTACTATTTAATACATGGAATAACGCACGTATATATATTAATGAAATATTTATAATAACGTGCGTACTATCTGTTCCACGAGCAATCAAATATTTTCATTCGTTTATGTATTAATGAGTATTTGGATAGAAACCGTGCCGTCAATATTCCCTAAGGAACTTCAATATGTTTACATGAGCATTAGTTAATCGGAACGAAACGAACCATTAAATTAGCTTCTGCATTAGTCAGATACAGCAATTTTTCCAAATTTGCTCGGTGGCTCGATTTCCTGCAAGTGAATCGTTACCCTCTGTTTTCGACACACATAGCCAGCTACAATGGATGTATACAAACATTCTATAGATGCATAAATATAGACATAACGTAAAGCATATTGTACTTCGTTTTCAATATTTCAGAGATCGTTCACAATAGGCATACAGGCCATGACTTTCGTTGATTTGAGTTTACAATCAAATATCGTAAATAATATGCAGCATCACTCGAGGTACGTTCGAATGGTTGAAAACGGGCGTTGGTCGATCTTACTGATCGTTCGTTCCATCGAGAAGATTAAACTGTCGCTTTGATTTCGATACGCATGTATCATTGCGAACACGCAAATGGAACAGAGCCGCAAATAGGCCTTTTGACTAATCCTTATCTGTTTTTTTTTTTTTTTTATTCCGTGAGAGTGAAATGCGAGTATGCGTGATAGATACAAGTGTGTAGAAATGAAGAGACAATGGAAAACCATGAGCTGGTCACAGTTTCGGGACGAATTAGAAGAAATTTTCACCCATTTTTGCTGACTTGATTTTTTCCGAACCGTATTTTATTTTTGTTCGTGAGCGATTGCTTTACTCATTCGACAAAAATGGAAAGAAAAATATATTTCCTTGAAATTGTACGTTTTTCTATTCTTCGCTCTTTTTCTGTTGTTTGATTTGAAAAATAAATTTTTCCATTTCATGGAATTTTTCTTTCTGAAACTGTTTGTTTTGTCCTTTACCTTATGGTAATTATCGTGCTTCCAATGCGATATCATAGTAACTTCTATTTGTAATATCCATAAACGCGTGTTATTTGCATAATTGAATTTTTCATTTTGTTTGAGTTGGGTTTTATTCAAATGAAAGTCAAAGCCATCTTCGAAAGTGTGAGCAATACTAAAGAAATCGTAAATTAAAATTAACGTAGATTACAGTTATTCTCTTAGAATGCTAATACATATATCTGAATTAATTCGATTAAAAATCCACTTCAATAAGAAATTACGAAAAATTCATAAAAAGAATTTGCAAATGTGCCGATTGCTTTAGAACGTCGAGAAAATAATTTATGTAACGTTGGTATAATTTTTCACATTCGTTAGATCCTAGTGAAAGCAGAGAAAACGCCGCTAGGGATATCCGTTGAAAACGTTTATTCTATTCACGAGAATATTACTGGACAAGACGGGTGGAAGCATTTTCGCGTAATTGTCACGTTTCACTTATATCGGGAAAAATCCTAAAATCTACGCCTCGTTAGATGGCTATTAGAACACGGCGCATTCATCCTAGGGATACGTCAGAGCTTACTAATCGTGGAAGTGCACATAATCGCTACGTTCCGCGCAGGTCGTCGTACTGAATAATAAATTAATCTCTATAATTTAACCATCATTACCCGTCATCGTGTCTCTCCTTCGTGACAACTCGCCTCTTCTTCGTTGCTTCCCGTTCAATCAGTCATCGCGTAATTCGATTTAACGGTAAATCAGTCGGCAAAGTTTTGTTTCAAATTTATCTATTAAAATTCAAAGAAAGTACCATTTTTAGCGATAGATCACAATAATATAAACATATTGAATGTCGCAAATATCTTTTCGCTATTGACATAAAATGTATTAAATTTTGTTATGAAAAGTGAAAAAGTTTGAAAATAAAGATATATTGACAGATTTTAATTTTGCAACATATGAATTTTCTTGCAGTGTAAAAGTTTTCAAGTACATCGACACTGAAATTGACATTTTGATTTTGAATATTAATCGCAATCATTTAGAATGCCACAATCACGACGTTATTGGATGTTCGACGTAACGAGAAATTTATCTCCATAATTCAGTAACGTTGTTATTTCCATCAATTTTCTTCTTTGTTTTTCAACCAATTCAGCGTTGATTGGTTTAGACGACCGATAACGGGTTTCCTTTTATTTATCAATTAAAGTTATCCAATCGAAAACAAAGCATTTGTTTGAAATATTATTTAACAATTACATTTTACATTTCATTTTATATTTATTTCTAATAAAATCTAAACTTGCCGTATTTCAATAGAACAGATAATAATTTTTGATTCTTACGAATATCAAAGATTTTATTTTATCAGAAAGATTTGAAAGATCTTCTGAACTTGTAATAGTTTTCAAATCATACATCACGTATTCAAAAAAAACTAAGTACCAACCATGTTCTTTCTTACAATGAAAGATTATTTGCATTTTAATATTGAAAAAGATATCTTTACAATCATTTTATCATTTATAATTTCCGCGCTGTATTACATATTATAACTCCTTAACGGAACAACATATCTACTTTATTAAAGTCAATGAACTTAACTCTTGAATATTACGTACATATATCTAACAAACTCACTTACAATTAGTTTCCACCATTATCATTTCATACCACGTACATAAATCTCTCGAGGGCAAGACCATCATCAGAGAAACAAAAGCAAACTAACAAAATGATCATGGTAGCCGAGACACGAGTTAAAACTCAGTGTCCCAGATAATTAAGGAAACGATTACGCTATCCGTATCAAGATCAATTTGTTATCGTTCAGCCAGTGATCTAGCAATTTTGTCGCAATTAGGAACAAACGTTACAGAAATTACTGTCCTTACGCCATGAGAAGGCATTATAACGAGTAACAAATTAATCTTTCCACGGCCGTGGTATTACACGCCATCAGGTCCTTCCTTTATTGCCTCTTCCTCGACCGCATCTACCTCGTAGTTGCTTCCACGTACAATTCGTCACTGTACGGAACGAAGTGATCTCTCTCTTTCTCTCTCTCTCGCTCTATCTCTCTCTCGCGCTCTCTCTCGCTCACTCTCTCTCTCTCTCTCTCTCTTTCTCGACGATTTGCTCTAACGGTAACCACCTGTCGTCGTACTTTACTCGGCGAACGAAGCCGTTCAACGAGAACAGACGTTTCCGACAGAAATTATGTCGTCGTCGGAGTCGTCGTAGAAACCTTGTTTAGGCACGGAAAGTAATCAATTTCCTAACAAATAAGTGAAACTCTGAGGATTCAGTTTTCGATATGCACAGTGTGTTTTCTTTCACGGATTTCCCCTGCGACGTTCCTTTGATTATCTTTCCAGTTTTCGTTCAACCTTAAATGTATCGATTTTCTCCTTTGTTGAATCACAGCTCGTGTTCGATCAAAGCATCGTTGCTGAGAGGATTTGAATTCAAGCTTAGTTTCTACCTAGTTCGTATATCTTGTGAATCTTGGATTTTTAAGAATAAGTTTTTGAATAATGTATATATATATATATATATATATATTGATGAATTTGGGAGTATTAATACGTTCTGTACTCCGTGATGGTCGATAAACAGTCGGTAGAAGTAAAATTTTTATTAGACCTGCAAAAATATTTCAACATGAATATTAAATATTCAGTTAACTATTTTTATGCGATTTCTCCAGTTGTTAGAAATATCTTTAATAAAGAAAAGAGAAGTCTATCTTTTAGAACTGCAAGCGTTTATTTTTCTTCGATTATATATTAAACTCTCGAGTCTGGTATTACATACATCGGAAAGAACTTATTGCTATTAGATCTTTGTTATAAGCGAAAATGCATTTCGAACCAACCGAGGATTTTGAACGAACGCCGTTTCCTTTGATCGAGTGCAACATCTGTCGATATTTTTTACGTGTGTATGTTATATATACGAGCAACGTGTATATCATAGGAAAATCAGGTCGAGCCGCTGAATCGATTTGTAGTAAAACTCAGTTGGGAAATTTTGCGCGAATCTCGGAAATTATGCGCGACACGTATAAGATGCACGTTTTAAAATTCCGCGACCAAAGTCTCCATGAGATGTCTAGTGTTTCAAACAATCTTTAATGCTTGAAATTCTGGTGTATATATACAGTGGTTTATGGAAATATTTGAACACCTACCATAAAATATATATATATATATATATATATATATATATATATGATATATACATATATCGAATCCATTAATTTAATTTTGTTTCTACCAATGCAGGTTACAAAAAGCCCACCTAACAGAAACTGCTAAATAATGAAAAAAGAAGAATAGGATATAAAACAAATTTTCTAATAGTTCTATAATTATAGTTATTTCGTAACCTTTTTCCTCTCAACATTTACCTTCGCTTAACTTTCTTTCCTTCAGCAATTGTAAGTTTTCATTCCATTCGCCTGCAGTTTTGTTGACGCAAAAACGAAGCAATTCATTGCTCCAGTGAGAGAAGAACGACACATGTCTCGAGTGTCTATCCATGCAGTAAGCTCGAAAAGGGTTGGAGAAGAAACAAACGTAAATACTTAAAGTGATGACGGTTTCCACTAGTGTTTCCCGGAAGGGATTCAACGTTAGGTCCAGAAGAAGTCCGATCCCTCGCTAAAGACAAACAACGATGCGGTTGTACGATGCTTAAGGGGTCTGCAGTATTTCCGTTTCTTCTGACTTCTTTTTTCGTTCCGAGCCACTCCGGTAAACAGTTTATCTCGATGCTTTTCTACTTAACGCCAGAAATTGGTTTCGCCTTGTCTCTATCCGATACTTGCTCCGAAAAGATATTTATGTGCATGTTTATTAACGTGGGTTGCTACTGTTCGATCACTTTAGAACTTGTTTCTTCGAGAGCAAGTAGAAACGAAGCTGAGAAATTGAAAGATATCCTCGCTTTAAAAATTGAAATTGCTTAAGGTTCCGATTTCAAATATTTAGCCTTTACAGATTTTATTAAATAAGTGATTCGACATATTATACCAAACTTTTTATGGAGATATTTACGCTAATATTTTACATATAGTGGCTCACGAAAGTAATTCAAATCCAAACATTTATTACAGACAATTTGTATGAATATATTGTTTGTGTTATACGAAATCTTTTTGAAATTTCATTGAAATATCTTGCAACTTTTGTATACATTTTCAAATTAATTTTAAATTTCACCAATATAATTATAGTCGTATCACATTGCAGTAATCATTTTATTACATAAAGTATGGGAGAGACAGAAATGTTTAGAAATTTACAATTTCAGAATTTTATATCTTTTATATTTTTCTTACACAAATATTAAACTTACTAATTTCTTATCTTTAACAGATTTTTATACATATTCCTGTTTGCTGATTTAATATGATACTTTTGTAATAAACCGCGAATAAGATTGCATCTTATATGGAAATGGAATATGTTATGTGACGAACAAGATTGCATTGAAATGTATTACACGAACGTTTCTTACTTTATTTAAAGTCTCCTCTCGTGTTATTCGTGCAACTAAATCATATATTCTTGAACGTTCGTCGTAAACCAGCTAGAACTTGGCGAATGTCAGAGGGATCTTACAAATATTCGTAACGTCGTTGACAAGTCCGTATTTTCCGCCGAAGGTATTGGTGTTTCATGTAGTATATCATTTTCCTCATAAGTAGAGCGTAAAGTTAAAAAAAATTCATATAACGCGCCCTTCGTACTTATACAAATAACAAGATCAATAAACTTAAGTGACGGAATATTTTATGGGTTAATATTTTTACGAGTCGGAGTTGAGATAAAGTGCATGCACGGAGACACTAATTCGCATAGTGGAGTGTAAAATATTTATAAGCAAAATTCTGCTACTTGTATAACTAGTCACTAAAGTAGCAGAAAGTTGCTTGTGGATATATTTATTTTCTTAACAAATTCTACGACATATGTATGTGTATACTTCATTATGACTTCTCTGCGTTAGTTTCGAATTTTTAAATTATTTTACAAATTGTAATTGCTTTAAATATGAAAATTTGCCAATAAAATATATTTTTAATAATTTAAGCTTCATTTGCAAATAAATGAAAGATTCAGTAAAGGAATGGTACGAGTGACAATATTTTTAAATCCACCTGTAAATAACCTGTTAAATAACCTGTAGTTAAAATCGAATAATTCTGTAACAGAGAAATCTATAAGCATTGAAATAGTATTATACAGTCGTAATAAAATTCACTATTCTATAGTTATCTCGTTCTTGAAAAATTACACTTTTATTTATTACTTTTTCACTGAATCTTTAAAATAAAAGTATTTTATAGCTGCAATTCTTTTGAAAGTAACTTTTATATGAATAAATAAATCTTGAAGCATTTAAATAAATGGCTAAATAATTTAGATAAACTTTCAAGAAATAACATTCTGAATACTGGCGCGATCTTATTTTAAGAATCGATAAACTATAGTCGGACAAAAATATCCTTCATCTTCTTTATGCTCCTTATACAGCATTTATGACGAAACTTTCTTAGAACTAGTGATTTTTGCAATCTCCTAGAGATAAGTCCAAATCCATGCTTCGCTACTGTATTTAAAAACAACTGCTGCTCACAATTTCGTCAACACTGCAATATTTTTTCTACGCGATTCGAAATTTAAAATCGAATTGCAATTTTTGCAAACAGTAAATGCTAGTAGTAGTAGAAACGACTAATTTTTTTGGAACAATCTTACCTTCAATATTGTAACCTATGGATACATTAATATAGCATGAATCGATATATAGAGAGACGGTAAAATCGAACGGGAATTAAAATAAAAACAAAGAAATTTGCGATACAGATAGAATATTGAAATCGAATATATTTACGTTATAATTTCGTTCTTGTAAATGGAGTAGTGTTAGTCACAGGTCATCACTTTTTTTAATCATGCGGAATCTTAACATGGAATTGTAATTTTAAATAGGTTCTCAATTCTAAGAATAGTCGACGTCGTTTCTGAATGAATCTTGATCATATATACATATGTGAAATAACTTTCATCTATGTAAAATTTTATCAATACGAAAGTCCAGTAACGAAGATGAAATTTTTTTTTTTATTGTACAAATAGATTCGAACGAAATTCATCGGTTCGTATCGTTGGATACTCGCAATCGCCAGTTACTTTTCTACGCAATACGCACGTGTATTATATTTTTACCAATACGAGATTTGATTGGTACAAGAATCTGGAAACAAGAATAGAATTTTTATTTTATGTAACGTACAACTAAATTCTGGCGGATTTCATTGAATCGCGCTATTGGCGCTGGAAATTCAGAATCGCCAGATATTATCGCGTTTCGCAGCCGATAATCCTAAGCCGATGCTCGATAATCCGAGCGTGTATTCGTCGGTCGTGTCTCAGGACGAGTTTTATATTCCCGGAACAGCGTGTCCATGGAAGAGGAAGAACGTGCCGTCAGCTGCGTATGATGCGTGTTCTGCATGCGTGAGCAAACAACGACGATAGCCATCACCGCCGCCGTCGCCGTCGCCATCGCCGTCGCCGGCGGTCTCGCCCGTTAACGCGTCGTTATCGTCCTAGCTTTTTACTTTCTCGTTATCGTTCAGGGACAGACAGATACGGTACACGCTGGTAGATGGAAAATCGCTCGGAATGAATCGAAATTTTGAATGCACCGTTTGCAATCGTGTTTCACATAATCTAAGAGATAAGCTTTCTTTTTCTCATGACATACATTATTCGATGAAGAATTGATTTGTGGTAGATGAAATTTTCATAAAGTTTAGGGAGATTACAGACCCTGCAGTTCAGATATAGTGAGTGGATGATAAAAAATAAAATAAATCACACATGGATACCCGTGATCTCTGCATTCGTTGCGTGTTCCTATAAATGAAAAATCACATGGTTCCCGGTCGATAGAAATCTCGTGTGCCCAATTCATGGGAAGTATTATGGTCCATGGATTTCAGAAGCCTTTTTTTGAGTTATACATTTATGATATCTAGTATTCGAGTTTCTGATTTTCTGGAGATGTTATCAACTGATTATTGATTAGAGCATGTCAAGTCGAAATCGACCTTCTTTTTCATTTTATCTCTTTCGGTTATCGTCTATAAAGAATTGCAAATGTTAATAAATATATTTTAAGAAAATATATTTATTGTTACAAAAAGTAAGATGTAAATTTAATTAGTTGGATGATTTCCTTGACTACATAAAATCTGATACGCACTTCTTAAAAAATTCCTTCAGAAATTCTCGTAATTTATGAAACTTCTGTAGAAATTGAGATTCCTATATCCCAAACAACAGTAAAAAATTCAACCTTCTGTTCCCTCGAAATCCTTGGAATCCTTCGAAAGCCCACACAGCAGTATCCTTAAATCCCCCACGGTAAAACAAAAGTTTACACCACCTGCCACAGAACCATCAATTCCAGAACCATCTTGCTCCATCAATAACCCCTGTCCAAAATATTTTATCTCTCACGATTTAGCCACATGTGGAAACTCGTTACCGTGATCTCTCTGTTCTGTTTGTTTCTCATTCCCATCGAAACACCATTCGATTCGCTGTCGAACTAGCGACATGAAGCTGACGCCACCGTCTCGTTCCAGCGACGATAACGTTCAAGATAGACGCGTTGTAGCGACGATACGATTCCGAACGGGTCGAAATAGTGCAACATTACGGAAGCCCATTGCGACCGTGCATTATCGTGTGAACTTGGACTGGAAACTGGCCTGAATTATGCAGCTACAGCCTGGTCCCCCATGAAACCTCCTTTCCTACTCACTCTCTCTCTTCCTCTCTCCCTCTCTCCTTTGGCTACGTGTTCCTTTGGCTACGTCCGTTTCTCCTCTTGAGGCAAGAACACCCCAGGGACACGCTCTGGCTTCTGCTATAGTAGGAAGCTTGTCTGGCCCGTTATGTCCCGCAATGGCATCGAAGACAGGTTTATTTCTCCCTGCTTAATCACTGGGAAACATCGAAACCCGGTATATTCAACCGCTTCCTGCCTCTCGGAATTGTTAGACCTTGCGAGAGCTGGCTAGATTAATTGATCCGTGGGTCAATTTGTCCGGGTGCAGGGGATATCTGACAAACAGTGAACTTCGCTGCTTAACTGACAGCTTAATGTCGCACGATCGTGTAATTCATCCGCATGGAATCGGCCATCTTTAATCTTCCGGTTGGAGGCTCTTCCAAGGCTATGCCTGACATGGCCGATAATCGACGACGTTTGGCTGTGGGATTAAGGGATTCGGCTGGATTCGGAGAACGTTTGTCTTGGTTTTCACTAATCCATGTTATGTGAAATTCTTTCCTGAGTTTTACTGATGTGTTTATATCGTATTATACTAGATAGAGACGCGATAATCTATATGTGATGCCAAAATTACAACAGAGAATTTTAGAATCCTGAGAACGTTTATTTTAGTTTCTTTCAAATTCATAATCTGTGGAATTTTTGTATTAAACATTTTAGTTATGTGTAGTCCATTATATTGCATGGATTTGAATTACTACATGTGAATATGATATGAGATTCGTCAGTCGTTTGTATTTTATAGATTTGGAACGCCATCGTATATTACAATAGATAGTCACGTATTGAATACGCGATGATAGATATATACGTATTCAGAACATCGCAATATCCTTTTTTAGAACTGAGAAACCATAACATATCGAATATATTACATCTCTTTTAACAATTGGAAAATCGTGTTTGATGTAATATTCAATGTTCTGACAATTTCATATTTTCTCGTAGAGAATTCATGAATCTGTTTTCGGTATACTATGGTCAAGTACTGACGGTATTTCTTTGAAGTATACTTACATTTATTTAATTAAATTCAGTTATGTTTTACGTATCTTTGTTCCCTTGATTCTCAGCTGGTATTTAATATCCTGATGAGAAGTTCTTTTTTTTTACATATATATTTTTTCGATTCAGAATTTCTGCGAAATTAGTTTTGTTGAAGAACGAACGGTGTATATGAGTTCATACTATTTGCACATAGGGGTATATATTTTATGAATTCGACATGGCGTGCCCGGGGCGCAAGCTGGAGTTTACCAGAAAAAGGTCAGCGGAATGTCAACGTTTTACAACCGGATATGTAGCATAGTTTGACGTCATATTTTCTCGTTCAATTTACTTTTTTAAGTCGAATGCAACTGCGGTGCTTGATTTAAAAAAAGAAGTAATTTGCTTCCGGCTGAAAATTTTTCAGTGCTCTGCAAATCCATATCAATGTTCGGATAAGAAAGAAGATAAGAAGATAAATAAAAATTGTTAGACTACGACTTTAGTCATGAAACTGGAATTTTTTATTCATTATAGAAAATATTAAAAAATGCATATGAAAGTAAAGATACAGAAGTTTTCACCACCAAACGACAAAAATAAGAAAATATGTGGTTATGATGCAGAAGTAAAGGATTGAAAAGCGTAAAAAAGATTTTCTTCACGAAAGATTTTATTTTAGAAGAAAGCACGTTATACGAATCATTATTGGATATTTTCAGAAGTGGAAATGTACGGTATAATAGAGGATTAGTGATAAAGTTGTGAAAATGCTTTTTTCGTAAAGAGAGACTCACGTCACTTTTCACTCATAAAAAAAATTGCATCAGACTACAATCTTAACTGTCGAGAGACGAGAAGCAATTTCCTCGCATGAAATTCGAGAAGCGTGAGGTGAAAAATAAGGGGAAAAAGGGAGTACGCCGCGACTCGAATCGATTCCATTTCCCGTATAGTCGATCAAGATCTCGCGCTAATCGCGACCACGTTCTTGCAACCGACGGAAAGGTTTCGCATCTCGATCTAACAATCCTTTCCCGAACAAACGAGGCTCCCTATCGACTAGCACAGATGTAACTCGTGTAACTCGTGTCACGGTAAATTTCGTCTGAGTACTGCTATTTTGCGTGCTTCTCTGCTTAAAATTCCGCGAGGTGCCGAGATCTGCGATAGAGGAAGAATCGATTGCGTGTTCTGCATTCGCGTTTCATCTGCAAAATTGCTGCTAGAAACGTAAGGAAGGCGAGATTTTATTAACAGACGAAGGGAATTGACATTTGATAATTAGCGTACTTTGAGTTTGGCTTTATCTAATTGCTATTTAAATTGCTAATTGACTGTAAGTATGATTTTTGATCTTTTTTATGGATTGTAGAATTTTGTGCTAGAATGTTAAACTTTTACGATGTTTATTAGATGACATACTTTTGATTAAAAAATGTTTCGAACGTAAGTAAACAGGTAATGAGAAAATATGTATATTTTCGAATAAGATTTCCTTCGATAAGTTACATATATCATTTCTTTTTTACTCTAATAATGTTCCATATAAAAAGAGACGAATAGGAATATCATATGATGATCTAATAATAAATATTCCTACGATATGTATATTTCGTCAATTAGTGTTTGCACACTTGATAATTGAGATAAAATAAACGATCTCTTAAGCACTGACTTATGGTCTTAGAAGATAAAATAGAGATTATTGCCCTCGATATGCGATTATCAGTGGTTGCCGAATATAGGAAAGTCGCGATAAACGTAAGAAATTGTTACTCGATAAGAAACTTGGCTTGAATCTAGTTCGCCTCTCGCAGTAACATGTAGGACAGGTCCGTTTCTCTCGATTTAATCAGAAGAAACCTATACCATCTCGCTTGCTCTTGCGCGTTTACGTGGTTCGAAAAAATTGCAGAATTAAAGTGTCTCAGATTACTTGAAATTAATTTGATTAATTTTACCGAGGAGTCGTATTTGTTATTTGTTAGAGAAATACACAAGCAATCAAAGCAGGTTCTCGAAAGTTACCTCTTTAAAAAGAAACTATATTTATTTTGTACTCTTCCTTTTTTCAAAAACATCTTTGAATTAAAAAAATACGTTTTTATTTGTGTATTATGAAGTTCAGACACTTTGTCATTACATTATTTTTTGTGAGACATGCTTTTTTAGGTCTTCTTTCACTTTTCTTTATAAAAATTGTTACACATATATTCATTCATGGTTCAGTAACATTTGCAATTTTTTTTAAAAGAGAAGCCATTAAAAATTATAGAATTAAATCTTGGAGTATTTAATAAAAATAAACTTGCCTCGACTTCCATTATTTCAATCATTCTCTTAATCTTGATTAAAAAGCAAGAAAATTTCCAAGTAAAATTAAAATTGATTATAATAGAAAAATAATTTCAAGGGCAATTGCGTTTTAAACTTTGTCTATTGTTTTTTTATTTTTATCTTTTTTTATGTATTTCGCGAATTGAAAAAAGAAGTTAGTACTGAAGGATAAATTTAAGAAAATAAATTATTTTGAAAGATATTAAAGGATTCAATCTTGTGACTTCAAATAGCATTCTGTATACATACATAATGCTTTAAACCATAGTCTTAAAAAGAAAGTACAAAAGAACCTTCTTTGTCAAAATACTACAATAGAATAGCTTCTTACATTTTACAGTCAGACGAAACAACCAATAGGAATAAGAGTCGAACAATTCTCAATTAGTCCGCGGACATTCATCACAGCTCGATAGAACGAGTCTCCTTTTGTATCCATTCCTCGCATTCGTTTCGAGAAATGAAATTGCACGATGTTTCCTCGCGAGTGGCTCATGTTTTTCGAACGATATGCTTGCTAGATATCGAAACAGACCGCCGTCAGGAAAATTTATTCCGCAGCTTCCCCGATGGTATCGATATTGACCCAGCCGCAGATGGAAAAGCTTTCTGCGGCCAACTCGTTCGCCGCAGAAAAGAAAATTAGGAAATTGTTTTACGAGCTGTTCCATCGACAGAGCTGCGTCGCGAAGGCACTACACGTTGCCTCAAATACTGTGCAAGAGACACAGATAATCGCGGAAAACACACGTTTTGTTACGAGTGGAACGAGTTCTCGCGAGACAGGTGCACGAGAGGAGAATCGATTCGAGAACAAAGTAAATGCTAGTAAACTAATGTAAAACGCGTGTGCGAGAATAAAATATGATGTCGTCGAAGCGGGCAGAAAGCGCGTTCACGCATTGTATTTTGCGAAGGATCATGATGAGCGATTTATCGAATGATTTCTTCTATTGAGTTTGCGTTCGTGGTTATTTGCTAGTTGTGTACTGATAAGTATATTTAGATTCAATCGTAGGTTCTCGCGTTTGATATCTTAATGTTGGTGATTCGATTCCATGACGATAATAAAGGCGTGGATAAAAATGTAGTAAAATATGCAATGCTTTTTACTGATGTAATTTATATATACGTCTGTGTTCGGTTGATCAGCTACTGATCAGCGATGTTCAGTGGACTACAACAGGTTCGTTTTTAAGCGCAGAAGTTCGAGTATTATCAGATATATTGAATCAAAATTCACTACTTTCATTTTACACTAATACTTTTCGCAAATCAAAATAAAACCGAATTAGAATTCACAATCACGGGACTATACATTCGCTTGGAAAGAGGTTTTTGGTTCTAGTGCAATTGACAAGCAATCGATGGCGCGTCGAGACGTCTTCATGGGAACAATCTGAAATTCCACCTCAGAAAACGGAGAAGTCGTGCAAACAAATCGTATATTTACGATCTCGAAAGTACACGAAACTGAAAACGGGCTATTCGTCTCCGAGCTTTTCATGCAAAGCAAAGAGGATTGTTTTTCAAAGAGGAAACCAAATCCAAGAAAAAGTGGACGTGTTTGAACGTGTATGTGTGTCAACTCGAATAGCGCGAGAAACTCTGGCAAACATCACAATTTTCCAAATTCCGCGAGAAAAACAATCAAACGACTTTATGGAAATAGGAATTTTAGACGATTGTCTGGTGTTTCAAACGTTAGAGATACGTAGGTACGTGGATGAATCGAGTATTTGACGTTAAAGCGTTGGAAAAAACGTAAAAAAAAAAAGAACTTCCATTCAACTTTGTTCGCTTATATATTTTTAAATCTCAAATTCAAATGTTAAGGACCGCATAAGACGTAGTACATGTCTATATAAGATACATTATTAACATGGGGCCTTACTTCCTCGATCCTTGGGAGGTACTGTGAATAAAAATTTTCATGATTTTTCTTCGTTCCAGTTCGACTGGATCTCGAGTGACGAGGAGTTTGCGAGTTTAGAATCGCGTAAGACGAGAAACTCCTCACTTTGTGGTTCGTAGGTCCGTATTAATGCTCCTCAACGCTTGTAACTTGCCTCGTTAAGCGTGCGCCGGGGATAATCGCCGCGTGGGTTAAGGCAATTTCCTCGGTAATTAATAATACGACGTCCCCTATTTGTTGTGTCAGCGGCAAATTACGTGATTTAGGTAGCCGTCGTGCGGCGATCCGTATGCAACGACGTGACGCGAGACACAACGCAAAGACAGTTCAAGTTACTTCTCCAGACTTTGATTCGTAATGAGAGGGACTCTTGGACAGATTGAGATTGCGCCCCGCTTCGTGTAACTTTACCACAGCGGCATTCCCTTTACCGCTGAAGCTATTTCTCGTAAACGATATAATTAAACGGCTATTCTGCGAGAATACGTGGTTATGTTTTATAATAAAACGCGTAATAGTTTTTACGATACGAGAATAGCATATGATTATAAAGTAGCTGGTACCAATGTGAATTTCATTACCAGCGTTTTGGCATAATTATGGAAAGTTTCAAGTGGGTATATGAATCTTATATTTGAATATTAACGATCAATTTTAAGGCAAATTGGAAATTATTGGTGCATAGTATATCATTAAACGAGTTTGAGATATAAGTTACTGAAATAATTTCGAGAGAAATTATTATATAGAGATAAGGATCTGGTACATCACTCAGTTTCTCTAGTTTTTCAACGTTTCCGTAATATAAGCTGTAATACAATAATAGAGAATTGTTAAAATCTCGTTTGTAAAATAAATATAATAAAATATATTACATATTAATATATTATTGATATAATAAAATAAATTACTCGTACATAAAATGACACGAGGGAACAGGAAATCGTTATGGGTGGTTAAGGGAATCTCTTTTCGCTATTAGTTGGCGAACGACCGAACAATCAGCGCTGGGCTTGAGGGCAACCTTTGACCATTTTTATTCCAACGTTTTTAGTTTCGTCAGACGGAACTTCATCCATTGGTGTCTTTTTATTTTTCCTCTGTCCTTTGTCCCAATTTTAAACCGCAACTCGAGGATAAAGGGATATATTTTAAGCTTCCCGCGTTAAAGGAAACCTTTTAATTATTCGCGAAGGAAACGAAACGGTGGCAGTGAACATCCAGTTCATTCTTTTGATTCCTCCCTTTTTTTTACTTTCTCTACAGCTTTCTACCTTTCTTCACTCCTTTTTCCTATTTCGTTTCATTCCGTTTCGTTCGAGACGAGGCAGAATTTCAAGTTTCACATTTGCAAACGCTGCAGTCCCGATTTTCCTCCTTTTGTTTCACGAGGCATGCTTCCGCTAGAATCCAGGGTCCTTCGATCACGTATCTGTTATTAAAAAGTTTCTTCCGCAGGCGAACTTCTTGCTGCACGATGAAAGTTGAAAGTCTGTGGCCGAAATAACGACGTTAGGAAATTCCGCAGCAGACGGCTGGGGCCGTCCGAATTAATAATTGAGAGTTCAACAACGAGCGTGGATATTTAAATGTACGCCCGCTGGCTTGTTTAACATTTCGCCCGTTGTGTCGTTAATTGTACCGCACAATAGCCAGCACACACACTCTGGTCACAACCCCTGAAATTATTTCTGGGCATGGAACGCCGCGCGGAAAAGAATTATTTTCGTCCGGGAGTTAATTGCGTGCGTTCAGGTTTGTTTGTTCTTTGGTCAATGCGATTGAAAACACAGTCAATTTCCGATACGTTATCCGATAGAGTGATAAAGTTTCTTTTTACTGAAAATATCCTCCTGTCTTTAAAGTTTGACATGATCTGTATAGCTTGTTATTATCAGTAAATAAAAATATACTAATTAACATGGGTTTCTATCTCATAGCCTTTTAATTGGTAAGATATTCTATAAGTCAAAACATAATTTTCAACTGGTCTTTAACGTTGTTGTTTGTTTTATACAGTTAGCAATGTTCTGTGAAAATATTTTTGTAATTGCAAAAAACTGAGGATGAACGTAAATACAACAAGCATATAGTAAATAATAAAAGAAATTTTGTCGAATTAAATTTTTATAATATTTTCTAAATCAAAGTCTGTGTGATCTTTCTTGCATTCTTTTTTTTTTTTTTTTTGAGGGTTTGAATGATCGTCCGTAAAGTATATATGTATATAAAGGCTTGTATTCTCTTGTATTACATGTACTTGTCTTTATTTTTGCACTTACTCTTCATTTTGATTTCTTTGATACAAGTTTTATACGTTGATCGTCGGTTGTTCTAGTTTTCACAATCTCAGCTATTCACCTTCATAACTCGATATCTAATTTATGCCTGAAATGTGGGGTCGTTTAATTATTTTTTCATCCGTGCGTGTCTTCACTTTGCAGTTTTGCAAGTTTGAAGAGGCAACTGACCAATCTAAATCCGAAACGTGTTCAGGTGTATCGAAACGGGATCGTGCTCTCTCTCTCTCTTTCTCTCGATACGAAACGGTTTCCGATCGCGTAATGAATTGTGAGGGAATATAAAAGCTGGACGTGGTTGCTGATAAATCGCATCGATGGTCCACAAAGAGGCTGAGAAGAGAGAAGCCGGGTTATTCTATCCGATAGTCCATTCAATTTTTGATCGAGACCCCTTTCCTAGCTAGTTCATAACAATTTATTCGTTATATCGCGAGCAGAGTATCATATCTCGGAATAACACGAGATGATCCACGTAGTGAAAATGAAGGTGACGATGATCGATCCTTGACGTGAGATTAATTAAATATTCTTTAATTCTCTACTATATTATGTGATTTGGAAGTCACATATAGTTACGTGCACTTATATCTTTTATGTATTACTTTATCAAATTATAGGCAAACAAAAGTGAAAGAAAGTTTCAGTTATAAAGAGATAGCATAACAGAATCTATGAATGGTATGGAAATAATTTTCCCAGTCGATTATTCAATAACAAATTTCTGTTTTAATAGGAAAGGTGCACTAGTGTATAGTACAAAGTTTTTCATGTTACTAAAATATGATTAAGAATCTCTTTTAAGCTAAATTATATAAACGGAAAGTATAACGCAGCAGAATTTCTCTCTTGCGAATTCATGTTCCACATATGGTCATTAGCAGCAATGTTACCTTCTTTAGAAACACACAGCCATCTCGATAATTAATTATAAGATTTATTTAATATCAACCGGTGATATGATACCAGGCAGACCTGAAATATTAGTAGGTGGATAATTAACGTCAATTAGAATCCTCGATTGTTATGATCCTATTATCTATATCATAACGAAAAATAATTAACTTTTAACTGCGACAACACGAATAAAAATATGAAAGTAATTATTTTGATACTTGAACGCCACTCCAAACGCTACATCTTCATTAATAGCAAGCAACGAGGATATTAATAATATTTGTCACGTTGTAATCTTAATGGCTAGGAGCATCGAGCATGTAAAACAACGGAGCGCATATACTTGAATAACAACGTGGTTTCGCAAATAATCGCGTTTATCGTTCTCGGTGCACGTTCGCAAACAAACCGCACGCGATTTACATAATACACGTGGCTGCGATATTTGCATAATACACGCGATATACGTAAGATCGCATAAAGAAAATTGTTCGACTTTAAATTACGATAACAATAAGCTACTGAGTATCGGTTAACAACAAATCGACGTTGGTTATCTGACTGAAACGAATATGTCACGCCGGTGGCGATACGCTTGTGATAACGATCGACACCGATCCTTGCTAATTAGACGATGCGATATGGACCACAGATCGAGGAAGAGATTGTCCACTCAATATCGTAAATGTCTTTGATAATTGATAATCGATAGCTGATTTTATTTATACTTTTATGAGAAAAGAAATGAGTGAATGAAGTCTGATTACAGGTTTACGTAGGTTTATGGAAAACTGAGAACCATAGTGGCGTACTGTCAGACCACTGCTGGTTTCTATAAATAGTGTTTTATCTTTATTATTTTTATCTATTCGTCATATCTTTGCAAATCGTGAAAACGTATTGTGACATTGTAGCAGAGAACGAAGTCATAATTTAATTAATTCTGAAGCTACAGAGATGATACTTTTAATATTTAAAGTACGTGTGATTAAATTGTAATCCATAAAGTTTGATTCCATTGAGATTTTCAGTCTGCCATATGAGATTTAGAAACGGGATTTTATTATTTATATAAATAGCTTTGTCTTGATTTAATCGAAAGAGGCTTCTAAAATCTTCTACAGTAATATTTATGTAGATTTAGTCTAATAGTAACGTAGAATATTAGACTAGATAATAATTATTAGATAAAACTTAATTAAAAATATATAATGTTTCATACAAAATGGACTTTTAAAGAATAATCCTCCTAATTCACGTGTCCTCCTTAATACAATTAGAGACAGTAACGTAATTGTCTTTAAAAGAAAATAAGATTATCCGTGAGCCAATTTACAATTCAATTTTCATTCCATCCCAATAATTAAACCTCGTGTATTTCTCTATGCATCCATGATCTATTTCACATCCATCACACTAGTCTGGCTCTTTGAACACACATTATGATTTAACAGGTCAAATATGTCTGTAATATACTAGGTAATGGAGCCATTAAAATATCAGCGTTAATATTCGCTCGGAGAGATAGCAGCTATACATTATACTAAATTGAGCACATTGTTTATTGCTGTTAAAGGAAAAGTTGCGTCATTTAAGTGATTCCTTTATTAAATTAATTCATAAGCAAATTGAAACCACAATTTAATACAACTCTTTCTAAATTATAATAACTTCTTTTAATAGAGAATATTTTTTTATTAATACCTATTTAGAAGAAGAAATTTTATTTCACATGTTGAACATTGCCTAAAATGAGGAAAATGCATCTCTTATCTAATTATTAATGATTATTTCGAAACCACCAACTTAATTGTTACATATATCGTGCCACATTGGAGAAGGTCAATATTTGATTCTGTTTAACAACATAGTACCTATGTTATCGATATTAGGCGCAATCTGACACGTCAAAGTACGCTTGGCTTTATGATTTGTCGTGAGTTAATGAAGTACTGTTTGCATAATTAATTATGCGTCGTTGTTTTCACCACGGAGCAAAAAGCGTACGACGATTTTCAAACGCGCCACCTGGAAAGTCATTTGTCCGCTGGTTTTTCCAGCTGCAACTTTTTTCATAGCCTCAACTCTGCTTGCAAGCCATTGTCGTAGTTAATTCGTTCCTGTTCGTGGCGACAAGCGGTACAGATGAATTATTTCTGCCAAGCGCGAACTGATATGTTGGCTTCGTCTAGTTCTCGAAACCGATCGTTGTACCCGTGCAATTAAAACGCTTTCGTTCTCCTATCGTTTATGACTAACAAGAAAAAGTCGCAAGCGACCCGATTTGGATGAAGTTTTGAAGGCTTGAAAATTTTTTTTCTTTTTCTCAGCTGCGATAACTCAAGTTTAAGTTCGAGTTGAAGTTTGAGCCCTAAGGAACTAACTCGGAAGCTGTTACCTATGGACAAACATTTTGTTAACAAAAATTGAATGCTTCTTAACGTGTTAGAAGAAAAGCATTATATCTTAATTGAAGTCTTAATTAAAGCAGCCGTCAATAGGCGTATTAGTTCAATAACCTGTAGCGCGAGAAATAATTTCGAAAAGACAATTTTCGAAATTCAAATCTACGGTCTTTAGGTTTGTAAATAATAATCGTTTAAAAGTAATTTATTTAACTTGAAAATAATAATTTAAATAACTTAAAAATGACTTATATTCAATTGTCACCTCACTGAAAGCGATAACGACGTTTCATTCGAGTTCTTTTTTTTGCAGTTAGGTATCGTGTTGTTCGTGTTTTTTTTCTTGTGCTTCTTTCATGTAGTAGTGTATCGCTTTGAATCTTGAGGAGTTAATGCCTCGACCTTCTCATATCTAACAGTTAAGTACCAACCCTTAGCTCGCAAATAGGGATGACATAGGGTACCAAGAGAGATTGCTCTGTCGTCTTTTAATTAATTCATTTGGCTAGCAGCTAACGAATGTACGGATCATAATATAGTCTGGTTGAAAATTAAATCATCGAATGAAGGTTCAAACTGATATCTTAGGGGTGATGTTTACGTAGGTTTGTATATTGCATTATATTTTAAGGTTTAATATAAGAATAACAACTTATTTATAAAATATATATACATATATATACTGTATAAAATACACTAACGCAATTAAAAATAATACTAAAAATTTATTCACACATTCTTGAAAACAATTCAACCAAATCTGCAAAAATAAGAAATAAAATAAAATTTTGTATAGCTTCGCTCCCAAAATGACCACAGTTCCGTATCTTCAATATCTTAATCAGTGCTGTACCCTTTCACGACGAAGGCGTGACCTACATCTGATGGTATAAGAGAGCGAAAAACGTTTGAGGAAGAAAAGATTCGAATGCAGGAATTTGAAGACCTGTGACCTTCGGGTTCCTAAGTGTCACTGTCAACAGCTTTGACCACTGCAGCAAACGCTTCTCCAATTTCCTCTTTCCAAATAGGTTTCCTATTGCTCTTTCTTTATTATATATTTATATTTTTTTACAAAACATTTCTGTGTGACAACCAAGTTTTAGTTTTACTTTACGTGTGAAGTGTACGAATTTTTAAACATAAGTAAAAATTAAAACTTAGTTTATATTTAACAATTTGACGTTGCTTTTTTATTTTACGTTTTATTCGTATTTTGTCATAAAAACTCATGCGTCGAGGATTTTTATATTTTGTAGTTAAAGGAGATGGGAAACAGCTTCATTTTATTATGAAGCATGCAGAAGTTCATTCTGGAATTTATCTAATTTTTCTGAGATATGATCTTTTGCTTCTTTATTATGTTACGCTTGTTCTTTGTTCGTCTTAGCTTATTTCAAAGGTGTTTCTTGCAATTTATTTATTAATTAACTGTTTACGTTACGTGGCTTGTGTAGAATAATTTTCAACTCAAGAGCTCATTGTACGTTATTCATTTTTAAACATTTGATTCCATACATTCTCCTTTCTTGGAGAAAGCAACGATGTTTTATCTATATCTGGATGCAAACAACAAAATTTTCAAGAATTTCAATAATACCTCAGCAGAATCCTTAGAGATATGATTAATAACACAAAAATACCATGATTTTTTTCCATTTTCTTGTATCAGAAATTCAATAATTCCTCCCTTAAATTCCCCAAAATGATCCATAACGCATTTATCCGGTATTAATTTCGTCATATCCAGTATTAATTTTATCACGATCGGTCTGGAACGAGACAGCGCGCTGCGATAAAATCCAATAAAAGCTCTATTGGCGTAATTTACGCGATCGCAAAATCGGGCGAACGACGCGAAAGCACGCTTGGCTCGCGTGTCCACTCGTCATCTAGTGATTTTCATCCACTGTGAGCTTGTTATTTCGACTCGGCTAAAGGGTGCAAGAAACTCGGCTATTAAAACCGACTATTCTTCCTTGCAAATTTTCAGTAGTCTGCATCTCGTAAAATTCTCTCGTCTCGCTGAGACCAGAAACTTTAGTGTCGTTTCCATTTTTTAAACATTCTGGAACGGTGAATCGTCTCGACCGAGGAAAAGGGAAATTAGGAATATAGACGAGATATTTTCATAGTAAAATTTGCAATGAATTTGCGAGTAATTTAACGCAAAGGAGAGAGTGTCGTCTCTTCTGCATGTTTACAAATTTGAACGGTGTTTCGCGGGATTGTATTTTCGAAATATTGTCTGATACAATTCGAATATTAATATGTTTCGTTTCTGTGCAAAATGTGTATCTTGCATAATATATTTTCTGAGGAGTATTGTGCGAAATTTTGTGCTGTACGTATATTTGGTTGAAACTGTTTTGTTTTTGATGTTTATAAGTATGTGTATAATGTAATTCGATATCATATGTGTAATATAGGTTCCTGTGATAGCTTATGGGAATTCTATGGAATATTTTAAGTAGATTAAAATTTGGTAAAATTGGGCCATTTAAAAGAAATTGTATACTCTAATACATATTAATATTTGTTAAATGTATTAAAAAAGCTATTGAAGTAACTTAAGTAATTACAGAATTTCACAGAAACCTTTTAATCTTTTCCAAAATAATTAATTCCTAATATAAGGAGCAAGACTCGTTTTTCCTCATGAAAACGTTTAATACATTATGATTTTGACGAACTTTAACTGAATAGTAGCCATAATAAAATTCTGTAACGTCGCGTTCGTTGCGATGATGATTTATTACATGTCAGGAGCGTACCTTAATTATTTCCCAGCGGTAATTATTGCGACTTAAATGTAATAAAATTCATAAAAGCTGGCAAGTTAAATCTCTTTTCATCATATCAGCCACTTACTACTAGGCTTCGTCGTCCATCTTTAATTTCTCCATGAACCGGAAGTCGAGAACTTCTCTACCTTTATTATTGTCACATTAAACAACTTCGCTCTTAAAGAATGTGGAGAAAATGATTAAGAATCGAAAAATGTCCTAGATATTACTTAAATATTATTCAAAAAAATATTATTTATCAGTGCACAAACACGATTCATATATTCTTCATCATCATTTGAATTAAGTTTGATTTTTGTAGAAATGTATATTAATTCTGATTTCTAAATCAGTTCTAGAAAGCAAAAAGAACTTTTACTTTTAAATTATGATTCATTATTATATGTGATCAAACACATATTTTTATTGATATCTATAAAGACTACATTCCTAAATATTCTCCCTATTTAGATGAATTTTATTTTATTTCGTTTCGTTTAGTTTTATTTTCAATTCGTAGGTGTTTAATTTATCCTGAAATTTATATCAAATACTTTTATTCACGTAGATAAGGCAGGTTTCATATTTTACCTTAGACTAGCATCTGCTCCTGTTTCCTTGCTTGTGTATGTACTCACGAATTCCCGAATTTATGCCCGTTTATGAGTACGACGATAATATGTAGGACGGGAAAAAGGCACAAAATAAATGGCACCGGGTTGCACCGCTGTCCAAAAAGGAAAAGCCCACAATCAACGTGTTTCAGCAAGAATTTGCATAAAATACCATGAGATATTACATCTTTTTATATAATGAATATCACATTCTAATCATAATTATTTTGCAATATCACGCAATGTAATAAAGTTTCGTACATAATTATTAATTATGATATTTCCCATTACAGCAACAACTTATCGTGGAGCTGTTTCATAATTTAAATTACCTCAGATAATTAATTCATAATTACATGAAAATTATTAAGAGAACGTCTTATTATAACTTTTTTAACTGTGCGACCATATTTTTACATATCTAGAAAATGTTCAAAACAATTGCTTACATTTTTACGCATCAAAATATAATCAAAAGTACAATATATATGTGTTTCTATTTTATCATGTTGCAATTTGTCATGATTAAATCGTTTCTCCATCGCTAACTAAATATTTGAATCAGTTTCTCCAATTTTCCAATCTTCCAATGCATATAATTTTGCCATTTGACAATACGTATTTTCTACTATGACAGACATATAGCACTTACTCATTGTGTATTCGAATGTATTCATGCCACCAGCGGTACATAAAGTATTGACGTTAGGGAATAAATGGAGTTGCTTGTCCAGAAATAAACTATTCTTTCTTTTATAATCTTTGCGTTCTATAACTGGAATGCCGTCTTAGTTATTTATGGTTGTTGCCTTTTTTATAGGTAGGATCTTGCAATGGTAAAATATAAATTTATAAATTGTGTAGAAAATCTTCAAGCTATGGAAGTTATTATATCCGAACAAGAATTAGTTGAGGATCTATTTGTCAGTTCTGCATACATTGATTATGTATAATCAATGTGCCAACAAAATTTTTTTCTAAATAAGGCAGTATAAAACAACGAGGACTAATTTTATAAATTATTTTTCTCTAATATTATAACTTATACATTAACAACTTCAATATTGTTTGTTATATTTTGAAAATCATTGGGAAAACACCTTTTCTCAAATAAAATAGTATAAATTAATGAACATTGATTATTTAAATCATTTTTCTTTTAATTTTATAACTTAGAAATTAATAATTTTAGTATGTTTTGTTATGCTGTTCATGATAATTCTTTGCGTGTAAAGAAACCATGTTATTGCCACACTTTTCTCCAGGTCGAACCAACTTTGTTAAATGTGCAGTTCCCATGTCCTAACTTGCGCTAACGTAATTTTCTGATCCGACTAATCTAAGTAACCAACAGAATTCCCCCATGTTATGTTGATAACGAACGAGGCTCTCGCGAATTTTTATACCGTCACCTTCCACAGTTTGTATTATTTACTGTAGAAGTTACGAGCGTTCGAAGTTACGAAGGTTGACTTTTTAAACACATTTTTCTCTCCACAATTAAAATTCGCAATTTTCTTTTGCTCGCCAGTGAATAACATTGTTGTTCCACGTCGGCACATTCTCATTTATGCTATTTCATTTTATTTTCTTAGAGTTTGATGGACACATATGGCGAGAAAGATCGCGGAAAAACTTCGATTTCCAATATTTTCGCAGTTATTTGCTAAAACATACGGGACGATTACAATTCCATTCACGATTTTCCAGTCAGAGTCCCTTTTTAACGCTTTTCCATCTTCGAAACTTTAATACCATTTACGACAGGTGATCGTTTCACGGTAATTTCATGCAAATATCAATTTACTGTTACGAACGCGTAACGATTTTTAATCAAGGGTCCTTTCATATTTTTGCCGATGCAAATGAATTACAACGAAACTCTCGGCATGGAAACTTATTTACATCGTTTAAAAAAATAGGGGAGATTCGGAAATATGCAAATGCCGTGTGAGAGCGAATTTTTCCTCGAAATTACTACGTCTATCTCCTGATCTATGGAAAATAAATGTAGTTGAGAGAAACTGAAGATATTATAGTTGTAATATTTATATAATAGATAACATTAAGGGGATGTTTTTAGGTATTTTTAGTCGCAGTTATTATATCTTAATCTTATATCGTGTTCCTTGAATTCGTTATGTTCGTAACACCTGTTAATCTACATTTTTCCCTTTTAATCCACATCCAAGAACTTCAGCTGACTCGAGGCACTTAATACTTTTAGAAGTTGGAGACTGTGGAAGAGGTATTTAAATAGCATTATAAATATGAACCTTCATCGATATTTCAGCGACGTTAAATGTGACATTTATGGAAAGATATACAAGCCTTGCAATTTATAAACATTCTGCAGTTTGAAAATTTTGCAAATTTTGTTACTATTATTTTAAGATTTAATATAAATATTTAAGAAAAATATTATATTTAATAATTAAATATAAGTATAAGCGATATTTATTGAATATTTTAATATATAAATAATAACTTTAAACTTCTGTTTCTGTTTGGAATTTAAGGATCTAAGGGAATGGGAATAAGATAAAAATGCAAAGAAACCTGTATGTTTCACAGATATCGTTGTTCTGAAGTAGAATTAGATTTTGAAGTTACAGAACCAAGATTGCTTTTTTATTGGTTTCACCGAATCTCTGTGGGAGCAACATTTTTCTCCATTAATATTAGAATATTTTGAAGATGAAAGATATTAGAAGATCTCCCATCGGACATCTTCCAGGAAATGTTGTCTAAATAATAGCAATTTCAAATCAGCATAACTTATGTCCAACACAACTACTTTAAACGATTCGTAAGAATATTTCGTTTCTAATTAAAATGTCGAAGATAAGTTTTTCACAATAAAAATTGATCAAACATTAAAAACAAAATAATGTTAAACCAATATCATACATTTTTAACAAAATTAGTATAAAGGACGAACCCGCAGGAAAATAATAAAATGTCGAGGATGAATTTTTTCCCCTTCCCTTAATGATTTCTAAAAAGAATTTGCATAGGAGTCACGTAACTTTATACATTTCATAATATTTTTATTTTATTTTCCTCACGACCCGTGAAAATAAATTTGCTTTGTTTATTGAGTGCCAATCTCTCCTTTGTAAAACTGGCAGCCGATGAAAAATTAGCAACGAAAGTTCATTTAGGCGACATCCTCGATTAAAGGGAGAGGTAGCCGCTTGTTAATTATTCATCTCGATCAACATGTCGATGCATCGAACTAATTATAGCCTCGCATATCGATCCAGTCGTGGATCATCGGCTCCGTTACGACGAAATGTAATCTGCTTCATGAGATGCGCAGATTGATCCACTTAGGGTAGTATGTCTCCATTTTAGACTTTCGTGCTTCTAGTGATGTCGACTGATGCAAATAGATCTATTAATTAATTGAATTTAAGTGGTTCACTGTCACTTCATACTGACAAAATATATGGTTATGAAATTTGAATATTTCTTTGGGTAAAAAATTGAGAAATAATTATGGCAATTGTGAAGATGTTGAAAATTGTAAAATTTCAAAGATTCGAGTATGTAGATATTTGTTGCATCACTTATCAAGATAATATTTGTTTATTGTATAGATAATTTATTGAATTATTTTGATAGATTTTATACGATTTTACGTAGATGTTTAATTATTGGATTATTTTCAAGGTATTGACAAGATTGGCAATTAGTTGCTTGAACATTTCCCTGGGAAGAAAAATGTGAAAATAATTACGAGATGTTTACATTATATAATCTCTTGCAAAGCTAAATGTTTGAAATCTTTTCTGATAATAATATAAATTTTTTCAATAATAATAGTAACAGTCCAGTTTATCCACAGGGGGTTATAAGCATGGGTATTATTTCTAAATTCACTGAGGATTCTATTAATACAAAATTATAATTTCCAATGATTTGCATAAAATAATTTACTAACCTAGATCGCAAACCGCAACATTAGACTAGTCATTATTATTGTTATTATACTAGTCATTGGATGATAATAATGATAACGCGTTTTTAGTTTTCAACAATGGAACCTATAATAATAATCATTATGATGATAGCTAGTTTATTTGCATCATGAATTGCGATCACCTACCTTGTAATAATTTATTGCAAAAATATAATGTTCTGTTAGAGAATCAATAATTATTATATTAAACCGTTCGATAGGTAGCTGTAATTTTAACTGTAATCCATCTCTTCCATATAATTTCAGCTATACAAAGATTACGTTTATAAATTATTCATTGAAATAAATCAGAGACGATAAATAATTTCAAAAGATCTTCATTCCAGACATATTCTTCATACATTCGAAGCATTAATTTCAATCTGTATAATATATACAGTGACTCCAAAAAATATTGGTACACTATTGTATTTCTTATAGCAATAAGATATTAATTAATTACATGCAAGTATGTATATTAAATTTTATATCATTTAGTGGTACTCTCATATGGCTATAAAAATTGAATACTATATAAATAAACTGCTACATAAATATGCTGATAGAAGAAACGCTTCATTGGAAAACAAAGGTGTGTGCCAATACTCTTTTTAGCCACTTTAGACCCAAACACATTTACCACACAATTTCCAAACGGAACAATCCCTCTTCCCCCTAATCATCACAAACAATCGCGATACATTTGTGAAAACCATAACCCTCCATCTCTGCTAATTTTCTACTTGAAATTTAACACGGACATATTCACAAAGCGCACAACGAAACGACCCTTGGTGAAATATCATAGGGGTCCATTTTCGTGGGTAAATGAGCAATTCGCCGAGGCAAAAGGGAAACTAGGACGGTAACACCGAACTCGTGGAACCAGGAAACGCATCGCGTCGCATAATCCTAGTATTACTTCGACCACATTGTTCACTGGTCATCAACCAATTTTGGTATTCGCCATACGCAAAAGATCTACCGGTTCGTTTGGCCGGCTTATGCATGGCTCTTCGAGAGGTATCTTCGTCAATTGCGTAATGGTGAGTTTGTTAATTAATTATCGATCGGACCAATTTGCAACTCGTCCTGATGCTCTTTCTGTCTGTCTGTCTGTCTGTCTGTCTGTCTGTCTCTCTCTCTCTCTCTTTTTCTCTCTCTCTCTGCATTTCTGATTACGTTATGAGCAACGTGATGGGCGTTCCAACGCTGTTCGACATCTGTTGTTTCCTGCTCGGTAATTTTGGTGATTTGTCAGCCAAAATGATCCGGAACCTGATAATACGAATATACATATATTTGCGATCGCCAATTGCAGTCTGCGCTCGTTGTGTTGGTAAATTTACGAGAAAATTTTTACTCGTTTAATTAAATAATTGAACGTTTCTTGTATCTTGGATGAAATATGATGTTGCTGATTATTTATTTGTATCGTAGACGTTACTGTTTTTTAAATTGATATATTCTGTCATCCATGTATTCTTTTATTCAATTAACGTCAAGGATTGAAAGGAATCTTAGATCTTCTCCTCGAGGCAATTGGAATCAATATCTACGTAGAGATTAAGTTTTAATGTGTTATATATTATACGTCGCCAAAAAATTTCAATTGCAATTAGAATACATTGCTTCTTTATATTATCTGGTTACTACCTTTAAGTAAAATTGTATATGTCACTATAGTTCATATTATATTAAATACGAAGATGACAGAACGAAAACATGATAACACAGTTTTTATGCTTTCTATGAAACCAATATTAAAATTCACTAGTTTCTCAACTATTAAAAAATATTTTTGTCAAAGATATTGGTTTCTCAAGTCTCGAAAGATATTAATTTAAAAGTATCAATTATTATATTTTAGATATTATGTATGCTGTTAGTTTTGTCACAAAACTTCATGAATCGGTCATCTACTGCTAAAAGATTTATTGTTGGATACATTTTTAAACTCCATGGATTATTTCTCTTTTTGACTATGTTTTGTTAAAATACTCTTTTTTTTACAACTAAGCGACATTGAAATCAATGAAATTGTACTTTTCATATTTTTTCTCCCGTATCTTCATACAAGAACGATATTGCTCATGAATTAGTAAAAATTAAGAAATAAAAGAAACAAAAACAGAGGACAATAGAATGTAATGAAACGAGAGATAGAAAATGTTTAAGAAAATAGATCGAGAGAAATATTATGTGGTGATATCAAATATTTCATCTTGATTTTTGTCTTATCAATTCTATATTAAACCATAACGCCATAGTAGTTGATTTGTAGATTGATTTTAACTAGCTTCGATACGAACTTATCAGGTTCAGTTATTTTTAGAAGATCGGGAAGGAAAACCAAAACGATACCTGGTTAGTTTCGTTACGAATGGTTTTATTTTCCGTGGTGACGTTTAATCGAACTCGAAAGTGAGGAGAATGCGAAAAATACACGACTCGTTAGATTTCTAAATTTGTTTAATTCACGAAACAAACTTTTCTCTTTTATGCCTCTGTCTCATAAAGGTTAGCAACGTTCGTTTATTGGAAAAATCAAACAAAAGCAAAAAGAAAGGGGAAAGGCATATGAAAAAGAAAAATAACTAGTAAGCAATCAATTGTGCTCGTTGTCGCGCGAGAATTGAATTTTTTCTCCATGCAATTTGCATTGCGTTTAGTATTATTTTCTTGTAAATCTTTGACCTGTTTTTGGCAAATTATTTTTAATCGAATTTCGATCTGTTTTTTTTTTTTAAGTAAACTATATTTACATGAATTGTTATTTTATCGTTTGTATCGTGAATTCGAAAAAATACAGTACGCAGTGACACGTTAAGCAATTAGCAACATCATTGACGTTGAATGTGGTTGATGCACGGTCTGCGCGTGACTGACATTTCGAGCATGATATTTGAGCCGAAATTCATTCTAAAATAGGCAATAGAGCTGCTTCGTGTATATTATATTCACGCGCTTTCGGAAATTAGATTGGTTCAGTTGAAATATTTTAGTTTTCTACACAAGCGTAGTTATATTCTTAGCAAAGTTGACTTCGAAAGATATAAAAATGTATCTTGAATTAAAAAAGGATTTCCTCGTAACAATTTATTTTTTTCTTCTCTTAATTTTGCATATTGAAGCAGACATCACAAAGAAGTATCGAAACAAAGAACGAAAAACTTCTTATTAGATTCCTTAATAAATTTCACTAAACTGAAAATTTGATCTTTCTGTGTACGATTCGATAAATATCAACAACACAACACAATTCTCCTCTGCGTTTGGTAAAACTGCATGGTGTATTTAAAAGGAAGGAAAATATGTCGTCGCTTGAGAATTTACGAAAGTTTGGAAAAGTAGTTACGACTCGTGAGAACAAACTATGAGTTTCGACATGCTTTTCCTACCGTTAATTACGCGCCAAGAGTCGTTTTAGATGCTCACAGTATTTTCCATGAAATTAATTTGAAACTTAAGAAAGCAGTTCCACGTAAAACGTCGAGTTTCATCGACGATTGCATGCATTTTTGAACGCCAGTCGAGCAAACTTTTTGTCATCGTATTGTGAGAGAGAGAGAGATTTATGTACTTTTGCCTTTTTTGATACTGTAGTCACAGTTTTTGGTTACTTCATATTTTATATATTTTGAAAAAGAAAGATGTTTATGCAATATAAATATTTATATATTTTTTTATATTTTAAAGCTGTAGAGCGGAATCGTTTAATATTCCAATAGTGTTAGAAGAATGAACTAGTAAATTGAATCTTTTACGCTATAAATTTAAAGGATAAATTCACATTTTAAATATCACGTTTTAATATCAAAATTATAAGTCTAAATCCAAAGCATTTCTTAATAGGAAGATTTTAGAGATCTAAAAATTTTCTAAAAATTTTAGAAAGATTGTACAGAATATAAACTGATACATGGTAACAATCTCACGACTCCCTATATTTTTCTTGATTAACCATTGCTCGTTAATACCTTTCTCTGTCATTCGTTTCGCCGCTGTAATTTTCTCGATCAAATTTTCTACCATGATTCTTTATTCTTTTTTTCTCCGTTTCCATCCTTTTTATTTTTCCTTCAAACACCGTATTTTTTTTATCACAAAATTCCATTTGACGTGGTTTATTGCCGAAACTCGGCAGAACAATTCCACTGGCGGAAACGCACAGCCATGAACACGGAAAACTAATAGCGCCTTTTTTTCCCATCGAAAGGCAAACGAAATCAGATTAAATCGACCTTTTTGCCGTTCTTGCCGTGCACCGTGGCTATTTACCGACCTCTCCATCGACGTGGATTTTGGTAAATAACCGTATCGTCCGCTAGCTTCTGCCCTCTTCGATCCACTAGACGGTTCTCTACCGTTTTCCACGTATTTTTCGAGCGCGAAATGTTACTTCAATTCGACTCATTCTCCCCTCTTCTGCTTGGAAATTGTCTAATTATCATCGTGAATTCTTATATCGAGTTCGGAACAATTTTCGTTTGCCTGAAATGATAAACTCTTGATGTCGCATTAGTTTCCTTTTCGCTTCTCCATTTTGCAGAAGATAAAGGTTTAAAATTAGATTTCTCAATTAAAAATCTATTTATACTTCCGGAATTTTTATTTCAATTAAATTTCTTCGCAGTTCTAGTCTGATTTTTTGTGTGATGATTTTCTTAATCGAAAATTTTGGAGAAGAGACGTTAGGATATTTTTTCATTTTTGTACAACTTGTGAAATAGGTAAAGAATTATTTCTTCTCTAAATTAGATAGATTGAACTCCTCCTCAAATGTTATGTCTTCGGAGGAAACGTTTATATGAAATATTAGAAATATTGATTGCTTGTTTTATGACGTTATCTTATATCTCACATCTTGGATATTTTGCTGATCGTTTAGGAGTTTATGACTAGTCTTTATTCATATTATTAGTCATTATTCTTTCATACTTCTTATTCTCAAAAAAATTTAGACAGACTTTTACTATGCTTTACCTTTAATTATCTGTTATTTTGATTTGGCTATACTTAGAATTATCTTTCTTCCATAAAATTTTTATTCTTCGAAAACTCGAAAGCGACTTTGTTATTATACACAATTAGAAACCGATACTGATAATGAGATATTAATAAACAGCCGACAGTCTGAGATGACTATCTCCGTTAATATTGCTTTACTATATCTGTTAATTTTTTCATTAATGCAAAATTAATACCGCAAATATCAATAATCATCGTTTATGCTTCGATAAATTCAACTAAAAAATATTCAAAGGTAACAGAATACAAATTACAGAGTACTGATCCCAAAAAAATTTGTAGCTTCTATACAACACACAGTGATTTCAAACTTTTGCTTGATAAAATGTGTGTAAATACAAAATTGTCCAAAATTAAAAGCACAAAGTAATATATATTAACACTTGCTGGACGTTTCATTAGGAAGAAATCTGATGACCACCTAAATAATCAACTCATTAAAGCTGAGCAATACGAATTAACATAAATTAGGTAGTCATGCCGTGCAATTAAACGACGATTTGCCTTACACAACGATATCAATGTTCAAAAGGGTAGATAGAAAATTGTTTTCGTTTTATTTGCTCGGATTGCAGCCGTTATTTTGCATATCATTTCGCATACAAAGCAGAGGTAATATAACTTCGAACAGTAATTTTGTTGAATTTATGGGGTTAAGGGAGGTGAAAAAGAAGATGGAGGAAGAGAGCGGTTTATAGGGGAGTTACTTGTCGAATATCGAGGTAAGTTTAACGCGTAGTTCCTGTTCGCCAAAGTATTTCCTTATTTTCCGTATTTTTTGCTGCTCCTAGGGAAAAAGTTCAAAGGAAGTACTTCTTTTTTGTCTTTCCAGCCACGAGGCACGTATATTTTCGATATGCAAAGAACATGCTACACTTTTAGACTCTTTGCAGAATGAAGGAAAAAGAAAGATACGGGAGGAAGCAGGAGAGATCGAAATGTTCATGTGGCGTAAAAGGTTATCATTTCAAACTGGTTTCATAGTCGATGGAGGAAACTTCAATGCTCCATTTGTACATATTTTTGTTGCTAAAACTTAACTGGTAAATTTCCGAAGACTCGTTTGCGTGTTATTTTAGAAGTATTTCTTGAATTTTGTAGCAAATAAATTCTTTTTCTCCTGTATTTTTTCATGCGTGTGTATTTTGGCTCGTGTATGTGTTTTCATTCAGTTTCAGAATTTTTCACAAATAGATTTCGGTTTGCCTTGGCGCATTGTACAAAAAATCGTTCGAAATAGGACGTTTACGTTTCTCTGTATGGTACACTTTTTAATCGCATTTAAAACTGGGGTTTTAAATCATTTTATCCATGTATTGGATTTAAAAACGTTTTTTATTTTGTATAAAAACTACGTTAGGTATATTTTACTACGAATGTTTCTGCAATTCGCTCAATTTGAATTGAAATGTCATACATTTAATAGGAATAAAATATTGAATGTTCAGCTTTTCATCGACGTATTACTAAGTTTATAAAATAAATGCACAGAGGGAATTCCAAATCGTTATGGCAAATGTACATACATACATTTACTGTTCCTTTGAACCCATTCGCATGTTACGCGTGCAAACACTCACGCTTTAGTCTTCTATCTTTAATAAGACTAATACATCTTGATTGCGGAGTACGATGTTTGGATTACATCTAGCTTTTGGTAAATATATTAATTTCTGTATTTATATCAATTTAGGAGGATATTCACATAATAGATTTATATTTATAATACATAATATATTTACATAAATAGATACCGCGATATCAAATAATTAAAAGGCATATAATTCTTTCGATATATTGTACATGCACTTCTCCCGATGAAATCTCCTCGAAAACTAACTACTTGAGTAATCAATACTTGTGGCCAAGAATCGACCTAACTTTTTAATGAAATTTTATCATTTTATTTTACTCGATACTTTTGTGATTGAATGTATGTCGTTGCACGGTTAAATCTGGAACAAATATAATAACTCTCCTAAGACTTTCGAGCACAGATGTAATATCCTTCGTGTTGTAGGTCGTCAACAGGCGCTGCACATTTCCGGTAGATTCAATAAAACAAACTGATTACCAAGTGCTTTTAACGCGAAATGGAATTTCGCGCGTGTCCCCTGTGATTCATTATACGTTTCTCGATGTTGTAGCCGAGAATTTCATCACAACGGGGCATTGCTCGCTCGTTGTACACGACGAATCGTTAAGCCGACGTATCCGTCGAACCAACGGAAATTTTCAGTCTTGTTGTCGAAAGGTGCTTTCGCGAAATTCGGATAAGCTTTTGAAAATATTCTGATCCTAGGATGCTTCGCTTGATTCACGAGAGCGGTTTTAATGGAAGGACAGAGCGAATTTATGCACCGCCAAGTAGATTTCTAGAAGAGCATTATCTAGACTGCTTCTCCGAAAGCTGTTTCACTTTGTACCCGAGGATCTGGATTAGAATCTATCAACAAGGTTCCCTTGGTCTTTGCTCTCTTCCGATTATTCTCATCCAGTTTTTCGAGCTGTTGAGTATTCCTTTAAGAAGGATGTTGCTAGGAGATCTTTCATTGAGTAACTAATGGTTTGGATAATTTTTTTTATTGAATAGTGATTCTTCCACTAGTATATATATTTTATAATTTTAATAAATTTATTAAATTTAAATAATTAAATAATAAATTTAAATGAATTTCAAAGACTGTCACGAAAATGGTTTAGGCAATATAAAGTTGTATATATTTAAATTTTTTGATAAAAAGTATATATATTTATAGAGAAATAGGAAAAATAAGTTACCTTTTTTATTAGCTAAATATTATTGCCTTTGTCTTGTCACGTGGTTCTTTCGCAAATTGATCAAAACTTCTCTTCATAAATAATTAAACTTAATTAATAACTAAATCTGATATTAATATATCATTTCAATCTATGTTATATTATTTGTCAGTCTTATTTTCATTATAATATTTATAGGATTATATCGATAATTATATCAGAATTAAAGTGACGTATCGTAGAATGTCATTAAAACCAATTTCTTATAGATCAAAAGTTAACAGAATGTAACATTTCTGTAATAAATTTCGGAAGTTCAATAGCCCCGCAAAATTTGGCAGTGATCAAATTAAATATAGACCGATCGAATCTACCGTGATCGAAGTTTATTAATCATTCATCCGGTAAGATCAGTTCGAAAGACATCTCGCTTTTCTAGCGGTTAATTAAAGCGTCGAACGACGAGTCAGGTCTAAGTAGATAAACTTTTCGATTAAACATTCATCCGCCTGTTCGGAAATGAAAACTACCGTAAGATCACGTTGGTTTGCCACCTCTTCGAAATTCTCGCAAGACTTCCTAGAAACGTTTTCCTTTGTCTCCTCGTTTCCATTGCTTCCGTACTTTGCGTGTAAATAAAGAGGAAAGGAGGAATTATGATGTATGAAAATATAAATTTTCATTCTTTCTAGATATTTCTATTGAATAGTTTTGATATCTGCGAAGACCAATAGAAATACATATTAGGTAAATTGATTTCGTACCTTTTCAGTTTATACTTTTTAAACAAAATTTAAATTTTATTTATGAATGTGATAAAAACTTACTCTCAAATGTAATTTTTATTATTCAGAGAGTTTTATAGGTAATGTTTCTTTAAGATTATCATAACATAAGAAAATATTTTAAAATATTCTACAGGGCTATATTATTATATATAACTATTGCTAAAAGAATTAAAATTTCTATATTTCATACTTTTTCTTTATTTCTTTCTTTCTCATTTTTGTTTTTTCTTTTTTGTCTCTAACTCTAATCGTACTTTAAAAAAAGGCAACGTTTGTCAAATTATAAATAACGATATTGAGCTTAATAAATCTGTTTTAGAACGACTTTTCAGTATGTTATTTCGTGACTGTGTTTCCGAAGGTATCTATTGTACATCGAAAGGCTTAATAACAGCAACGTTATTACTGTTTGAATATCAAACTGACGTACGTTTAATCATTCATATTGTTCATGGAGAATTTAACTTTAAAGCTAATTCACATACGAAGCACAAACGAGCCATTGGTAATTATGTTTGAAGAACAGTATATTGTCGACCATTTGTATTTCACGTTATGCTATCCATTGATACTTTATTTTTGTACCAATGCTTATAATATTATCTTCACTATATTTCAATGAAATCAAACAATGCATTTCAAAAACCAAATTTAGAAATGCGACTGATATTCATAGATAATATCAATGATTAATAGAACAAATCTCTGACTTCGAATTCATTAATTATATTTTGTATTATTGTCTGCTTAATATCAACATCAGTGGAACAAAATTCAAAATAATCATCTTGCTTGCTATGTAAGCGACTATTTTTACTGAAAATTAAATTCCGTTATTATTCTATCGACGAATGGAAATCTTAATCAATCCTAATCATCTAATCTACAAACCTGATCCACTTTTATTTGTGCTACAATGCAAAGATTTGTTCACACAATTAAAAGTTATTTTAATGAAGATTCATGCACTTAAAACTTATTCTATCAGTTCAATTATTTTTACGTGGCACTCACACATGTACCGCGAATCATGTCTAATACCAAATCATCGCAAACGAGAAGTCAATCTACACACCCTGTTCATTCATTCCACAGACACATAGAAATCAATTATTCCTAACGACTAGTAACCACAGCCAATAACGAGACCGATCCCCAGTCGTTTAGCAGAACGTGAAACGGATGAAAGGAAGTGGATCTACCATCAAATCGGCTGCAAATAAGGGGCGCACACCCATCTGGTCGCGTGTCGTCGGTGAAGGAAAGATTAGCGGCCGTTGGGCACGTTAGCTCAATCAGTCTGTGGCAATCTAGGTGTCGGGACACGATGTAGGCACGACTCATGGGCTTCGTTTCACCTTTCCCTCGTGCTCTGTCCGACTGATCAGTGCTTTCATCCCTTCCGTCGGGCCACACCTTGTACATCAACTAATTGCCTTGGATTTCAGTTACGCCTTCGACCGTGTTCGTTCGTGAACAATTTTGAGCTCACTAGACACACACAATTAACTATGAATTCGCGTTTATTAGCTGATGCTGGTTTTTATTATGTTGTATTAATTATTTCGTTTCATCGTTGACATCTAATTTTTTCTTTCTTCTTCTCATTCGTTTGATGTAAATAGATGGATTGAGTTTAAAGACTAGTGATGAACGAATTGTGGATGTTTATGCAAATTGACATTTTTGATTAAACGATTAAAGAGGTGAAACATAAATAAAGATTTGTTTAAGGGAAATGCATTTATGGGAAATGTAAATTCAGAAATACGTAGAATACACGTAATATGTAAAAGTATACAAAATATCTAAACTAAAATGGAATGAGCTGAAGTAAATTCCAATTTATTATCTCTACGATTCTAAACAAAGCATATATAATCTCAAAATCCTGATAGTAATAGTCTATATTAGACTCTATCAAGACTTTTCCAACCGCTTTCTCAGGATTCTCCCCCTGGTTTTATCCACCTAACGGTACCTTAGACTTCACATTCTCAGTATTCCATTATTCTTTGCTCCATCTCGTAGATTTAAAGTCGTTCTTAATACTCTCATTTCACCGCTCCTCGTAATTCCCTTGCTTTCCAACGTTACTTGTCCCCTTCATTCTTTCTTAATACATCCCACCAATCGCAACAATAAAAATATCATAAATTCAAACTTAACAATAGCTCCCTCGTTGTCTTCCTCACTTATATTGGCTACAAAAAGTGATGGCACTATATTTACTACAGCATTTACGTACTAATTAATTAGATCCGAGTATATTAAATTTCGTATCATTTAGTAGTATCTCCATGCGAATACAGAAATTCGATATTATGAAACTCAATTGTAAAACCTGATGAAAAGAACGCCTCACTGGAAACTAAAGATATGTATTAATACTTGTTGTAATCGCTGTATTTCCATCAATACTCTTTAATCAAATCTCTACTCACCACCCTGATTCTTACCACAGTAAAACTCCACTCAGCGTGAAACACTTACAAAACATTTCCAATTCACTCTTATTCGATTCTTACTCTTCATTAAAATTTCTCCGGCAATTCTCGAAGAAATCGAGGCCTGAACGAATTATTAACTCATATGCGCCGCTTATCGGATCTCATTTTAATTCAAATTCGTCTGACTACATTTTTCCATTTCTCCCTTTCTCTCTCTCTCTTTCTCCAGAGGCTTCTAGAGAAACATTGGACCGATTCGAAAAATTATTGTAATCCTCGTTTCCCCGTGATACTTCTTAGGTTGAATAAGTAATATGAAACTCAATCGGTTGTATGATAGTAATCATTGAAAAATTGTCTCAATTGGAGCAACGTGGCAATGATGTTAAACGAAATTAAACACACGTTCTTTCGTGGATAGTTCCCGCGGGATCACGCGAAAAGGACGCGTGACACGCGTTTCGTCTCGAGCCCACGGGAAATACGCGTATCGAGTTTCCTTCAGGAAGCGACATTTCCGCCCACGGATGTTCGACGTCGGACAAAAAGCGCGGGGTTAAATGGTATCTGTCGCCACCCTCGGGGCAGCTTCCTTCTGTTTGCTGAAATTCTACCCTTCTAGCGTGAGTATTTTTGAAAGAGGACCATGTGCGCGTTGATTGCCGCGTTCTGTTGCCATGAGAGCTTTCTGTCGGTCGCTTTGTTTCGGGGATGTAGAGGTTGTTGCCTACCTGCTCGTATTAGCGAGTGCTTTGCTATATTATGAACAACAAGGGAACTAGTTTTAACGTGTACTTACTGAATGCGAGGCCATTGGTTATTTAATGTTTGAACGAACTTCGTCAATATGGCAGTTTCACGTTTCATTCAGTGTTTGATAAACTTGAAAGAGGATGAGGATGTTAATGATTATGACATGATTCGGAATAGTTAGAACAGAGAAATTGAAAAATTCGTAATTGGGATAGCTTGTTGTATGATTTTTGATTAATTTCTGTCGCACATATTGTGCACGAATTGTAAATAATAAAGCTACAAGCTTTCATCAGTATCTACGAAAGAAAAGAGAAAAATTACTCAAGTAAGGAAAAACAATCCATTCACACCATTTCAGAAAAAAATTGGCATTTATGAAAGACAATGAACCAGAAAATAGAAAGATAATCCAACGCTCTTTGATGAAGTCAAGAAAATTAATATAAACTATGAAGAATCTTCCTGGGAAGTGAGTTTAACAAAATACAGCGGCACTTAACACTTCTCGAAACGGTTGTTTGTTAAAGTTATCAGGTCAAAACGGCTTTCCAGGAAACACAAGAGAACGCCGGGATTTAGCGGAACACAGAGGGATTTTAATTATACGCGTTTACTCGCGATACGGTAGAACGATTCGAAAAAAAGGAGCAAGAAGCCAGGGAAAAGGAAACGAATGGAAAGAAAGGATGCAAAAAGAAGCTCATTTAAAACAAGAGAAAGAGGAAAAAGAATAGCGACGTATTTGCGAATCTCGTTAGTCGACCAGCTGCAAAGGCAGTTCCCTTAATCAGCGCGGAAACGTTTCGCGATCGTGTTCGAACGCTGCAAATCGTTCGAGCAAATATTTCAGAATCACCTGTAATGCCGTTCGTTATAAAAAAGAAGAAGAAAAAAAGGAAAGATGAGAAAAGGAAGAAATAGACAAAAAGCGAAGAGGAACTGCTCTGCTCTGGTAGGGCTGCAGGCAACGGAGGAAAGCGAGTCACGACCAAGGAAACGAACCAAATGAAGAAAGAGTGAAAGAGAGAAGGAAATAAGGAAGCAAAGGAGAGAGAAAAGCAGTTCGAATGCAGAGAAATGAACAAAGCACGGAAGAGAGAGAGAACAGCCCAACAATAGAACAGAAGAGATGATACAGCCGAGCAAAGAGTGGAAAAACAAGAGGAAGAGAAGAGGAAAATACGAGAGAGAAAAAAAGGAGAAGTTGGTGACGGAAAAGTTGAAAACGTTTTCATCTAATGACACGATCCTTCGGCATTCGTCTCACGTTCATCGATCCACGTTCGTCTGCTTTATTCCGACGAGCCGTGCCACGGCGGAATCATTAACCAACGCGTGAGAATTATACGAGTCGCTTCGTGGACAAACCTTTAAGATGACCGACGTTCTGGCTTCACGAATCGCCGATTATATAAATCGAATTTCCGATTCAAACGTCCTTTTGTTTTCGCCGTATGTTCTATCTCAAAATTTCCTTTTTTATCAGATTATGTGATCGTATTTGAAGTCGTTCGTGAAAATTGCATCTTGATCACCGCAAATTTTTCAAAATCGATTCGCGCAATTGCGTCGCGACGATGCACTATAAGCCTCTCTTAGGGGTTGCAAATGATACGATTCGTAAGTTCAAGTTAACGACGTGTCGATGACTGTGTAATGTGTCGATACCTGTGTAGCACGTCGATGATTGTTCCTTAAGTACAGCTTACGAAAAATTGAAATATGAAGAGATGTATAGGATGCCGAAAATACTATGCAAAGCAGATATTATATAAAATATGTAACGCAAAGTACTGTTCGTCGCTGAGAGCATTTAAGACAAAGAGCAAGTTATTTATAGATATTAAATTTTCAGCAATAGGTAGAAAATATCGTTATAATTGTAATCGATCTATAAGAAATAACCAACCAGGCTCGCATATATAATTAGAATTTATTACAATGAAAATTAACCATACGTATTTCCAATTACCTTAAATTCTAAAATCTAAAATTATAATATATTACGAAATTTTAATAACAAAGCTAGGAATCTGATTAAATAACGATAAATAACGCTTTCATACGCAATAAGACTTTCATAGATCCTGTTGTTGCAAGAATCAATTTAAATATTTTTCTTCGCAAAATCTTTGCTTGCAACTGCGTCTAGAAAATTTTTATATGATATTGCATCAGAGGAGGCAACGTTTCCATAAAGACCGAAATAAGATTGAAAACAGACCAGATCTCGGTCGAGTTGCTCTTCGACTGGCGGAAACAAGGTGGATATAAATCGCGCAAGAACGTCTCAGCCAGAGGATCGCAGTCGTAGAGAACTCGAAGGTAGCTGGAGTAGAACTATAGTGGTTTTCGGCAACAAACAGGTTCAACTACTTTTTGACCCGTTATCTTGCTCACGTTCGTAATTGTTAGTGGCACGGAACAGTTCTTGCTATCGAATTCGCGGTTCTTGTGCCACTCCTCGTTCATTTTCCATCGACCAAGAAGAAATATATTAGAACGAGGAACGTTTTCCATCTTATAGCTGGATTTATGAAGTGTGGACTTATATTACAATAACAAGATACACGTACGATTATATATAATATTATATATATAATATATTATATATATTATATATAACTGTTTTTTCAATATTTTATTCAAGAAATCGAGTAATCAAAGTCTTGCGAAAAATAATTAATTAAATAACACACATATTTATAATAAAAATAAAAGACTTTATTCTAAATTAGTTTCAAGCGAAAAGAGATAATTTCTTCTCAAGATACATCTTAAAATACCTAAAGTAAAAGTAACAGAAAATCACAAACGTCGAGTATCAATTTTTATTAATTCACCGCTTCTTTTTAATTTCTTGTTCGACGAATAGAATTTCGGACAAATTTTGCTCGGGCAGAAATCAAAAAGTTTCAATCAGAACGAAAAATTCCTATAATCTTGTCGAACAATATTTCTTGCGAAGTTACGGCCGAAGATTGGACACGTGTAAATGCAATTTCCTACAATAGCAAAGTGTTTTCTAAAATCCTGGACGTCTTTGAGCGCGGAATGCAATAGGAGAGAAACGTAAGGAACTTGCGTTTCGCAAACGTGGCGACAACACAGGTAAAGTGCGCTAGTTTTATGAAAATCAGTATGCTTTGAACGACGAGATCGTCGAAGGAAAATCGCGTGGGCCAACGCAGTTCAACCTAATAGCGCAATTGCAACGAAACTTAGACTAAAACTGCTCCACTTTCGGAGAATGGATTCGAGCGCGCAGCTTCGTCTTATAAACTGGCGTACAATGATGGAATATATCTCGACAGCGAGCGCCTCTTAAAAGGGCTTCATCTGTTTGCGCCGTTACCATTAACATTAGCAAACTTTTTCCTAGGAAAATTTAACGACTCTTTTCTTACTCTGGAAATCATCAAGATTAGCAAAAGTGGTTGTGACAGTGGATTAAGTTAATCTTATTTTCAGTCATATGGGAATAGCTCATCAGGATAGCAGTATTTTCGAGTTAGATAAATATAAAACATAATTAAAGCATAATGATAATGATCAATGAACAAAAATGTGTGAAATAGAAAGTAATAAAATTAAAGAAACAAAAATTTCAATATAGATAAAAACATAGAAAATTTAAGTACGTACATTAAAATATACAGAATGCACATAGTACGTAAAAATGCACAAAGTATCCAACGTAAAATACTCATTATAAAATTTAGAGTGCGAAATAAATTTCTATTTAAATTCTACTTCTTTAGTTGTATTCATAATAATATAAATTTACGTAAATACGACATGTTTAGATTTACTTCTTGTATTTTCTTCGCAATAAAGTATTTTTTAACTTAAACCGTGTATGCTGACGTGATTACGTTATAAATGAACTGGTTCCCCGGAAACATAAAAATCGTCTGTATATTATTACTTCCTCAAGTAATTAAATGCAAAGAAGCTGAATTATTTTTTTTTTTCAAAATCTTATTTTATCGCAAAACTAATTACAGTTTCCATTAAGTCAACATTTTCTTTTAATTGAGTCAAAGTTTCTATTTTCGTCAACGTTGCTCTCTCGCAACTACGAAGTAATGTTCCATAGGAATTATGTCTGACATCATAACAATTTCGTTTCTTTATTCGGAGGTAACTAAATTAACACTTCACGAGATTATTTTGGTATACTTTAAACTCCTATGTATTTTCATTCGTTTCTTAATACAGCTGCAAAATAAAATTCTATTCACTTTTTTAAGTCGAGCCATTTTTTTTGCCATATACATATAAATCGTTTCTTCGATTTGTACATACATATAATGACACTGTATTGGAGCTAGATAAGAACGAGATATATAAATAATTCATAAAATATTTCAACTTCCTTAGCAAACCCGAATTTAAATATAACCATTCGCTGACAAATTCCTCATTCTTCTCGTATCTTTCATAATCCGGAATCAGCTAGCAAGGGGTTGAAAAACAAGAACTGCTGAGTAAGATGAAAAGTTTCGGCTACATAAAGAGGATATAAACGATTTCCTTAGTTCGTCGACATACAGTCCAAGATCTTAAACGAATTTGACGAGCACCGTTGGAGGAATGAATTCTCTTTCGACTCGTTCGCGGGAGGCCAAATAAGAAATTTAATCGTCGACGTCGGCGAGATAGAGCGACGAAAACTTTTATTTGTTCCCCACGAACGAGCTTACGGCGCGCGAAGCATGCGAAAAGTCCGAAACGAAGTTTTCGAAGCGACTTCAAGCTCCAGTCGAATATCGCAAATTCGGCCCCCGTATACTTTGCTCTACGATGAGACGATTCGAATCCATCCTTGAAAATAGAACGCCCTCGCCGTTGCCGAGTGACTCTCTTCTACCAGAGCGACTACTCAAACGTTCCATTCAACTTCTGTCGCAACTTACCCTTCTACACTCATTTCGTATTCGTCGTGTTTCCCTCTTCTTTGTATCCGGAATTTCTCCGCTACTTATAAAACGAACCTCTTGATGAAAGTTGACGCTTCATAACTGTGCGAAGTTTTCGTGGAAGTCGAAATTGTTAGAGAATTGTTTTTTAACATATTTGGAATACGCGTGGCTTGGATATTTCATAACGATTTCAGTGAATCGTTAATTTATTAGGAATTTCGTAACTCCACGAAGTTCTCGTAGAAACGGGGATTTTCAGATGTATTGTTTTTTAAAAAAATAATTGAAATATGCGTTGTTTGGAAATTTTATTGTAATTTTCTTAATTTCATTGATTTTCAGTATCAAACGAATTGTTCACTTATAGTATTACAATATTAAATTATGGTGTTTTCATAAATATTATTTACGTAATAGTATAATTTATCCATGCCAAGTTTATTACCTTAATAATTCTAGGTAACAATATACCGTTAATTTCAAGAAAATTTCTAGAATAAAATTTTTGAAAATACTACTTCCCTGAAAAATTTTACGTTGTAACTTAGCAATTTTATGCTCGTTTTTATGCCATATTTCTTTTGTCACAAGAAGATAATATTCCTCGTGCTAATACAAATGCCAAGAATATAAACGACAGAAATAAAGTAGCAACGAAGCGAGTATCTTCTAAAAATTCTTTCTCTGTCTTCTAGTTTTTCTAGATCGCGAGCAAAACCACGAAATTCCAGGCATCAAGGAAACAGACAATGACAAATCTTTGTTTAATGATTTGCAAACATGAAAAAGTTGTTTGATATTTAAAGAGTCGATAGAAAGGTTAAGACGATATTTACAAAAAATTAGAAGTTTAATCCTAAACTTTGTCTTCTAATAGAATAAATAGTTGCACTGAAATAACCATAAATTACAGCCTTGATACTCTGTTTATAATCTCCGTAATTTTTACGATAATTAAATATTACAAGAATTTCTACCCAAATTAATATTAACGAATACATAGCATATTAATGATAAATATAATATATTATATGTTTAAAGGCAGTTTCAAGGAATAGTAAACGTATCTAATAAACAATGATTGCATCTTTCTTTTTCTGTACTTTATTATATTCTCATTACGATTCTTTGGAACGTCTTCCTATCTCTTTTACAATGGCAGAACAAGTAATTTCCATAAAATTGTTACGAGATCCTCGTTAGTAGCCAAAAGATTAAAAGACTCCAAATTTGATTCAGACACGATAGCAGCGACCTAAAGCTTCAACGATCCTGTTTTATGACCGATGTCCATCTCGTGAAAGCTAACTCTTAAGACGCCAAAAGTCCTCTTATTTTCGTTCATCCAATCTATTCTTCCAAGTTACACAACATACAACTCCAATAAACCGCCCCTATCTAACCGTTACTCCAACTCAGCTTAATTTTACCAAACTGTTTCTGAATTTACCTCATTCAAGGACTGGAAACTAGATTTTTGTCAATTTACCAGTCTCAATCCTTCCTCCATTTCGTTTCTTTACGAAACGTCAGGTCGTGATCGCTAATTGAAAACCGTCGCGAAATTCAAGTCGCAATCGGTTAAAGCTTGTTCGCTCTGGAGCTTCGAATAGGAGTTCCTTAATCCCGACGAGATTTCACCAGCGTTGGTTATCTGGCGACGATTAAAATGCGATTTTAATTTACCACGCCACAACGGATTTACACTGCTACGGCTCTTGAAACGACTCGACGGTAATTTCCACTCCCGATGTCCCGTGAAATCTGACGCTTTTCCGGTTCTCGTCTTCTATCTCGCAGCGTCCTTCGCTTCCATCGCTTTACCCGGAGATTGGATTGTGGCTGAAGCGTCGAGGATCATGGCGTATCGATCTCGCGTATCGGAATCCCAGTTCGTTCGAGTGATTAAATGGTAGATTAGGTTATGATTAGAAGCAAACTGGGTGTGGCGGAAGGAATCTCGTTCGACAAAACGGCCAAGTAGCTAGCAGTAGTCATGCGATTCCAAGTAGATTTATGTTGGAGAATACGTCAATCTTCTTGCTCCTGACAAGAGTTACATTTGGTATTTGCAGAATTTGTAGAAATAAAAGAGTTTTCTTGAAGAATTTATTTTTACATTTTGAAAATTTTCCTTATTGTGAGCTAATACTTGTAGAAACATTTTATGAATATATTATGCGTATTGTATGAACCATTTTGAAATTTCATTAATAGATACCGTAATGAGATTCGACTACAATAATTTCGATCATTTACGATTCAATCCTTAATTAGCATCGTTGAATTATGAGCGATTCATAGAAGTTTGGGTTGTATCATTTAATTCATTCTGCTATCATTTTCCATGATAATAATTATCAACGTTAGCTTACAATTAAATATTATAAAATTAATGTCATAACTAAAACCCTACTTAAATTGTTATGAAAACTTACGATTCAACGGTTTCACTTACGAAATAATGTTTAATTGTGTAGTCAAAAAAATGTAATTTAATTTGTGTAATCTATATTTGATTAGCCGTAACAAATATCGAATTACATTAGTATAAATATCAATGTATTTTAGGTAAAATAGATATAATACATAATTAGATTCCATATACACAACAATCGGAAATGAAAATGAGTCATTCCGATACTTGACAACTTGAGGCTAATTTTTAAACACCAGTTGAGTGGAAAGTGATTGTTTGGAAACTCGTTGCGCCTGATACGATCGAACTTTTTTATTATGTTCCTGTCGATGAACACTTTTCTCCTCCTAAAGGTCATTGAACCATTTCGATGACGCACGGGTATTAAGAAACTTTTCCGGAGAATTAACTCTTTTGCTCTGATTCGTACCCTTGCTTATGGCAGTAACGCCATTATCCCTTGTGAGAGGCTGAATTATTACAGTTCACCGTTTCCCTCATCATTCGACGGCTACATCAGGCTGATGATATGAAGTACCATCGACGACATCGTGCAACTTCTGAAAGCTTAATATCGCGTTGTTAACGAGGAGAATTATTAGTTTGTTACTGAGACCGAAGCTAAGGGGTTTTTCCTCATTCGCTGTGTGTCTGCTTGTATGACTTTGAGTAGTCATAATGAAATGTAACTACGTTAGAGTATTTCAAGTAATGTTCCTTCCTTTTTCAAGTAATCTTCCTCTGATCCTCAATCTGATCCTGAACCTCAATCCATTTGTAAATAAATCTTAGATATTGTATATTTTCATATAAATGTGTTTCATCTATTTTGATATACTAATTTTGATCTTTTTCATTCTCTAAAACAACAGACTTTAATTAAAACGTTAATTTAAGGCAAGAGATAAATAAAGATAAAAAAATGAATACAGAACTTTCTTTTTAAGAGAATGCAAAATAGAAATTATTTATCCTATCCTAAAAATTAAATATACTTATCCGAAATAAATATTATTTTACAAGACTTTATTAATTACCTTCTTGTTTACACTATATGTTTTCTGCCATAGTATACGTTACGTTGTATATTAAGCTTTGAAGTATCGAATTTCACGTAAATAACTGCACCTTAAATTCTATACTGGTTATATGTTTCTCATTCTCCTCCTTTTTTCTTCTATTCAATTTCTGATTAATACACGCTTTCTCGATACAGATACCAAAATACCAATTAATCGTTCACCATATCCACCAACATCCATAATAATATTACAGATAATGGTGCTCCATTTTCATAGATACTATAAATCTCCCATAAATCCTACATTTGTCTTAAAATTTAATCCCAATATTTAAGGAAAATTTGGAACTTCCTCTGGAATTTTGGAATTTCCTCACTTTACAATAATATAATAATTTTTAAAATAATATATATTTGTATATTCATATGTAACTTAGACTATCCTCAAACAATTACTACACGTTATACGTAAATGAATACTAACACATTAGCAATTCTAAATTGAAAGGCCATCGTTTATGCTGATATTCGATCTCGATTACACGTGTTTCTAATTAACATGTTTAATGAAGGATACAGGATTCGAGATACGTGCAAGAGATTAATTACGAAGATATGTTTTAATAAGAATAACTTCTATAAAATATGAATAGGACTGGAGTTATTATTAATAATTAAAAAAATGAAATAATTTAAGAGTTAACTACAGTTAAATAAATTTGGTGCTATAATAATTTATTTTATTCCAGCTTTTATAATTATTCCTATGTATTATTCGCATAACGAAGTCCTGCTTCCAATCGCATAATTCCATTTGAATCTAAATTATAGTTCTAATATCAGATACAAGAAAGTTAATGAATTAAACTTGTAATAAATTGTCTGAAGAATTATTTATCTGCAAAAGAAGTACATGGGACATCTGTAAATAATGAGACACAGAAGAGATAAATAACAGTAGAACAGAGAAGAAAAATAGAAAATAGCGAAAAAACATGAAACTGAAGGATCGAATAGGTGGAAGAAAACAGGAATCTAGAGAAGTTCAGTTTCAACAGGCAGAAAAGCTGTTCAATGAAAAATCGTTAGATTCGCGTGTTTAATACTCAACTATGATATCCTCGATCACTGATAAATCACAAGATCGTATATCTGTGTACATTATCGTGATAATTGCACTCGATACTGAAGATAGATGGTAGGGAAAATATCTATATATCCTGCTCATAAAATATTGACAATCGAAACCATTTTTCCAGTTAAATTACAACGAAAATTGAAACAAACTCAAATAGAACTCGGGCAACGCAAAAATTTATTTGTCAGTATTAATTTTTAACATCTTACGATATATTTTTTACAAATTTATCTATGAAGTTATACATACTGAACGATTTATATGATTTTTGTAACAGATTTACAGAAGTATTATGCATTTCTGATTTTTGTTAGCGTGGAATGATGAAATTAATGCTGCCACAAATATTTTAACAATTTTATGACAGCAATAAAACGCAAAGAATAATTTTTATATTTAATATTTCAAAAATTTTCGGAAATATTTAGAAGCATCTAAAACATCACACGATTTCGAAATAAAAGATCTTCCATCTGTCACGAAAATTTTTTTCTCGCATCCTTCCATGTCAAAGACATCACGTCAAGTTGAAAAGGCAGTGAATTCAAAGGGGCGGAAGACTCACATTTTCACAGCCTAAACCTTTGCATGCCGTTATTCGATAATTTTATTAACTCTCTGAAAGGGAAACGAGCGATCATGCAGTTAAGAAAGAAAAAAGAAATGAGGAGGAAACTTTAAAAGGATTTCCAAGCAGTTCACGATACTCGTCCATTGTCTACTATTTCGAAAGCTAGACATTCCACTTGGCTTGATTCGTTCTATTTCAAGAGATTTCGTTTCCTTTCTCCTATGCTTTCCTCTCGTGTTCCTCTTTCGTATGGCTTTGTTTTTTTCACAAGGTTATACGAGCCACTATTCAACCTTCTGAAGATTTCTTTTATTTCACTACGGAACAGATAACGAAAGCCAGACGTATCCAGTGATACAATGATAAACGGTTTTCCATTTAACAACCTCGAAGCAATATTGGTTGTTCGGAAAATTCTTTCCGGTTTTTTTCATCCCCGTCATTACTTGAAATTACAAATGGAAATGCGATGCATCAGATTGTTTTCCGTTAAATCGTGGGGAACCCATACATTAAAACGGTTTATATAGGCAAGCTTCACAAAATGCTCGTGGATGGTGAATTTTAATATTTTTTACATTTCTGCCAATTCACGTCGTGTAGCGTGGGTTATTCTCGATCAGTGTTTTGATCCGATCTTCATCAGTGGTGGGACCAGGCGTTCTTGATCTTCAAGGTCGAAATCACCAGCTTTAAACCTAGTAAACCACTTTTGTACAGTTCTTTTAGCCATAGCACTGTCGCAACACATTTTGTTTCTACTTGTGTGACATTTTTGCCTTTCCGATAAAAGAAAAGCATCAAATGCCTGTTATGCACTTTGTTTTCTTCCATATTTAAAAGCGTATAAAACTAATGAAAATTAATGTATCTTAACGAAACATTTTTTTACAAAAATGTCTAAATTATCACTTTTTAAAATTTCTACACATGTCATTTGTTTTCAATTATTCTAATATATTCAGACGTGTCCTAATGCCACCTACCGGAAATCGGCAGGAACTTTCCAGACAGCCATGGGATATCTATTATCCGTTCTATTATGCAATGAAGAACCATATCAGTTTTTTATCCCTTTCGCCGGAATTTTCTTTCACAGAAATATGTGAAAGAAATATTAAAATTTCTGAATGGAAGAATTCAACAATAGTTAACTAATCTCTTAGCAAAGAATTTGTAATATTTTCGCAAAAAATGGAAAAGGCTATTCGTTTTCTTAGGAATTCATAAAATAGCGCGTAATGTCTATTAAATTCAAATAAATAAACAATACTGTATAAACATTTTATAATTAAGCATACTAGTTAAAAATGTTCTAATTTTGTAAATGAATTTGAGGATGCATGGTATTATTTTAGTTTTACCGTATATCTTAATAAATATTTCACTCAAGAATTATTCATTTAAAATACTTAATATTTTGTGTAACTTAGAAAAAGTTAAATAAGTAGATAATAAAAATATCGACATTAAAGATGAGATAATACACTAATTCAGCAAAATTTAGAACAAATTATGAACTAATGCTTCAACAAAATAACATTTTAAAACTATTATTTTCCATTCATATATATATTTTTTAATACATATTTATTTTTATATTTATTTTTTATAAAAATTATAAAGAAAAAATTATGCACTATATATATATGTATATATATATACGTACATGAATAGCTAAATAAATGCAATAAATGCAATAAAATATACGAACGTAGTGGTGAAAAAGAATTAACTCGAGATCGTGACAAAGGCCCTTACACGTCAACATTTGTTCGATCCTATTTCTCCACTCTATCTCTGTTTTGTTTTTCCCGACGTACGCGATGTTTTCCTCATTAGTTACCAACAATGGAGTCAGACTTTCATGAATATTTACAGAATACCAAACGAGAGCGAGGAAGTCAGTCTGCAACAATACATCGGTTATATTCGAGTTTGATCGTCTCTCGTGAATTATGTTCCCATTGTTGGCCGGATATGCGCGTTTATTTCTTGACACTGAAAGGAAAACGGAGCAGTGGCTTGATGCTTCACGATCGATGATGTTCGCAATGAACATGGAAGACTTATCAATGATCATCGTAGCCAATCGTACATACGTTTTCATTAAAAAGGAAATAGGGAAAGGAAATCCACCTGTAATTTCACTTCCTTATGTAATCGTAGATCGTTTATTAATCAACGTTTTTCTGTTTATTAATCAGCGAAACTGATAATTCGTTTCTTAGAATCAAATAAAATTCATAGTAACAAGTGCGCAAATTTTGTGGTGCTAAATGATGATAATTTTACAATAAAATATGTTTCTATTTATCAAGTTGTTCTTCTGTCTTTAATTAATTGATTTCGAATTGATTAATTAAGGAAGAAAATTGCTACTCTGTTTATTGGAAATCAGTAAAGTTTATGATGAATCAGTTTTATGCTTGTTGCATAACAAAGTTATAAAGTATTGATACTTGTAGGTATTCTGTACTTATGTTGCTCCTATAACTTATCCTGCGAACATTCAAATGCACATAATTAAATTTTCGCAAAAATTTACTAATAGTTCTAGAAATTCCGTTCACGTATGAATTTAAAAATTTCATGAAAATCTAAAATCATAATAAGGATATAAAATAAAGACGTAAAACTAAAATCAAATTTACAAATAAACAAAATATACAACTACAACAGAAGTTACAGGAATTCGAATTGAAATTATTCGAAATTATTCACAGATTATTCGAATTGAAATATCTCATCTTAGTTTATCGTAATTTCATTCGAGGACTATTTAAAAAACATTGTACTTCGCGTGAACTATATATCTATATATCTAGAAGCGTATTTGCATCATGAGTATGCGAAATGATCGTTCAATTTTTAATCGACTTGTTAGTCGATCGATACGACCAAAGTTTCGTATTCTGGCATTCGGAACGGAGCAAAGACTTCCGCGGCAAGATTCTCGATGGATACGTAGAGCTTACTGGTTTCAAGTTTCCAAGGAAAACTCTGGCTGGAATGCAACTAACACATTTGCATCTCGCCGCGTCGGAAACTTAGGAGCGACCAAGCCACAACTTGACCAAAACTCAGCCAACTACATCGAAGTAGTTTCGATTGGGATCCTGTAAGGATTAAGTCAGTGGCAGCCGATGTCAATCGGTGCCTGTTACTTTAGTGTTATTGTTTGTGTGCCAGAGCTTTTGTGACGTCGAACTTTCGTGGCAACAAAGACATGTTTCCGGTTACTTTGCAAGACTAGCAGAGGTAATTTAAAGATCTTTTTATTTGCATATTATTGAAAAATTTTAAAATTATATAAAGTAACAAGCGAAAGTTTTTTTGTATAAATCATACAAAAATTATTGCTGGATATTGCTTTGCTGAAAAAAAGACATATTTTTATTCAAAGAAAACTAGTTGTTGTCCTTTTGTAAACACGATAAAATAGTTACCACAAAAGTGATAGAATTTCAATTTCTTCGATATCGGAAATTACGACCGTATTTAACAAAAATTGTTGAATGCGTTAAATGAAATTCTAATAAAAAGCGAAATATGTGCACCTACATATATTTACAATCAATATTCAGAATGAGTTCCTCCCGCCATATTTTTCAGCTCTAACTATATGATGTACAGTATGATATCTGTCCCGTATGAAATTGTTCGAACCATTCGCAAAAATATGTTATTTTTATCAAAATATACACATTAATGCCAGTTAGTCTCTACAAGTGTAATTATTATAAGTACTTATTACATATGTATAATAAATGATATTTAAACCACAATATATTTTTATAAATTCCAAAAACTTTCATACAATATCCGACCTTTCTAATAATTTCAATAAATTGAATTAAGAATTAATATTTTCATGTAATATTATAGCAATGAGAAATTATCAGCTAAAAGTGGGTAAAACAACATCGGGGTTTTCAATAGAGGTTTATAGAGGCACGAAGTGGAATTATTTAGACGAATGAATATATTTACACAATAATAAAATCTAGGCATATCTCGCGAACCGAAGCTAGAAAGAAGGAGGGCTGAAACGGACATTTAATGTAGCATTCGGCTCTCGAGGTCTGGCAATTTTTATTTTGCACGATTTTCCGGCAACGTACCAGCGACCGGTTTTATTCGAATTTGCCGTGATCAATCTCCAGGCACGCGCGAATTTTCGATTTCGCGTTCGAAAATTGCAGCCATTCATTTCGCGATTCGCGTCGATGCTAATAAACGAAAACGTTGAAAAAAGTCCGGGACGAACAATAGCTGGGAAATGAGGGGATGCGGCCGACGGGCGCGGCTTGTTCGGCGTACAGCCGAATATTCGATTCGTTTGTACGGCTGCTTTCGTTACCGACGACAGTTTGTAAATAAATTACTGCATTCGAATTGCACTGTACACTGTCAATTCTGTAAATCTGACAGTATTAGATAATTTGAGAAATCTTTCAGAGAATTAGAGAACTTTTTCATAACTTTTTATTGTAAAGTTTTGTAATATTCGTTAATATTCTACTCTTTCAGTATCAGCTATTCCTGTAATTGACTCGTGCATCTTCAGAAATTTTGTAGGTTTCCAGCGAAATTTCATATTTGAAGATTTGGATGATCGAGAAATGACATTTTTAAAGATCTATCATCTTTTCCCCTTCTAGTAATTTGAGGAATGTTGTAATCGTAAAATTAAAGCGGATTCTATTTATCCGAGGAAAATTAGAATCACTGAGAAAGAATTCGTTGAACCGTGGTTGTTAGTACGTACACATAAATTCGAGGATTTATTAAACGTGGGAGAGGAGTGTCAGTTTTACAACGACTTCGTAAAATTCGAAGTCAATCGGTAGGTAGTAAAAGAGACCTGTGATCTAGATACGTGACATAAAATTTTTCACTTCGTATTTAGATAGTTTTATCCGATGGGGTTTAAAGAATCGTTATCGTTTGATTACTCTTTACAAATTTAAAGATTTATACTTCCTTTACTCGTAGACTAACAAATAAAAAGATACTAGAACTAGAGTTGATGAAATTGACTTTTAATAGGCTCAAATATAAACCTTCCTGATAACTTATCAACCGTAAGAGAATGAAAAGAAAATTATCACGAATGAACGCATCACGTCCTTTCTCGTTTCTAGCGATCTTCGTCTATCGTGAAGTAGAAGTTCGTTCGTCAGAAAGTGATTTCCAGAAGGCGGAACGAATTTCCTTAGGATCAGGACGCGTTTCGTAGCTGATCTCACGAGGATTCTTATATTGGAACTTTTGCCTCGAATGTGACGAGGCAACGATACCTCCAATTTTACTACTCGTCCTTCTTTTTGAATTCGTTACCCACATTCCTTGAAAGGCTTGCCATCCACGAGATCCACGAACATTTCAAACCTATAAATATACCTTCTCGTTACGGCCATTTGTGTAACTGACTCTGAATAAACAATACAATTAAGTGGCTCGTTTTTCGACTTTTTACCTCGTTTTTATTACGGTCACGTCTATTTATTGTTTAAAAACAATATTGTCAAATTTCAAAGAATTTCGTCATAAACTCCTATAATAATTTAATTGGTATTTAAATGTAACCGGAAGACAAAATTATTTATTCGTTTTTTTAATTTTTAATAATTTAAATATTTGTTAATAATATCTGGTATTTTCTGTTTCAGGTAAGAGCCTCTATTTATTATTCATGGATGCAATATTCATATAAAATGCGTTATTGGAGCAAGCCTTAACACTGTATGTAAAATATTTATTGATCATGTTATATTTTTTTGTCAATTGATATTTTCTGTGACATGATGCTTGAAAGCTTCAGTAGAAATTAAAAATCAAATCGAGAAAGGAAAAAGGGTAATGAGTAAGCTATATGGAAATAAATAATATGGAAATAATTTGTCATTAAAATATTCAATGCTTGCAAAATTTATTGATCACCTAAATCGAGATGAAAGCTTGTGTTATTTTCAAATAGAATTTTCAACAGTACCAACCTAATCTATTTATTTTAATACCAAGTACACAGTGGTTAAGAATAAAGAATAATTCCTGATACGAGAAACAATATTTTGTGAACAAAACGCCTAAATTTCCTGGATTCGTTAAGAAATTCCAATAAACAGTCAAAATAAATCGTTAAACACACAATGAGATTAATGAAGCAGTTTTAATTAATCATAAAAAATAACTTTGTTTGACGCGCTGTAAATCCAGTCACCTTAATAATCACCAAAATTCATTATCGGCGCACACGTGCACCAATTAATATGATTGCAATCGCTAATTGCTGATACTTTTCTAATCCATTCGATGTCTCAACCGAATCCGCTAACCAGCAGAAGGAAACCATCAATCACGCCCCTATCATTGTCGTCTAAAAATTTTCGAAGCAGCGTGGTATAGGAGTTTCGCGTGCGCGAATGATCCATGAATCGACAATAGCGTGCACATATTATTAGCGCGGCTTGGCCGTGCCAAATATAAAGTCAGGGCATGGCGGTGAAACGAAATTCCGGCCCTCGTAGTCATTCGCGAAAACACCATCAGTGCCTTCTCGGCATTTCACGCGGCACGATCGTCGCACCTAAGAGCTTCTCCCCTCTTTACTTCACGGGAGAACTCTGGAGAACTTGCGTCGAAATTGGCGGGAAAATTCCACCCATTTACGAAAATGTGAGCAATCCCATATAATCGATTCCTAGGAAAAGCGTGGTTGGAAATTGTGAAACGTTAATTGTTATTGTGTAATTCGTGAATATTGAAAGTGTAGTTAGAGTTATGGATGAAGTGTGGCATTTTGATTGAAATTTAGAGTTATTGAGGAGAAGAATTACAGAGAAATTGTAAGTTGACTGATGTATTTTTGGAAACTTAGATACTATATCTTTTTTTAATTTCGTTCCTGTGAATACTCTATTCCAGAGTTTTGCAATTTCGTAATATTTTTTATTGAGAAGTAAGGATATCTTTTGAGAAAAGAATCAGGTATAGACGATGTATTTGTAAAATGCGAGCTATTCAGATAAAATCGTCGTATTTCAGGAATCAGGAATCAGGAATCAGAATCACTTGTATCGCTTGGTGAATTTTTCCCGAATTTTGTTAGCTGTCCAGTTCCTGAACTCCTTAAATAAAATATCTAGAATTCTCATAGATTACAGATAAGCATTGTATATAAATTCTTATGATCATATTTTGCCACTGTTTATTCATGATTATTTAATCAATCAATAGTTAGAAGTTTTCAAAGAGATAGAGGTTATCATTAGAAATTTGAACTGTTACTAGTCTTTAAAATTTATTAGAACGATAAATTGCACTAAATCCAAGAATTCTAGTAATCCTCAAATGTAGAATAAGATCGTTGCACAGCATTTTTTAAATAGCTGTCCTATTAAGTTAGTTAAAAATTCAAAGTAATACAGGAAAAAATAAAAATTCCTCCGAGATTGTCCATTTAAAATTTTTTATACGTGTCACGTTTTCCCAATTTATTTTCCCCATAAAACGAAGAAGAAGAGGTAGGAAGCAAAAAAAAAAAAAAAAAGGATGCGATGCATGTCATTCGCTCTGTTCTTTCTCCATCGCCTAAATCCACTCCCGATCGAATATTCGAAAAAACGTTCACCGTATAACTTCAGCCCCCGAAGTCACACGCTTGCACTCGCCAACGTTAATAACGCGACACCAGCAGCACCGATCCATGCATATCGATGTATGGGATCGATAAATATTTATGTCGTGGCACACGAAATATTGATATCGTCCACGATTTAATGCATTCCACGCGAAGGAACCTCTCCAATCAACGAGTTTCCTCAGTTTTTTTTACAAAACGGTCCGCTTGACGATTCGCCTTTTTATTACTTTTTTCAATCGTCTATCCGCTTGTCCATCGAAACTCGTTTGGAAATTTCTGCGATTCATCAACGCGGCTCATTTCCACCGCGTTGATCGCAATTTAGTTCTCTTCTTCAACGATCGACGATAATTTCACAAGGTCCAGGTTACGATTTAATCGCGTCCTTCGATTTGATTGAACAACAGCCCGATAAGAGGCGACAGGAGACCACCTATAGAAACGAAGACCGAGTTCGGTCAGCCTCTTAATGACCGTTTATATCGTTTAATGAACGCTGATGTTCAAGCTAAGGTGTGGTCTCTTGAGAGAAGATACATGTGTAGAGACGTTTTGGAAGCTGCCTTTTGACGTAGACAATGCATATTTCGAATAGCTGCAAAGCCATAGGGAGAGAGCTGAAGGGATCCAGTCGATGGAAGCTGATCTGAGACTCACCTCTTCCTCTCTCTCTCTCTCTCCCTCCCCCCCTCTCTCATCTCTTGAGAGATTCCTCTTAGGAAGATTATCAAGAAGAGACGAAGTTTCCTATATTACGTAACGAAGAGATATTTGTAGAGACATTTTGAAAACTAAATTTTAACGTATCTACGGATAATGCATGCTTCGAATGATTGCAATGACACAGCGAGGAGATCGAAGAGTTTCAGTAACTGACCCGAAATGAGAGAAGATTATCAAAATGAGACGAAGCTTCCTATATCGTGAGGGACAAGAATGGTAAAGATCGAAGGAATAAAGTATTAAGAACTGAAGACAGAGAGAAATGAAACTAACGGAGGAGTAGAGCAACGTCGATGTACCTCAAATGGAAGCGAAGAATCGAGTGTTTTTTTAGTTTCATTCCGTTTCATTGAAAATCGGTGCTGGTACGAGGATAGATAGAAAAGAACTAAGAACGCAGGACTCGACGAACGAAGGAAAATAGGGAGACCGGCAAGCGAGAAAGTAACAAAGGAGCTACTCTGAAAAACAAAGAAACTGTCAGTGAATCTCGAAGAAAGGGGAGTAAGGTTGGAATTTTGGGAGGAATGAGAAACCATCAGAGACGAAACGAACCAAGCGAAATAGTTTGCTTTGATAGAGACGTAGACAGAGGTAAATGCTTGCTAGCCAGGGCGAGCGGAGCACGGCTGGAAACAGTTGTCACTTCGTGATTAGGAGTTCAATAGCCCAGAAGTGCTATTACCACGAGACATGCTTCTCCGTCTACGTGCGTATGGATACATGTGCACGGATGTGTGTGTATGTGTAGACAGAGGTAGATGAAGGGAATGGTAGAGAGAGAAGGAACGTTTAGAGAACTTCAATGCAATTCTCAGGCGGAGTCTCAATATTCGTGAAGTCAGCCGCTTACGCATACTTGTGCAGTGTGCACGTTTGCTGAAAGCAAGTGGACCAATAGCCAGGGAAAGATGACTGTCGTGTCGAGGAACACGGATTCCACCGAGTAACTAGTCGCATCTTGGCCTCGCTATTATACTCGAAAGGCCGAATCCGTTTGGCCAAGTGTCCTTCGCCGCCGTCTATTGGCTGAGCTACTGGCACAGAACTTTGGAGCCGGCCAAGGATAAGACCGATAATTGGCTGGAGATGGATTCCGATTTTGCAGTTCCCTGATCGTGACCTGTTTGTTAACGAACTCGCTGTTCGAGTCTCTCTGGGGTGCGATGAAAGCCGAATTTTTCAGGATAAGAATTTCCAAGAGGCTCCGAATACTTTCCGATTATGGATCCAGTAAAATGAAGCGTGAAACCTGGAGAATTTGATTTTTACAGTGAAAGGAATTACGAAGTAGGGAAAGTTAAAAGAATTGCTTTTACTAAATTCAAGTGATGTGAGAAATTGTATTTGGAGGAGTTTTGTTTCTTTTAATCTATATGTGTATAGAATATGGCTTTTATTTAAAAGCATGTATCGTTTGCAATGTCGTTATAATTAGATAGATTGTGGTTTTTATGCATTTACAGAAAATTTGAAAGAACAAAATTGTACAGTATGCACATAATATGAAATAGTATAACATGCTTTGTATAATAGTAGGTAACACAATTTTCGATCGAGATTCTACTTTTATAATTATATTCTCAAACTTATGAATGTGCACAGAAATCCGCAGTATATAATGAGTTTCAGATTTATTTATGGTTGTTAAGAATATCAAAGAGATCATCAATTTCGTTACAAGAATTTACGAAAAAGTGGCTATGGAACGAACTCTGATGTTCCACTGGAAGCTAATACATAAATCATTCTGCTTATTGGACTTCAACTACAGTGAGCCACATCGCGACTCTTTCATCGAAATTTCATAACTGATATTCCCTCGTGACTTATTTGCGATGTTGAATCCAACCACGCGATACTCTAGAATTCTCGATTCTACGATAAAGCCCGAATCCACGATAAGAAACCAAAAGGACTTCTTTCCTCTCATCCAATTTCGTTTATCTCTTTTCTACCGTGCTGACACGCGTCACATATCGCTTATCCAAGGAAGTATCTAATTGAAATTGAACCCTGTATTTACGGAAATACGAAAAAACGTTGTGTCTCTCTATAGGAACTAATATCGAAACAGCAAAGGCGGATATTGCTTCGAGATGCCTAAGTTCCCGTGCCGAGAAGACGCCGCGCATCGCATCGGCAGGACGTAGGTACTGCAATTCACTTGGAGTAAGGTCTCACGTGTACGAAAAACGAGTACAAAATGTATACTTACTTATGATTCTAGGTTTATAACTTTTTAATTTATGAAACAAATTGTATAGTTAAAATTGTAATTATTCTATACCTTCAATGAACGTCAAATATAGGGAACGTTGAAATATTGTGCATAAAAATTATTGATACTGTTCCTAAAATAGGAGTTAAAAAAATTTGTATAGGTCAGTTGGCTGTTGCTTTTTCATGAAATAGTCTTCTACATATCGCGAAAACGTATTGCAGCAAAGAATAAAGCTATAACTTAATTGATTTTCCTCCATTTCTATCGCTAATATAGACTAAATATTATCTACACGATCCTTTAATTTATCACTTACGTCGTTGTATCTTCAAGAATTGTTGAATCGTTGGCACGAAATTGTCAGCGATAGTTTTCGCTCAGAACAGCAGGTCGTAATAAATTGCTGAAAGCACAGAGGATGGGGAGTAATTTTTTATAATGTAACACTGGAAGTGGAACGAACTGTATCAGTGCACGAGTTGAAAGTTGAGCAGTATCTTGTTAAAGTTTCGGCGTTACGTTTGCTGAAAGATAGTTGCAGCGAGGATCATTCGAAACTGCCTTATTTTGCTTGAACTACTTGTCGTAAATGTTCGTACAGAGATTAGCCGGGGAAATGGGGCGAACTTTCGCTGTTATTTCTTCGGTTGCATGAGCAAATCTATTCGAAAGTGAATTGATGTGCCATAAGGATTGAAGTTACAGTTTCCATTTGGTTCGATGAGTATCGGAGTGTTTATTTGAAAACGTATTTAAAATGTGATGTTTTTAATTCCAATTATTATCAACCAATTACGGACTAGACCTTTTAAAAAAGACTAATAAAATTTTTCTGATCATTTGCAGACTTGTAGACAACTTTGAATTCTGTAATATTTCTGTCATACATTAAGAAAAATATATGTTAATTTTATTATTTTTTACTACCCCTTATTTTATATAATACTTTATTTTCTAACATAAATATATTATAAGTACTATAACTAGTAGTAATATAACTTCATCGCTTAAATAATCAGTTTTTTAAATTTTGTGCCAGGAGTAGCTAAAGACGTGAAATCCGCTAATATGAAGAAGGTTTTACAGTATTAAGAATCAAGTTTCCAAAGTACGAAGATTTAAAAGAATCCAATCAAAATTCGATTTGAAGTTGAATCATTGTAACGAAACTGTTTAAGTCGAACTTCTTTATGCCGCATTTCTTCTTCTGAAAGATAACTTAAAAAAGCTTATTCTAACTCTCCGAATGATTTACTAAACGCGAGCTGGATTCGAAGTTCTGTGCACAATATTTTAAAATCAAGTGAAAGATCCTCTCTGGTACGATATCTTGTTCGGGAACGTTTTAAAATAGAATTTATTGCTGGCGCTTGATCGAGTAACAAGAAAGGCGTGTCTAATTCTCAATTCGATCCCAGTTTGACAATTACCGACTTTATTAAATTCTCTAATTTCACGAACGGCGGACCAGCTGGAAAAAGAAATTGAAACAGCTGTGGTAAGTCCCTTAACACCTCGAGCTCAATTACGAGGAAGTCAATTGACGAACGATTCGAATTGGCGGGGAAATCGAATATCCAGGTTATCGTGATTGATTACGGATCACCGCTTCTTCTTCGACCTTCTTTCTACTTTAGTTTCGTCTATTTTCTGTTTTTTCTACGTTGTATTCATTGCTTTTCCCTTGGTATTTCGTACCTCTACGTTCTCACCATTTGTTCTCACGAAAGGATTCGCAAAACAGATACAATTTGAAATCTGACCAATTTCGAAGTTCTATAATACGTTATACACGTTTTATTAGATGATAATACTAATAATAATTCTTTGATTATAATATTGAAGTTCATGGGTCTAAATAAGATAGAAGAAGCAGAAGTCAATATTAAAAGCTACAGAATCCTCATTGCAGACTATTTTCTCTCGAACATTCTCGAAACATTTTTCACTTATGCTTTACTAAAAAAGAATAATGCTCTAATAAAAAAAATCTTCCTAAACCCAAACTAAAGAAAATAGAGATAAATGCGATCATCAATCAACTCCAGAAATATTGGACACCAATAACCTTATACACATCACCAATCAACGATCGGAAGGGTACGAGCTTTTTCATGACGCAATAACTTCAACAATAATGAACCGACGATCCATCAACTCTGTTCTTCATAGTTCGATCCTTGTCTTATGCACGAGGGGAGGAAACGTTTCTTCCCAAAGAGGATTACGCGGAGACGAAACATAAGGCAAGGGGTTGCTTACAAAATAAAAGCGTGCAAGCCGCCCAATACACTCGAACTGATTTGCTCTTACGCCTGAAAGCGTGTTTAGTCGCTGTAGGGACTTTCAACCGAGAAAAGAAAGACTTTGATGACGATGTCTGACGTTCAAATTGACATAATCCGGGCTCGTAGAGTAAAGAGGATCCTGTAAGTCCTTGTACTCCTTTCTTTCACAAGTACAGCTCTCGAGTACTGGGGATTTTTTAATTCCTAGGACTGCTACGCGACACGTCTCCATCATTGATTCTCCCTTGACTTTTGACGAGTGTTGCAGACGAGTAGAAATTAACTTCTGAAATTTAATCCATTCTCAAGGCTTTTGGCCGGGATTACCTTCGTTTTAGGCGCATCTGTTGCTCGAGAGTACCTTTAACATCCCTATTCTAAAGGAATAGGGTTCACAGCATTTTATGGTTTCGTCGACTATCTGTATTTTTGGCTGTACTTTTTATTGCATGACGTGAGTGATGAGATGATGAAACTGATGATGTGACATAGAAAACATAGATTAATTTGGATGGTAACATTACTATTTTTAAAGACGATTTATGCAAGAAGCATGACGTTATTTGTCAATTCTCTTTCACGGAGTCTAGACTTTATTCTTTATTAAAATCAATGTCTCGATTTTAAAATCTCTCTATTAAAATTTTCAAAGAGAACTCGGGCTCTATGCTGTTTATTTTTCATGAGTAAAGTAGTGTGTAAAAATAATATGAGATCTTTCAAGATCTCAAACAGGTACCAGAAAGTACACACTGAGCTATGGATCATTCTGATATTTACATCCATCTCTCAACCTTCGACATATTTAATCTACCAAATATCTGTATCACGTAGGACAACAATTATAGTACTTTGTTTGTATAATAAATTTTATTTAAAAATATACTATTTTATTTAAAAACTGCTATGAAATTCGATAGTAATGTCTCTATTGTATTACTTTTGGAATAATTCACAGACTTGTAAATCTTTACTACCACGTATAACACAAGTCAAGCTGGGTTCATAAGGGATTATCCTTTAATTCTAATTTCTAAGATCCAGAACAAAGAGCAGGATCACGGACCGGTGTTTGAAATCGATTTTGAATTGATCGCGGTCAATGCGCCGAAATCGAGGCATTCTGAAGAATATCCCAAGGGTGCTGTTCGATTCTTTTCTCTAGTGGCTGGGGAATGAATATCACGGCTTTCTAGCCTCCTCTACCTCTTGCAAGTTGACGCCCGAGTCACGAAGCCATCTGTTACAGTTCGTCGAAGTTTCACCCGCGGAAGATCGTATTTATTCGCACGGGAGGAAAGCAGAAGAAAGGAATCTCGTATTTTTCACGAACGGATGAAGAGTTTCGAGAAGTTTGAAGCGTACGACCGATTTGTCGATCCTTCCTTACGAATTCTTCCATGACCCAAAGAACGTTTTGATCGTAATTTTTGACGATTATGGCCTATGACTTCATTCGGGGTAATTGAAAGCAGTGGTCGAGGGAGAAAAGCCTGATGATTATTTTATGTTTAATGAAGGAATTAGGCGAGATTACGTTGGAAGTTACCTGGAGTTTAGGTGATATTTCATAGATAAATGAAGTGCGGGATAGTATTTAGCCTATATTGCTTGTGTTGGTTGGTTTATGTAGGCACTAGATAGTTCACGAAATATGTAGAACGATAAAGACTGTGTTTCGTAAACTGAAATTCCACGGAATTAATTAACGCTTTTGCTAATAGGATGTGGTTAAAGTATCCGATACTGTTCATAATTACTGGGAATTTATACTCGAAAATTTGCAATAGACAGAGTAGGTAATCAATACTGGATTTATTAATAGACATTTTAAATAACTTTGACAGCATTAAGGCATTTAATAAATTCACTTTACTTACGATGTTAGTTAGTATTCCATCTCTTTTTAATGAGAATTAAACCAAATCTATTAATTTTATCAATAGAGGACGAATAATCATTTTTGAACAGTACGTATTTTGATTATTAAATATCTTTATTCGTGGAACAGGAAGCCAAACTTTTTATCATGTTATTCCCATGAAAAGAAATTTACCTTCGATAGACTGTCATAAAAAACTTACTACAAGTAATTTCATACTTAGCACAAATTGATTTATCTAAATCGTCTCGTTGGTGTTGCGGGAAAGTAGCAGCAGGAACTAAAAGTTGAAATTAAACCTTTCCTGTCTCTGATTAAAGGAATTCTTCCGCGTGAAACCGATTAATTTTATTCACGTGTGAACTCGCCGCTTTAAATCACATGAGCCAATGCACCTGATGCAATTTCCTCCGCGTTAGATTACCTCAAATTTATGAGAAGACCGGACAAATAAATCACCATTAAATACTATTGACATAATTCTAATAACTACGCATTTAACAAGCAAAGCGTTCATATTAATATCATTATTTGTTTAAAACCTTCAATTTATATTTAGTCTGATCATCTATCGTTAATAATGATGTAATATATATAATCTTGATTTTATATCATGAATATAGATACGAATATTATACTATAATTTTTTATTGAGAAAGTTCGATAATATCGAAGACATAGGACTTTGTGTGCGAAAACTCAAAGATCGACATGACACGGTAATAGGAGTGGGGTCTCTGCTAATGCTGTCACGTCACGTCACGTCACGCCTTCCAGGTGGCCCGAACCGAGTGACCTGTCGATGACAGCTTTTCTATCGCTGACGCGCGACGCGATGCCTATAAGATCGAAATTAACCCCTGTAACGCGTCAATTCACCCCTTTGCCCAGAATTCATTCCGCTCGATTAACTTTGAACCTGCGATCCAAGAGGATTCGAAAGTAGGGCACGTCGATCTTCGCCTGTCTCTCGAAACAGTTAAGTTTCATTCGCTTTGGATATGTGGAAAAAATCTTATTATGTCGTTTCGACTTTAATTTCTCACATTTGTCACATTATTACTAATTTCTCTTCGTTCGTGACAAACTATTTTGTGTAGGAATGGAGATAGGTAAGAGGTTCTTAAAATTTGTTTACTCAAGGATCCATTAGCAGTGATTAAACTCTTGTCTTTTGTGATAATTCTATAATTTGTCTTTTTAAAACGAAGAATTTTACGTAATTTAATTTACGAAAGATTAACATGATTCTCTGGGACTATTCAAAATTTTAAATATAAACGAAGTATATGTCTGAAACATTACTAATATATAAACATATATATGTAATATATAAACATTACTAATAATAACAAACATATTACTAATGAAAAATATGAATATTGTGTTGAGAGAGCGCAGTTATGACATAAATTAGTATTTGTATGTAGAAGAAAATATGGCACTATCTTTTGCTGTTTCACGCGCGAATTTTTTATCTGCGTGAATAATAATAAAAATGAAAAATGTGCACCGACGAAAATTTTCACATCGTTGCAGGATAAAATGGAAAATATCATCAACTTTTAAATATCAATTCTTATTTCAGTTACTAACTAAAAGTTGTCGTTATATTTCTTATTCTAACATAATCTGTTCAATTTCATAAAAATTCGATATTGTAACATATTTCAACTATTTTAAAGTAGAATTTAATAGATACACTTCATAAATAGATATATTGTACAATAGGTATATACTTAATAGATTATAGATAATTTAATATATTAATAGGTATTTCTAAAAATAAAAGAGAAGCTAAACATAAGTAAAGAAATATACACATACTTAATGCTACATACAACCGAAAAAAATTTGCCTTTCTTATCGCTAAATGTAGGACAAACAGTTTCTACACTGTCCACAAGTCAACATCGTTTAACTTGCCACTTGCTTCGTTGTTGCTTTATCCTAGTACACCAGTATTCCCCAAATATTCGGGAAGAAAACGTTCTATCGGATCGAAGATCAGGAAAAAAACCAAGAGGGTTGTTTCCCTTGTCGGTGATTGAGATGGTGTCCTGGTGAATAGCATCAATATTTATACAATTTATATCAGGAGAGAATGCTACGTGGAAGATCTTTATTATTTTAGGCATATGGAAAGCTGGCAGAACAGTTCACTAACTGTAACGTTTTTTTTTCTTTACCTGGATTATTGTCTAGTGAATGGAGACTGCGAGTCTATAAATCGGAAGAAACGTCGATGCACCCTCTGTAGTAAATTTTCCATGAATAGAATGCCGATCGAAAGCGTCGGTGTTATTCATTAGGATTGCCATAAGATTCTTCTCCATGAAAAAATTTAAACATTTGAGTTTTTAAAAATTTAAATAATAATTTGAGATTGTATAAATTATTCAGCTATTTCTATTAGTTCTCTTATCTCAAGAGAATGATGTGAATAATAGTAATAGTATAATAATAGTAAATTCTGAGGCAAATTTGAGAGCCAGTATTTATAATATCATCAAAATTCATAATCGTTCACGCACTTCTCATTTTACAAAGTTGATCAAAGTGGCTTCTGAACGGCTCATACATGACATGAAATCGATAATCGTCACTTGTAATAGCGTAAGATAAAGCTTTCAAAATCCCCTAATAACATTTCACATTAACAAATGTGAAATAAATGAACAGAAATACGACCAAAAGGTCATTCCCTTGAAACCACAACAGAATGTGCGCATTAAAAAGCTATCAAGCAAAAGTGGCACGTTCGAAGAAGCAACGTATCACCATTCGTAATTTAAATTAAATATAATACGAGAATCTGGTTACGTCCGGTGTACATTTATCGGCAATATATGTGATGGAGAATAATGCGCGTCGGGTCACCGTTTAATATGTTTAATGCACTCCGCCTGCTGGAATCCTGGTAACTTTTAATCTCATTAGGGGGAGCGCGTCTCCGCGAATACGTCATAGTAATGCCTCGAGGGACGAGTTCTCCAAGCAGTGAATTACTCGCGCTCTAAAAGCACGGGGTAGGGCTCACTTTCCCGCTCCAATGAAGGACAAGAAAGCCTCGTTCTCTATTTCGCCCTTTTTTCCCTGGTCCACCATAGCTCGTGCGGCCGATTTTATAACGTTGAATCGTAGTCGAAATTAATGTCACGACGTTCTACCTGCAACCAGAATTTCTCCTACTTTTATGTCGGTTTTGAAACGCTTTGTCGTCCCTTCTATTCCTTTTTCTAAGTGTGAAATTGTACTTTATCTGAAAGAAAAATAACGAAGGGAGAGGATTAGTGTGAGTTACAGCTTCCTTCATAGAATCAGTTAATAAGAGCTCATTTCAGTTTAATGACATATCGTTTATATTTCTAGCGTGATAAGGGAACCGTACTTTATTTTACCGGACTGATGTTGGAATTTCAGATGGTTTCTTTTTAGGTTCGTCATATTTGTGATGAAGCTTGTGCATAATGATTATATGCGAAATTTAATAATACGCGCGCTAATATAGCAAATTTTTTCATTTTGTGTATGAATACAAAGTTGAGAAAATTATAGATTGAAAATATTGCGTATCAAATACATCATTTTAAGTAATAATGTTCTTTTCGACATAATGTCCACTGCTTTGTCTGTCTTTCTAAATCACTTTGTCTAAATGAGCAGAAAGTAGAATGCAACAAGTGTGTCAGCTGCACTCCTTAAATAAAAGAACCGCAATGTGTGCGTCAATAGAAGCAAATGTGTTTTCTCATATAAAAATAAAAGAATACAAATTATAAAAGGATACCGTAAAAATAATTTAACCTAAATTCTTATTGACCACTTATGATCCAGTTGAGGGTTAGGAATATTTTTCATATCTTTTTTTACACATTATGATATTGATAAGATTAAAAGGTAACAAACTTGCATGGTAACGCTTCGTTTATTAGTTCGAATTATTTGCGAAAATTCCAAAAATAAAAAGGAACGTCTCGTAGAAGATTTTAGAGGAAACCACAAGAGCGGTTTTATTGTATCGACGTTTCTATTATTTCACTCGAAATCCCGGATATTCGTGGCGCTCGAACAATGAAAATGGACGTGTGAAATTTTCGCGGAACGAATCAACGACGCAAGCTGTATCTCGACGTGAAACCAACATCGGCTGTACCGACATCATTTTCAACTGTATCGACATCGTACACTGATGTCTTCTCAATCGATCTAAAGAAAACACGCAATATAATTATTGCCGATAATAATTTGACTTTGATCTTCTTCTCTTCTTACTTCGATTTTATAAACATTAATTACTATACTTTGTAGTTTGAAAAGGTATCCCGAAATTAAAATAACAGCGAATGGCTTCATAGTATTGATTCAATTAAAATTATTAATTAAATATTGAATAATTCATTTAAAAGCTTGAAATCCGATATTGAAAGTCGAAAATTGGAATTTAGGGATTGGAAACTTGAGTAATTGAAAATTGTAAATTTGATATACATTTGAAAGAATGAACTTTACTTGGTTTTCACTTAATTTCTCTATTAAGAATTTCGTTATAAATAGAAATTACGATACTCGTCCCTATCTCTTTCCTGTAATTATAGAAAGATTACTAAAGCTTACATATTATCTACAATCCCAGCGTACGCTAAAACACCGAGAAAGATCAATAATGTGCAAATTGAGGATTCCGGTAGAGCATCACTTAACGTATGACGAAAATTTACACAGAATCAAATTACGGATTCGAACAACGCATAGTCATCTCGTCTCGTAATCCTATTACCAAAGTTAGCCCATTAAACCTTTCGTTACTCCAAATATTCGGAAGAGCCGAAAAACAAGAACGCATTAAACGTGATTATCGTGGGTGCCGGATGCAGGCGTGCGAAACTAAAAGATTTTAACGCGTTCGCGTTATTCTTCGTTACTCTTGAATGGTTTTCTTCCGTTTACATTGTAATCATGGTCTGAAAAACGCGGGAAGTAAGGACAATGCGCATTTACGAGGTGTGGAAAATTTGATAAAATAGCTACGCATTATCGAGCAGCGTATTCCCATATCCATTTGTAACTCACTTCTTCGTTAATCTTCAGCATTAGCTTAATATCGAATGATGCGTTAATTAATGAAAATAAATGTTTGGTGCATATGAGAGAAAAATATATTAATATGTTTCTCCAGTATTTCCACAGTGAATTATTCTATATTATCGTACGGTATATATTTAGCAGGTTCATTTATCTCCATGGCATATATTTTTATAAAAATCAGAAAATACAGGAAGAAATATTCTCGTGTACAAATAAACATTTCAATGTGTCTCGTGCATACATGGTAAATCAACGTTGAAACAACACGGAATTATATGTTTCGTAGTATTGGGATTGTAAAAAAAAAAAGGTTTCGGAGCTAGTCGAATATTTTTCATGTATTTAGAAGCTTTTAAATCTAAACCTTTCACGATGTATTTCATTTCATATATTATTTTTTCATGAATTTCGATTCTACTTGCAGTATTTGTTGTGTACGTGCTCGAGCAGGGATACAGGTTAAATCTAAATTTCTTCGACGTGGAATAAAAATTTATTCTGAAAGACAAACCTGCGTATTGCTATTCATGGAAATCCTGCGAATTTTGATCCGTGAAAACCGTCTGCTGTGCTTAGTAATACAATTCATTTCATAGAAATTGTCTAAAAGCATTGAAAAACGAATTTATTTATTTTGGAACAACTTACGTATATGTATATATTGATTGATAAGAGTACTCGAGTTCATAACAATTCGTAGAATTTCCAAAACTATTATTGATTCTTTACAGAACAAACTTTACAAAATTCCTGATAAAAAGATCTATAATCTTGCAAATAATACACAATTTTCTATAGTTTTAAATTTAATACAATCTATAGCTTACATTTAGCTTTAAATTCAGTTTAGCAACCGATACTGTAGACATTTTATGTAAAGAAGATTGAAGATTTAAAAGTCGAAAAACAATGCACAATTATAAAGAATGTGAAAAACTGCATTACTAACTGATTATGTTATTTATAATTAATGACATAATACTTTTTATATTATTATATAATATAATATTGATATTTCAATATCTATGTATTCGATATTTAGATATCGAAACAAAAATATTAATATTTAAATACAATCTTCTAATATCAATATGTACTTAGAAGGTAACAATTCATACATTTTCAAAGATCTTCATTCATAATTTGACAAAAGTCATTCTTTCTTTTGCAGTGTGCGTTCTGTGAATGGACTCCGGTTCAATCTTGCGACTCAGAAGGGTGCTGCAGAATTCCCGAGGAAGAGAAGAGGGACGACGCGACGATTTGACGGGTGCAGAAAAGTAAAAGAAAAGAAAAGAAAAGAAAACGAATGGAGAAAATATTAACCCGGCCAAGACGAAAGTCAGTGTCTTCTTGGCTGATTTGACATTTCCGTGTGCGCGCGCGCGTGTGTGCCTGCGAGGTCCGTGTTTTCATCGCTTCAAAACGAAAGCTCGGAAGAAGAGAAATGGGAATATTGGGAAAATTGCTTTCGTCGGTGTCCCTGGTGTCCATCTGGTGTCTGCTGATCGTCGAACCAGGCAAGGTTCAGAGGGAACAGGATCATCTGGGTAAATCACCTTCTTATTGTATTTGTGCCTCTGGTTTCCGGGCTGACGTCACACGATCTCACTTTCGGTCCGCGGTATCTGTTAGTTGCTTTTTATCACGAGATGAAATTTTTTGGAAGATTGATAATGAAGTTTCTGCGTGATTAAGTTTAAAAGATGAGAAGCGAAATTACTAATATTAAATGAATATTCGTGATTCGGAAAATGGAGAAATTTATATGAATTCTTTGAAACGTTTTTCTTTGGTAAATTGTGAGCTTTGTTTCGACTCGGAATCGAAATTTTTCTGGTGTGTATTAATAACAGAGAGTTATATGACTTGCAACGGAAAGTACATTGTTTGATAAAATATACGCGGAGGAAGGAATAATTCATTATATAAAATTTCTAGGCGTTATAGTTTTACGTTGTTAATCTGTAAACCATTCTAACATCTAAATACTTTTTAATTTTTCTATAGAATGTGGCAATTTTGTTCAATAGCTTTTTCATTGATAATTCTATTCAGAAAATTATTTTTCCTTTTTGAGAAGTTTATTTTCATTGGTGCATTGTATTATTCACGCTATTGATTTATTAATCTAATCTAATTTTTTTGCAATATATTAAATAAGTGTAAATGTATCCATATCCAAATGTAAATGTAAATCCTGATCTATCGTTTCTGTATGTTTGGCAGATTTATCACTCTACTGCTTGGCAGTTCGTCCTTGAGGCAGATTTATCATTTCGAACAGAGTTTATCAACCTTTTTCCCGATAAGTCCAATTAGAATCGCATCTTCCTATTTTTTATATTATAATATTTATGGTAGTTGATTGTAAACATCTCATCATCACAAATATTAATATCGTGAACATGTCTACTGCAATGAATGTGTTTCATTAATGAACAACAATAAAATGCGACTTTGCAGCGCGAATTAATGAAACAGTTGAACTGAATGCTCTTTATCGCATACACCGGAAATTTGGCGAAAAATGAAAAACGAACGAGATATCGAACAAAGGCTGCATTTACCATTTAAACGCGAGAATTTCGTCTCCCGTTGCGATTCATAGACGCGCTAACACGATTGGACAGCTGCTGCGTTGATTGAATCGTTATGTTGCACAATAATATCGCCAAACAATTTATACGCGCGTATGTTCGCGTTGATATATTTTTCTTTCTACTTTCGTCGATCGCTCGACGATTATAATTACGAAGAAATCGAAAGTAAATAGAAATCTATTCATGTGCATCATATTATAATGAGTGCTAATTAATATTACGAAATAGTATACCTTTAACGTGGTATATATTTTTGTATATTGTAGATATTTCGTATTTTTCTGCATCTTTAAATTTGCCATAAATTCATAAACATTGATAGTATAACTATGTCCGTATGATTCGTTTTCTGGATTTTAAGGAAATGTGGAAATTTTTAATTTCGAAGAAATTTACAAATGTTGAATTTTTAATTAAAAAGAAATGCACTTAGTTAACTAATCATGCTATTAAGCCCGTGAAAAGATTGCTACGGAATCTCATTTCTCAGCTACCCCTTTCGCTTGCTTCTTGATCTTCCCTTTCCCCGTAGCATTTAATATCACGAGGCCATGGCTACAGCTGTCCACTGGAGCTTTGTTAGTGTTTCGTTGCGAAGATATCCCTCTTCTTTCGGCATTTCATTCTGCATCCTTTATTTCTGCCAGTTGCTATTCTTAAACCACCTTCCCTCGAATCGTTTATCTTGCGTCCGTCGTGGAGCCACTTTTTACGATCGCACCTATGTCCTTTAAGGAAATTCGATTGTTGTTCCTAGTTCGACGAGAAAAAGAAAAATGAAGGAGACTTTATAAATTAAAGGAATAGAAATATTAACTTTCACATATAAATATATTCTAGATTGAATTCTATTTTATATGAAACTTTTGATAAAAAAAGAAGATTACTTATGATTTCAACAGTATTCCAGTATTGTTGAGCATTAAAGAATTTACAAACGTGAATTGAAATTGTTTGTGATTTTCTCATGTTATATGGCAAATTCTACGTTGTATATCGCACTCTAAAACAAATCATTTCATTTTGCTAGAGAACGCGTGTAAGCGGGGGCGTGTTAAAAGTTTACGTGCAGAAGCACGGATGTTTCTACAAGAAATATTCTTGCAAAGTGCTGCCATAAAGAATGATTTATCACCAGGCACGCGAGAAGTGGCTGCTTTTTATTCGCTTATACAACGTCAGTTATTTCGAGAATTATAATACGGAAACGTTAACGCAAATATCGCCACATTTGTTCGCCTGGTTTAACCTCAACAATACTCGAAAAACGAAAAATGTGATTTTCCTTCGTTTCACATAAATAGGTTAACGTGACTGTTTATTATTACCTCGTTTATTCACCAGGTGTTTTCTGTAATTAACGCTTCACCATGTAGTATCAGGAATAGAAGAATATTGGCTTGAATATAGTTGCTCTCAATCTGGAAATAAATCGATATTTCCTATTTATATAATGGTAATGTAAAGAATTTATAAATTTAGAATTACTTCGAAAGTATTAAAATAGAAGTTGATTGGTCATATCGATACTTACTTTATATATCGTACGAGTTTAATGACCTGATAGGTACGTTGAACTTACGAATCGTATGAAATTAGAAATGGACTTTCTTATTTTCAATTAACATAATTACACAGATGAAATCTTATCTTCCAAAGTTGTATTTTAACAAATATACTATAGTCATCAATAGTTCCAATGTAAGATAACCAAACTATATCCCTCACAAGCAAGAACTTTCGTCAAATCGAACTCGTCTCAAGCGAAAATTCTACAGCGATCAAAGTGAAATAAAGAAATATATTCGGTGGCCCCACTGAAATCCAGCCTTGGAGCAGTTCGAACGGGTAAAAAGCACAAATTTCATTAAACGGCCCACATAAATCCACGATTACCCTCGTCCAATAAGTCCGCAACAGGGAATAGGAACACACATATCTTTCCCGGATCTCTGCATCGATTTCGACCAGCATTCGATACAATGGGAATCCAGGGGAGCGAATCCGCCATGAAGCATGGCTCAACATCTACGAAAAAAAAAAGGTAGAAACGTGCTTGGTTCGCGTCGAGGCCCTCTCGAAAAATGATTAACAATCGGACAGGGAACAGTCGATTCCAGGTTTACAGGCGATCCTCTATTTCCAGTCGGTGATCATCTCAAAAATCGCAGATCGTCGATTGCTTTGATCGGGCTCGATATCGCGGTGAGCCACGTTGATACGTTTGCTCATGCCACGCAAAACCTGTGATTGGTCTCGATGGAGTATTTTAAAAGTCAGGGATTTCTGTCATACAGACTGTGATTCATATCGTTCGTGTTTTATTTACAAGTTGCATGGGTCTTTATTTTATGAGAATCGTTGTTGTGATTTAGAAGTTGGTAGAGCTTAAGATTAAACAGTTTAGAAAAGGAGAAATGTTACAGAGAAGATTGTTGGATTATTGTGGATAGTCGATCGATGGTCGAACGAATGAATAAATTAATATAATTTGATTATTCTCATTTATATTACTGATTGACAAGTGCATTGTTATATACCCCAGAAAAATTTCATAAGTTTGGAAAAGAAAATATAATATACTGACATTTACATTTTTTTTTTAAATTGGATACTTTTTAAGAAAAATGGACACGGTGAAATCAAAGCTTATTCATGATCTGTGATATTCATTGTAATGCAGATCTTATTGGCCGAATTGTAATAAATTAATCTTTTCTGGTAATTAGTGATAAGTTATGTGATCATATACATAGTATGCGTCGAAGATAACAAATGTAATACATCAGAATTGATACACAATATGACACATAGCAAATTCGACGAATTTCCAAATACTGGTATAAACATAGCTTGAAAGTACTAATCAATAACAAAAAAAAAAAAGAAGAATTTCAAATTCTTTTAGAATTTATTTAGAATTCTTGAAGAATTTAAAAAGAATTTTTATGTTGATAAGGATATTCAATTTCAATTAATTTTATTTAAAGGCAGAAGTGATGATCTCAGGAAAATCTTTTACGTTATTTAAGCCGTTAAAGTTATATGAAAGACCTTATATATGTATAGAATCTTTTTGAAGTGTCAATTTTATAATATTCGACATACAATAACATTTTCATTCTAATACTGTATTCATAATTATTTTTGAGTAAATTGTTTTCCCGTTAGAGGGCCAAGTGGGAATCAGACGTTCAGTAGACAAAATCCATAGCTAGCCTCTTATACAACCGATGAAAGCAGCGGAATCGATCGCGTATCTCAATAAAGAGGTTGCCTGAGTTTCTGCGTTCTATCTATGGCTCGATGAAAAGTGAAGCGGGAGCGGATAGATGCTTTTTGTCCTCGCTATCCTACTTGGTGCTCTTTACGCGTGTAACCATTCCGGGGTTGGTAGTTCCAGACTTCATTTCCGGAAACCGAAGTCACCAGGAACTACTTGCCCGTAGGATCTAATAACTTTTATCGGTTTTCATGGCGAGCAACGGCCGGTTAGGATCGAAGAGAATAGGCGCGGGAGATGGATGCGGAATAATAAAGACAGATGGGCGCGCGGAGGGATGAGATTAGATCGGGGGGAGGAACAGAAGATGCCGTGAAATAGGGTTGAAGATAGTGGGAGAAAATGTAGATATTTTAAGGTGAAATTTTAAAGGATGGAAGACCAATGGATGATTGCTACATCATAATGGAGGAAAATGGTAAATTATTGGCAAATTATTAACGATAAGTTATTGATCATTTGAGTGAAATGAGAGAATGGAGAAAGTAATGGATAAAATAAGGGGAATTTACCTTATTTATTCAATATTTATTTATTGAAGATTCATTAGAATTTTTTATAGGAATAATAGGAAATAAAATTATTTACTGAATATGAATTGACACTTTTTTACGAGGATAAAATAAAGCCAAGGCTGGTGGACATAAAAAGAATACTAATGCTTTAAAGAAATATTTTTCCTGTATCTATTATATTAAAAACAAACTGTCGGAAGTACATCAAAACATACATATTAAAGAATAGTACTTCTAAAAAATTAATTCTATGATTCATCCAAAGCTACTTAGCAAAAGTTGCGTAATTCTAAAATATTACTATGTGATTATAATATTCCAACTAATCCAATTTTATTTCAATCTTTACGACTTCAAACATAACTTAAAATGTTGTCCTAATAATGCATGAGTCAAATAGTCTAATACCGCAACAAAGTGTGATGAAGCAAAATTCCTCGAAGAAATAAATCGCCAATGCCGGAAAACAAAAATGAAATCAGAAGCTACAACTAGGAATCATACCGGGCTGAAGCAAGATTCATAACGAAGAATGACATTGAATGAAAAACTATTTCCAGCCATCGTGGAGACCAGTATCGTGGAAAAGGGTGAAAGAAAAGAGGAATGAAAGAAGTGGAAGAACGATGGAAAGCGGGAATTGGAAAAGAGGAAAGAAAACGTAGAAGTAACACGAACGGAATTCATATATATATTGCATCTGTGTATACATATACACACGCGCGCGCGCACACACACACACAGATAACGAAATTCATCACTATAAATACATACTCGACTATCTGTAGAATGCATCTATTGACCATGGTAGGGTGTATCGATAATCGAAGGCGAAAGCCGGACGATGACAAATGCCTTTATCATATATGGAGGTGAGCTGTGGCCACCTGCTGACATTGCCACCGTAAATAATTCGCGGCTGCCGCTTCGAATCGCGCCTTGTCATGCAGATGTCGTTTCTATTGCATTTCGACTACGTCAAGGAAATTTCTCTATGCAATGGAACGGTTCGGTGGGCTGGAATCGTGCTACGATGGGATTAGTTGATAGATCCAATGGTCACAGGTCGTTCTTCCTAATCGAACGCTGTCAGTTTGTTTACGAATGATTTAACTAATATTACATAGTTGCAAGGATATGGAATATTTAAAAGTTAAGGGATGATGAATGGTTTGATAGCGCAGCACTAGATCACAGAAGTATTTGAACACTTAATATTGAAAACTTATATGCTCATACCGTGTGTGTTATATGAAACTGCTTGACATTGGCACTCTAATCAGACACTTGAATAAATTTGAGACCAATCTGGCAGTTTAAATGAAATTACATTTCAATGTAAATAAAATTACAACATAACAAGACATTTATTGTAAACATTATATTTAAAAGAAAATTAGTATATTACATTATTCTCTAACCATGCTACAGCGGAAACATTTTTACATTGATTTCACCGAAATTTCATAGAAAAATGGAATTTCATGTGGCTACAAGTAAATCTCTATTCCGAGCTAGTTGCGTCGTGCAAATTCTATTTCTGTTGCATTTTGCCTAAGAAACGGAAAATCGATGAAGAAAATCGTATCGCAAAATGGAATTTCGTCTCTATAGAACTTTAGTATGCAATCTTGTGTATCGAAGAACTATGGATATATATCGCAATTTCCAAGCTTGAATGGCTTCGAATTTATAGCGAAACGACTACGCTTTATCCTTTATTCTTATTTTACTTCTTGCCCTGTATTCATTTTGCTGTTAGTCGTTTGTCGAAATACCAACTGAATCAATTGCGTAAAATGTATTACTCCAGGATACAATTACATCACTTTTCTTAATTTTAAACAAGGTATTTAATACGATTTAAGAAACTATAGGATACACTCGATTTCGATCTCATTGATGCTACAACGACACTTTAACGCTATATTATCAAATACAAAATAACTAAATGTTTTAACGCTATTATATTTATTATAACATTTATATACTAATCAATTAAATCCAAAATATTAAATTTGGCATCTTTTAGTAGTATTTTTATATGATTAAAAAATTTGATACTATAAAAGTGAAATGCCTGATAAAAAAACGCTTCATTGACAAATAAAGATATGTGCAAATATTTTTTGTAGCCATTGTACATACCATGAAATTAAATTTTTGTATACCTAACACCGGAAACGTCTAAAATAAGCATTCCACGAGATTGAATGGACAAATAGACGGCAGACGACCTCGAGAATCGATAATCCCTGAAAACTTGGCTGGAATGGAAAAGAAAACGCGGTCGAGGACGGAAGGGAGAAATGGGGACGGTTTCATCGCTAAACGTAATCTTCCGTAATTAATCGACGAGTGGTGGTTGAACCGGCACGGCGCGGCGGCTAAACGAGAAAGGTGTTAGGTGCTCGTGTCTGAGAGTGCCTAAATCCGCTTAATTACCTGCCTCTCATTTGATTCCCGGCTGCTCGCCGTGTTTCCTTTGTGCAATCCGCTCGAGGGGATCGAGAGGAGAAGCCATTTGGATCTAACAGCCGGTGAAGATATTCCTAAGACGTCGAGGTAATTATAAATGCGATGATTCGTCTCGCTCTTCAGATATTCTTGCTTTGCGGTAGAAAAACCGCGATTAATAGTCTTTCTTCGTGGCTCTTGCAATGTACAGAGGCAATAGGGATTTCGTCTTAACGATGTTAACGATAGTTCTTTGAGCCAGCCAGCGGTTAACCGGTTGTCTACGTTTTTGTAATTCCATAGCGTTCTTATTTCTTCGAACGAATTTCTTTGCATTTAATGTAGAACAGAAATGTGAAAACATAGATGTAAACCGTAATAGATCTCTACGTTATATGGTATTTTGATAGAAATTGTTTTAGCAAATTGTTTGAGATTTTGTAATTGCTTATTGTTAAAGGAAATTGTTGAAGAAGACCCGAGAGATTTAGTTTGTTGAGTTTCAAGGTAGAAGAGTTAGATGTAATGGATGATTTTGGTTATACTGGGTGTGAGGTACTTGATTTATTGTTGCTTTTATAAGGAATGAAAGTGATGAATTTAAGTTTGGAATAATTGTATAATTTGTTAGTAGTGTGTCACGTTGACTGATAGGGAACTTTGGATTTATTTTGAGTGATAGCAACTATATATAAAGTATGAAACAATGAGAAATTCTGTGCGGTAATCTAAGGTCATGCTTAAAGCTTTTCTGATACGTTTCGTCTGGCAATAAAAACTGATTCTTCATTATTCCCACACTGTGCTCTCAATGTTCTTGAGAGAAATTGAACGAGATTTTATAATAGCCGCAAGTGAAAGAAAATTTTCAGTTAATTCGTTGAAAACATACAAGTAAAGTTTAATAATGTAACAAGTGTTTGATATATTTTTTCAAGACTTTAAAATAAATTTCAACATATTTCATTTAAAGATAAATAAAAACAGAATGAATAGAAATTAATTTAGTTTATACTATAGTACATAATGAACCTCGTTTATTTTAAATTAAATTAACTTATGACAATGAAACTTTAAAGTTTTTTCAATTTTCTCCAAAAATTATTTTAATGAATATATTCAAGAGAATATTACTTCTTCAAATTAAAAAAGATTCCTGAATCTTTGTTTTCGCAACGTTGTAAATTCAAGTTTCCTGGCGCAAGGATACAAAGAAATAGTAATTTGTAACATGATTCTATGGAGGGAAAAGGAAAAATGTACGATAATGCTGAGCAGAAAATAAACCGTGCAGTGGGTAACGATATACATATAATATTGCGGCCGAAACTGAAATATTGTTATTCATGCGAGGAGTATGCCTCAGAGGCAGTATTCTCTTTGGACGATTGTCAGTGTCCAGTTTCTGAAATTGCTTGTTTGCTACTTTCCCACAGTTTAGCCTGTACTCATGGTTACGCAGCAACAGAAACATCAGAACTGTGTCAAGCGTTAATAACTTCGCCGAATTTCCTTCCCTTCAAACTTGTCCCGAACAGGTTCTCGGCTGATGCCGAAGTTTACACCCGCCAGATGGAAATATCGCTCTACATTTATGTAGCGCTTAGAAATCAGTCAACACACAGTTGCACAGATACGGGCCGTATCTGAATCGAGCCACCTAATTTTCCAAGTGTATTCTTCTCAGTATGCTGAATGGGAAATATGTTGTATAAAGTACAAATGTAGGTCTGTGAGGGCTTTGTGTTTCATTTGTAGGCTTCTCAATATTCACGATAGCAAAAATAGACAAAAGAACAAAAAATAGATAAATTTTTTAAGTTTATAGCCTTCACTGGTTTTTGATAGGTATCGTTGGATTGTTTTACTTGGCAGAATTGCAAACAGAAAGTTTAGTGATCCGAATTTCATTCATATTCGAATTTTTATGTTAAATAATTTTTACCAATTTAGAAATTCATGTAATTCAGCTATTCAAATTAATTTAGCATAATTTGACTATTCGAATATTACGTATATCCTCAACTCTTAATCCATCTAAGCTAAGCAAATATTTGTAATAATTAAGTACCAGTAATTCCTATCAAAAGTCTAAAATATCTCACATTCTCTCTCAACTGTAAAAAAATATCAAAAAATAGGAATCATTCTAACAAAAATGAATTTCCGCATTTTTATACCGTAACTGTACTCACAGTTCAATATTGAATCCCTTTAATCCAATCCCTTTTGAAACAGAATGAATCGATGAAAGACAAATAAAAAAGGATGATCATTCAAAAATCAAGTGAAACAATTGAGAAGTACCTCTCATACGGTTAAGAGTGAAAGACTCCATCACGCGGAGTGGTCTGCAGCCGCATGTCGGTCGAAAGCGAGACGCGAGAAGAAAAAGCTTAAAGGGTGAAGAAGAAACGGTCGAATTACCCAGAACCGCGGCTCAGGCGAGACAAAGGGGTCTACACTCAGGCAAATGAGGGAAGAACAAGGCCGTAGCGTAATTCGTCCTTTCTCAATGCTTGTTTCTCTTTGCGCTGGAAAATGGGAAGCATCGGGACTCAGGGCCGGGGAACAATTGAAATTTCAGCCACAACGGGTGAAGAGAGGGCTACGGGGGAGAACAAGTCGGTTGTCCGAGTGACACAGCTCGAAACTGGTACAATGGGGTTAGAAACGGGAGTCGAAGGCAGCCTGTCTTCTGGTGTGAGCAAAAAAAGCAGCAGCATGTTGGAGAAAACAGCACAGCTGCACTTGAAAGCAATTCCGATAAATGCTTTTATCGTGTCATTGTCCTAGGGAATTTTGGCTTTCGAGAACTGCGTACGTGTGCATGAGTGTTAAGGATGTGGAAAATGATTGGTTTTAACAGTAGATTTGTTGGAGTAGTTGAAATAGTCAATTGCAATTTTTCATAGAAATTTTATAGATATATAACAAATACAAAAAGTATTGACATTACTATCGTATTTATTTGTAACATTTACATATTAATCGATTAGGAGGATATTAAATTTCGTATTACTTAGTAAAACTCTTATACATACAAAACTCCGTGCATATATGTGTATTCTGTGGGCCATTCAAGCTCATATTCCATTTGAAAGATCTTTGCATTCCAAGTAGTCCTGTAATGGCTTCAACGTTTCCTGATGCATTCGTCCTTTATACCTATTTTTCCACACCTTTCGCTCGAGAACCTCGTTCGCGTACGATATTCATCATAAAATACAAACAGTATATTCAAGCCATCGAGAAGCTGATGAAACTCGTAGAAACGATTTCCTCAAAATCGTCTTTCTTTCTGATGCGAGATTCTTCGTCGAAATGAAACAAAGCAATTCGTCGTAAAACACACGATTGTAAACCAGAAAAAGCAAAGGAAATATACAGGGTTATGAAGGAATCCTATCTAACACAGCGGATAGCCCGTATGATTCGAAGATCGTAAAACGCGTAGGTAACGACTCACCCATAAAATAGTTCTCCGCGCGATAAACTGTTACAACGATGTTCATGACAAGCTGTGTAGCATAGTTTCCAAGGTAGCATTGAAGTCGCCTTCGAAAAACAGTAACCTGGTCATATCGGACCGTGACCACCAAGAATAAATTGTTAGAACTGCGAGAATTTGAAAGCCGTGTCGCGTTTTCGATGGTTCCTCGCGTCGATAAAAGCGAATGCAGTAGGCAGTGCATGAAGTGTATAGAGATGTGAACTTCGTTTATGCTTTACGTGGTTTCTTAGAAATTAGATTTATGTTAGATGTTCACGCAACGTTGTTAAAGCTGCACGTGCGTTGTATTTGTAAATTTTGTTTTGCGTTGTCAGGATATTTTGATCCGTGCAATTTTCTAATTCTGAGTTGGGTTCTCTAAAAAATTTGTTAAAGTTTGGCATGATGTAAGAACATTCGTTTGCCGAGGAAATTTTCAATACGATATAAGGAAGTCAAGTATAATCTGTTAACTGCAGAATTTAGTTTCAAAAATCTCTTACGGAGTGGGTAATTGAAATCAAGCAGTGATAAGTATACTCGTCGAATGCGGGGCAAATGTTCATATTATAAATTTTACGAAAAAATAAAGAATTTTTTTCGCAAAGGAGAAAGGATTACATTTTTATTCAATAAAAATTAATAATTTATTGCTAAAAAGTATTGTTATTAAAAATTAAAAAATTACTAAAACATAATTAGTAACTAAAGTATAAAGTAGTAAGTAAAGTACGCAAAATAATTCCGGATATAGCCGGTATACGCAGTAAAATACACAAAATAATTCGGGGAATAGCTGTTGTACACAGTAAAGTACACAAAATAATTCGCAGAATAGCTGATATACGCAGTAAAGTATACAAATGGGGATGCATTGAGGAAAATAATCAACCCAGTTTATAAAAAGTAATACGTTATATGGAGCATAACCAATATACCAAGGAGAATAATCACATAATCAAAAATTTCTTTTATAAGATACGTAATAGGTTTTTGGAAAGTATAAAGGAAATATACCACTAAATGTCATTTTAGTGAAATTTTAAATTTTTATAGTAAATGGCAATTTCTTATGTCACACGACGAGTATACACGTCAATCGCATCGAAATAAAGCTTTGGATTGACGTGTATACATGTCGAACGTAATTATTTGCTTAAATTAAATTTCATGTGATTCGTTTGTGTTTTCAACACGTTTACTATGATAATTAAATTTTGATTTTAACATTCTAATTTGATAAACAGAAACGTTTGGTTTCTTTTATCACACCCTATCTTTTAAAAATCATATCATGTTTTTATATAATAATATAGTATTTTTTGTATGAATAAAAGATGAGTATACATCTTCGCTGATAATATTTCTAAGATCTTCTATCATATGTACTTCAATATATTTTACAAACTTTCTTATTCATAACGTTTCTCTTTTAAACTTACATCGATCCTTTATCTTTTTCTTTTTAAAGACGACCGAAATTCATGAAGCACTTTTTTCACCACCATTAATTACTTTAGCAAAATTAAACCGTTAAAATACAATTAATCTGAAGCAAATCCTATTCTCTATTGCAATTAAAGATCCAAAGACTGAGCGATAAAACATATTCTGACAAAAAGAACAAATAAAAATTAAAAAAAAAGACGCAAGATACAATACAAACAAGCAATGGAGAAAATTGACGAAGCTCCATACCTCGCACACAAGAATAAAAACAGCGCGGAAGCCTCTCAACGTGGATATAGACGTTTTTCATAACGAGGAATAATAGTTGTTGGCGGAACGGGTGAAACAAAACGAGTTCTCAGCTTCGGACACAAAGCACGCGCTTCGAACTCGCCAGAAAACAATAATCCACTTACGTCAGTTCACCGTGCGAGGGAAAACGAGTTACAACGAACGTCCGGTCTCTGAAACTTTTTAATATCGTTAACGTATGTCGTCAACCGTGGCGCATATTTATGAGAATCCGTGGCTCGTTATTTAACGCGCGAGCAACCGCAACGACCGTCTAATCTGGAACTATATTAACGAGTTTCCCGCGGTTCGAAAACGGGTGCCTCAATCGTGCCGAAAAACAGGAAAATTCCTCGCTGAAATTTCACGAACGGAACCGAAAATTCCCGGTAGAGTATTAATTAGTGCAAATCTCGTGACCACAATGAAAAAGATATGTCACTTGGATGATTCGAAAGCCCCGGGAACAGAGAAATGGCGCTAGAATTGCCGTAAAATCAGAAGGAAAAAATTATAATACTTATTGCTAATAAAGCTGCCTTCGGGTCTGTAAATAGCGAAAGACAAAAGGAGGAATTTTAAGTGACAGGAATTATTAATGTCCCGGCGTTTGCATTTCAAATTATGTTTAAATAACACGACTTCGAGGCACAGAACTGAATGAAAATAAAACACGTGTTCCTAAGTTCCGACGCTGAGTTGTTGTGACACTTGTAACTGAATATAGATGTATAGATTAATTTTTAAATGGATAATGACAGACATTTATTGGAAGCATTGAGAGCAAAAGTTGACTAGGCCACATTTTGTATGAAAACAAAAATCACGATGAAATGATAATTAAGTGAATTCTACCAATTAATGGTTTAAATTGGGATTTATTAAAAGCTCTATCTATTTAATGAATTTAATGTTTACAAATTTAGGTTATGTTTCGCGGTCTATAATTGCGATATTCTTGTGTAATTTGTGATGAAAAGGGTAGAAAAGAGGTCAGTCGCGCTGTTCACAATAAATGTACGTGAAAGTAATGAACATTTTTATGTAGAATACTGTTCGTGTATTGTACTTGTTTCGAAATAAAAAGTAAAACATTTTTGATGTAACAAAACGAGTATTAGAGATTTTCATTTCATTTGTTACTGTGTGATTATAGCTATTAAGAAACAAATTAAAAGAGATTATTGAAAATCATACTTCTGTCACAAACTTATAATAATATGTAATATGAAAACGTTTACATCTCCAGTTTTAGTTTGAATAACGCATGACTTTAGTTAAATACGGAAATCTAAATTGTTTCACTGAAGTAATTGGTTATTATAATGGAAAATGGATAAATTTTTATCTTCAAAGCTAACATTTTTTTAACGAATTAAGATAGAAATCTTGACAAGGTGGAGATTATAAGCTGAACGAAATGAACACGCTCGTTACTCGAAAATCCTGTCACAAAGAATGAACTCCACTTTTTCTTTTCGCTCCATTCGTCTGGTCAATTTTATCTCATTATTCTCATTATTCGCCTGATTTTTATACGGGTTTCTCGGTATCTTTTCCCTTCGTTGTATTTCCTTGCCAGGATTTTGTTTCCTCTGAAAGCAGTTTCTACAATCTAAATGAACTCTGTCCATCAACCTGCTTTTATCTTGCCTTATTAATTTATCTTCCCGACCGTTCATCAGTTGCAATTTTTATTCGCCCGACATTACGTAGCTGAAGGAACAGTCATGGAGGCACATCAGGTCTAATGCAAATTATTGGCTTTTTAATTTCACGCGTCCAAATTGAATTAAATTGTTTGAATTATATATGCAGTGGTTCGATCCACGAAAGGTTGCTCAATTATTGAAATTAATAAATCGATCTATCGATTCTTTGAATAATAGAAATAAAGATATAGTAAGATAAAAATAGAAATGAATAATACATTGTATTCATAAATTATTATATTCATCCGTAATTTGTTCCATATTTCCAAATACATAACGCAAGTTTTTGTTTCTGCGATATTGCCGTGTATGAGAAATAAGCGTCACGCTTTTAACAAGGAGAATCATTAAAATTTTCTAATTACGAAGAGCATCCGAAGCTCTACATCGCCTCGATAAATTACTCGGTTTCTTTCTTCTGTTTCTGCGAGTCGATACGCGAACAAGAAGAATCGCGGATCCTCGGAATTCCACAGCGATTCCTCGAACGCCTCAGCCGTGGCCAGCCAAGGAGAAATTCGGTTCGTTGTTGGAAACGAGCGTGCTAGCAGATGCATTTCAAGTAGATACATTTCGCGCGATCCGCATCTTTTCTTTAACACGGATGTGCTTGGAACGGGTTTATGGATGCCAAAGAAGATTTCGTGAAGAGATGGAGAGGAGAAAATTCTGACGAGAATATCTGCATGTTTATGAAACGTGTTCTCTCTTTGCTTTGCTAAATTATGTTTTCTTTTTGTTGTATATTTATTGTATGTATGGTTCGTTTGTTATCTTGATTAAAAATGGAGCAAAAATAAGAGTAGTGTTTCATATTATAAATATGGTGTTGCTTATAAAGATTTAGATGAGAAGAGATGGATGAACATGTATATGCGATGATTATTCTATTCCTGTTATTCTTTTTACCCCCCCCCCCCTTCTTATATATCTTCTTCTATTTCCTTTAAAAAACGTTACTTGAATAAATGGATTCTTAGAAATATTTTGTCAAATTATTAGCTCAACTTCGAAATTGTTTCACGTGTAACTAATTTAATTTTATTTTCTTTGTTATAGGTAAGTCATGGAAGCTCGTCTATTAATTCGGATTGGAATCAGACTTCCACGCATTATAGGTATTTGCCTGCAGATTTCTTGATCGTTAATAACGAAATATAATTTATATTGGGTGGCAGAATATTTTTTTTCTTTATCACAAGCATTTCTATTGTTTTAGTAGTATATGACAATAATTGTTTAATAACTATATTACCCCTACAAATTTTTTCCTTCATTCATAGTGGGAAAACAATGTTCAAATAGGTTCTATAAATATTTCCAATGAATGAGTGAATTGAAGCGTCTCGAAGCACAGATCACACACGTATATTCGACCTAATTTTATGTAATTCAATTCATACTTTATTTCCATATAACATATTTCAATTCCTATTCAAAATACCAAAATCAAAAATATTCAAAATATTTCACCAATCTAATATTCCAATCATCTAACACGGTCTGTACATGGAATTCTTCCCAACTTACGTTACCCCAAACGAACAACAAACGCGAGTCAGAAAAATGATCCTGCACGTAACGTTGAAAAGATTCTCCCTCCTGAAACCTTTCAAACGAAACTCGTAAACACTGTATCAAACTGAAGGACCCGAGCTACAACGAAGAAAGCTCTGCATCCTAAGTTGTAGTATAGCGAGATGGTCTGTATTGTTTTTAAATTCGTGAGCATACATAAACGCACTCGTTCTCGCGCTCCGTGGATCGAAGGCAAAGTATGCGGTCCGTGGCATGCGATGAAGTAGAAATAGCTCTCGCTTATCGATGCTTATGTGCGCGATGCGTTCGCATAACTGGAACTTCTTCTTCCTTTCCGCCTCCGTATGACGCTTTTGCGAACAATAAAGCGTAGAGGTATGAAATGCGAGCGCGGATTTACGGAATGTCGAGCACCTTACAAGATGTTCGTGCATCAAGTGGAATATCGAGCAGTTTATGGGCCGCCTCACAATTATCAATCGATTTGATTCCAGAAGGATTCTTGACGCGTGAAGGTAACCGAGTTTTGAAAAGAATCGAATGCAGGTATGCAGAAGGTTTCAATGAGATAGAACATTATTGCCAATTATTCTCTTTAATTGACTTTTTCAAATATTTTTCTCTTTAATATACTTTACATTTACATCTTTATGGCTTTAGATTTACGTTCTACGACATAAGTCTAAATGTACAAAAGTGTATGTATAAATATATATTTAAGAAATATCGGTGACTTCCAAATACCATAGAAAAATCTATTTTGAAAATTTACCACTTCAGGAAAATATAGGGAATATTGAATGTAAGAATGGTTTTATACAACTTTTGTTTGAATATGTACTACAGACCAGATTTTTGCGAAATAGATAAATATAATTCGTTAAAATTAAATTAATATTAGTTAATATTCTTATTATATATATTCTTCAAATTCGATTAAACTTTAAATAGTTAAATAACAAGCAAATAATGAATAGATACTCAAATATCTACTCCTATTAATGTGATTGTGTACGAAGCTACCCCGGTATTTGTTTATCAGAGGAAATGTATGGTTTTAAAGTTCAATTATGCGTTTCTTAAGAGAGATGCTAAAGTAATCGGAGTTCAGGAAACGATTTAACAAATACGTTTATGTAGGAAGAACGAAGGAAAGTATTTAAGGGAATTCAGTGGAATCATTGTTCGCGACTCCGTGCTTTGAGCCTACGAAAATTTCATTACTTACGGTTCGTTTGAATGTTTGATTGTCCGCTTGGAAAAGATTTAACGCAACTACATCAAAGCCGCTACCGTCTACACGCGGAACCTGATCTTCCTTTCAAATTGCATGCTAATTGTCCTTGTCTGACAAACTGGGTGAATTTACAAGGTGATTAAAACAAACTTCGATCGTGTTTGTCGCGACGACAGCTTCTCAAAGTATCTAATATGCGTAATCGTGTTCGAAAATTCAGAATAGGTGCATAATTCCTTCGAAAGCGGAATAATTTCTACGGAAGCGATTCCCATCGTATTAGACATTCTAATTTCTTTTTCTCGTTGGTTTGATATGAGAGAAGAATTTTACAACGTTCCTTTATAAATATATTAAAATTTTAATTTCAATTATGAAGTTTATTGCGTGATATTTATTCGTATTGTTAATCGAGAAAAATTCGTTTCCATAAATTTCCAAACTTGGCGTAAGTCGAAAAAATTGATTACTCTATAATAAGGGATAAAGTAAAAATTTTGTAAGGATCCGAGTGGGAAATTCTCACACATTCTCTTATTCACTGAGAAACTAATGAAGATATACTTGCACTGTTTTTGCACAATACAGAATGCAGCTTGCAGTTTCGGAATGCGATGCTAAAGCAAATAGGCAAAAATTTGACTTACACCACTTTTGCATTAAAATCTCTCGTACATTAAATAATTTATTCATATTATTTACTAAAAATCTACTGCATAACGAATTTTGCCTCTCCATTTATCGTACTGAAAGAATAATTCAGGATAATTTTAGAATTGCGCTGTACGATATTTCATACGATAGATCTCTTGCAATTTTTTTAGAAAAGTGCTTAAAATTTAAGAGTACTTTAACAGAGTTATGTAGAAGACTCTGCGAAACAATTATGTTAATGCTTCCAATAGCTAAAGAATATTTTTCACTACTTCTGACATACAAAAAAACCGCATCAACTTAAACCACTTTAACTTGACCATCTTAACGTCATTTCAAAACAAAAAAATACCACATAGATGTTCAGGAAAAAAAAAATATAACATAAGATCTTCAATCGCGAAGCATCCAATCCGTAAATATCGACCACGGTCGATCACCCTAACAGTCGAGCGACCAAATACCTACGTATAACTAAAGAGAAATATTCGCGAGCTTCGACGATGACGAAGCCAGCAGTGAAGGGTGAATTTTTTCTTGCCAAACCTGTCCTCGAACACGACGAGACGAGACCGCGTGACTGTGGCCGAGAAACATACGTTTCGTCGAACGGATTATTTCCGTCCTGCTAAAAAGAAGGTTGCGAGTTTCTCGACCAGAGAAATAGGGAACGCGAGGGAATGTGAGGACACAGTTTCCACAGTGGAACGTAAAAGACGCGAAGCACCAGGTGTCGAGTTGCACGCTCAAGCTCTGATCTTTGAATTTTCCTCGGGTTTACGTAGTCAAAGAGATCCGGATCCACATTCAGTTCGTTCTCGACCAAATGGAAGCATGAAACGAAAGTCGACTGTCTGTATATATGTGTATGTATAGAGGAAAATAGCAGGGCAGGGTGAAATTTATTGAAATTGAGAAAGGCTTAAGGGACAGGGTAGTATAACGTTGAGAACTGGTAACAACGAAGTGGAGTTAATTGGGTTATGAGACAGGTTATGGGACCGTGGTAGCGAGGGTGATTTTATGGCATATGTATTATGTTTTATCGCGTGCTGGAACGAGGGCGAGAGTTGGGAAACTGTGGTTCGGAGAGATATTTTGTAGCTGGATGGTGATGTAGGTCGTGTTCGTTTTCGTAAAATTATGATGTGAATTGTACACGTGGATTTAGTGGAAATGTGTGGGTGAGTTAGTGAAAAGGACTTTAAATATCAGAAAAAATTAATTTTACTATTTTGATATATTATATTATAATAAGTTAGATTAAGTGTTGTTATTCTTCTTTGTGTAAAGCCAGTTTCTTTCCTTGCAAAATATCGAAAAATTTCACACTATATTGTGTTTAAATTGATTACACGAGAACATGTTTCTAGACCCCAACAGTAAGTGTTGTGCACCTTTCAATTCGACGTCGTTCCCATCTCAAATGGAGCAGCTTTGTGATATCGCGTCGTAAGCTCTCGTCTTGCACGAAATTTTAGATAAATTTAAATTTTGAACACGGCGCATGGTAATTCGATTGAAATTTCCTAGGACGCCGCTGTACGTATAACTTCGCGATTCACATAGCCTGAGAGAGAAAAGGGACGCCGGAAAAATCGTCAAGTTTATTTTAGGTCGTGTCGGTATTATCGTGTATTCCTTTAATCTTTTATCCCAGTCTCTTTGTAGAAGTACGACACAACATCTTCAGAAATTTTCGAGCACAGTAATTCCATCGAAATTTTTCTCTTTGTTCTGCGACGATTCCGTATTTTCGATCCTTTGGACTCAACTGGATTTTTCGTGCTATTTACTTTGGCCACATAGCTCGCTTCGATCACGAGAAAGGCTATTTGAATTTTCTGCAACTTTTTTTATATTAAATACCGAATTTTATTGATTTTGATCGTTGGAAAACAGGAAATAACTTGATTGTGTTAGTAAAAATTGTAAAGAGAATATACGGTAGTGAACCTGAACAGTATAGTTCCGATTTGTTTGTTTTTAACATTAAACATTCTAGTTAATTTATATCTACAAAGAATCTTTGTCGTTTTTATTAAATTCGACTACTATGTTTTTCGATATAAAAGTTATTTTACGTCACATGAAAGTATAGACGATTTTGTAGAAACAAAATTAACAAAATAACTGATAAAAGAGAAACAGATTTAATTGAACGGAAAGGTAAAAAATCGTGATACAGAGTTTCAAACTCTTATATTTCGCTCACACTCATTCAACATCTCTCCATTATACCCTATCGATTTCATCCCTTAACGTACCTCGTGTAACATCTCCCAATCTCTTTCTTTCCAACTTTACCCACATTTTTATTATACCACGATAACCTCAAATTACACGAGATCCTATAAGACTGCTATTCTCACTCATGAAATCTCGTTCATGTCATGTTAAGAAACTCAGGTTACAATCATTCGAGTTGGAAATTTTACAAAACATTAATTCAATCGGCGTTGAGCGATGCAACTATACACGTACGTCTACATGAATTACCATAGCGCTGGCAGAGAGCAGGGCATTACTCGCTCTCTACTGTTGATCTTTGATCTCGATCTACGGATAGGGGAGGAGGGGGGTCGTAAGGCGGGCGAATCGCGAAGCATCACCGAGTTTATTTTACTTTGTGAGCGCTGCACTCCTATCCTCGCCTCCTTTGTGCCTTTACCCTGCATTTACCCTGGCAACGATAACGAAATTGTAGGAGCAGCGTAATGCGGCTGAAATTGTCTGCTAGCTACGTTTTGGTAATTTCGTTCCTCCCAACGTTATCAGAGGGTAGCTGCCTTATCGAGCGGTAGATCGAGTTTGAAAGGTAACACCCTTCTTACCTTTTATTTGCCGGCTAACACAAACTGCAAAGCTGCTGCATCGATGTCTGAAGATGTTTGTGACAGTTTATGCGAATCCGTATGCAGGCTTCGCTTACTTTTACGATTGTGCGATGATTGTGCAAGAAGTAACTGCTAAGGAGAATTTATTGGGAAAGTTAGTGTTTGAAATTTGAAAAGAAAGGTACTGGAAAGATATTTAGGGAATAATTTTTTATTGATATTAAAATATTATATATCGTAACTTTTACTTTTATCCAATGTACGAATACAAAGTGTATCTACAAACTTGATGTAATTGTAACTATTTTTTCCATATCTTCTTTTTTTTTTTAATACATTCAGAACTAAAACTACAGTTAATTATCTGCAAAATTGATCAGTCAAAGGATACTTTTATCAGGGCGACAAATATTTTATGTAGAACCAGAAACAGCATATTGCCATTTTTGGATTTAATCTTCGGTCTTGCTGTTGGTACTGAGAAAGGTTTACACAGGCAATGTCGGAATCCGTTCCGTTTTCTACTGTCGCTATCTTTTCCTGTAATAACACCACTGCTCTACTAGCATCGTAGAAATTCTTGTCGTTCCTCGATTGCAATTAAGTGACTATGTTGATTTCAGCGTCAAACAGTGACTTGGTATTTTCGATTTCGATAAAGGGCCATGACAAGGCATGATTCAGTTGACAAATAAATCCTTAAGTAAAATTGATCAGACATAAATTTCCTAGAAGCTTCCGAAATTTTATTTGTAATCTTAGAAACTTGATATATTTTTGAGCATATTGGATTTTATGATTAGAAGTTGAGGTGTTTAAAATTTTAAAAAGAGATAAGAAGTAAACATTACATAGTGTAACTAGAAGATTGTTCTTGATACAATCGATAGGTTTAAGATGTTCCTCTTTTTTTTTATCCCTAGATCATGTAAGAGTGCGCAATAAAGATTTTTCGGCTCAGAAAGGTGTGATAGATTTATCCGAACAATAAAATAATAACTATTGTGATCCTAGCTCTGAATACAGAAATAACAAGAATAACATATTTGTAAGTTAAGATTAAATGTCAAATGAACCAAAGCAAAGTACAAATTTTGAAACTAACCAGAATATAACAAAATATCGTCTTTGAGAATTCTACTGACATAAGGAAATAAAAAACTACTATATCCATCATCCATAAATATATTGATAAAGTGCATAATATGAAAACAAACAGGATGGGTGACGAAAAAGAATATTACATAAGAGAACGGAATTTTATGATCCGTGATGTATTTTAATCGTTCGGAAAAGTGAAAATTGAAACTTTATTTATTTGTTTTAGAAGTTATGAGAAGTTTCAAAGCCAAATGTAGCGTATAAAAATATTTTATCGACATTGCGTACGTGTTTTCGTGATAACGATATTGAATGTTCTTTTGATCGTTCGAGCGCTTTAAAAAGCGAATACAAAAATCAAAGAGCGCCGCGATTAATTTCATACAACGTGCTCAATGAGCCATAATTTTGTCGACCTAGACGTATTGAGATAATTGGCAGAGAAAAAAGCATGTATGTGGTTGCTAACTGCGATCAAAGGTTTTCGGCTTTAATATATTAACACAACATTGTTAAAGTTATCGATCTTTTTACTTTCTTTTATAGTTTAAAAAATTAATTCATATTTGATTTTTAATCCATTATCCATTTAATCTTCCTATTTCATTTTATATTTTTTAAATGTCTTTTACTTCTGTATTATAAAACTTTAACCTCATAAAACTTGCTTATATGTACGTTCATCACATTCATGAAAACTAAATTCTTTTCTTCTATATAATAATTCTAAATTGCCTTAAATGGAGGCAATTTGAAAATTAATACTCAATAAAAATTATAGGTGTTGTATAATTTTAATAATATATATTTAGATAATAAATTATTTACTAGAATCTTAATCTGGATAATGAAGGTAGCCTAAAAAATTATTTAAATATAATTAGATGGATTACATGGATATAAAATTAATTATATGGATGTTAAACATTTTTCGGTCATCGCAACGTTAATTCTAACTATTTAAATCGCTTGCCTGGAAAAACATTGAATTAGTTCGTAAAGCCACGTTCTCTGTTGATTATCCTTGAATCAAACAATATCGCACGGGAGCAAAGAAAGCTTGGCTGACACGATTATCTCAGCTTTGCAGACGGTGAGGTGAACCTAAGAATTTCTTGCTTTAACAGAACTTTTTAGCCAGGACCAGCACAGGGCATCCAGCCTCTTTAGAGAAAACTTTTTCCGTCATTTATACTGTGTATGCAGGTTACGAGCGAATCTTGCCTTAATTAGTTGTCCTCGATTGGACAAGAATAAGCTATGCAAGTACATTATCACGCTTTAATAATCTGCTTTGCCTTTCCTTCCTTCAGTTTTCACAGCACGAACATGCCGTTGCTTTCTTAACTAGTTCAATGGAATCAATGAATGAATAATTTGTTTTTCCTTTATTTCTTTATGCATAGAGAATTGTACATTCTCCTAAAATTGTTATTCTATCGATTAATGGAAGTTAATTGTTGATTAATATTTACAGTAAGTGAATTGTAATTTATCAGAACATTTAATACTTGTCATTTGATATATGAGAATTGAATTTGGAAAAATTTGATGTAAGAGCTGCAAGAATCTGGTGAAACCTTTTATAAGTAAGAATAAGATTAATTTAAAGGTATCAAGAATTTGTGAACATTTGATTTGCAATTTTTCGAATATTTATAATTATTCACAATATTTGAGGTGTATGGAACATCTTCAATTGATAATTAAAAAAAAAAAAAATAAAATTCGGATCTCTGACAAGTCATTTGTCTTTCTTGTAACAAACAAATAAATAGAACGCAAAAAAGCGCAGCATCACTGTTGATGTGGATTAACTGAATCATTTGCGATCATCAAGTGAAACAGGTCATCGATGAAATCGACGTGTGTCGTAAATCGACCCCTGAATATTCCTGCGGGCTTCTGCTACAGCAGGCGAATGCAAAAAACATCGATTCAACACACGATGTTTTTTCTGATTGCTTGAAATTTAGCTCTCGATGAATCTTCTGCTTTCCTGGAAAATCGGGCTTTCGATGAAACCGTGATAGCATATGAAAATAGATACAATAAATCCAAACTAGTGTATCCATACAGCAAATGCCCATGGATCTTTTCACTGTACCTCTAATTCTCTTGCAAAATTTTAACAAAATACTATAGATCTAAATCGTAAAAGTAAATTAGAATAAATTAATGAAATTAAATTTTACAAATTTTAAATTTATAAATGTAATATAATATTTTTCATAACTGCTGTAATAGTTGATAAAAAACATAATATAGTATACGTAAGTAATAAATAGTACAATAAATAATACCTTATACAAAATACATAAAAGAATGTTTAGTAAATAATACATAACACGTACGCATGAACTAACAAAATATTCATACATCTCTGTCATATACTTTTGATTGTGCCTAACTTCAGCTATATTATCCACAGAACGACCAGTGACGAATTTGTGAGAATTTTGTATATCAAATTTTCTCGACTTCCGCCGTGGATAAAAAAGAGCACAGCAGTTGATTCAAGGAGCATTTAAAATTCAAATGCATCGTTTGAAAGTTCCTTCGACGTCGTTCGATTCTCTTCCAATGGCGAAAATAGTTTGTCACCAGAAATTCCTCGTAACTATCGGTTCGAAACATTTGTTTGTACGATAATCGGATTTCGCGCCTGTTTCACAAATAAAATAAATGGAAATTACAGTGACGACTGGATCGCTTTGTTGGAATATAGTTACTGGTATGACGTCGTCACGATCGTCAAATGAAATTTGCATCGATTGTTAGTCAGGAGCATTCTAAAGCGTGATTCTCGTTTCGAGCAACATTTACTCTCGTTGATGATCGCTCGTTCGACGAAATCTGCCCGCCGTATGGAAAATGCGTCTATTTTCCTGCTGGATTTAATTGAATATGCTTCCGGTACGTCCATTGTTCTTTTGTTCATCAATGTTTACCATAATGGTTACCACCGGTTCGCGTGATGACGAAGGTAGAATTATTTTACGATCTGAAAAATATTTTTGGCATAATATAGAAATGAGGATAGAATTTCGAGTATTTGTTTGTCTATTACCTGTTTATTTAATGGATGGTACATTTGGCGGAAATAATAGAAAGCAATCTGCCATACAAGCAATGAAATAATCTTAAGAACCGTAGCTACCGATGTCCTTTTATAATTATCATTTTACAAAGTTCTCATCTGAGATGAAAAGATTTTTATTAATTTACGAAGATTATTGATATAACCATTTAAAAATCATTGCGGTAAGCAGAATGTTAAATGTAGACTTCAAATTGAATGTGATAATAAAGATTATACTAGTAAGAAACTATATATTCTTTATATGATTATTGTTTCCTGCATTGCAAATTAAGCTAATGGATGGTGTTCAATCATTAATTAATTCTATCAGAAAGAAGAAAAGAGGGTATTATAGTTCTAATTAGATCAGATTCCTACGAACTCATTCATCAATATGGAAAATTATTTCAAATTACTAAATTTCATTTTCCAATACGCGAATCTTTCTCATTAAACCAATCGTATAATTCCATATTCCTTATAATGAAACAGACCGGAACGCGACAAAATTTAAGGTTCATTGACCACAAATTCAAGAATTTATCACCGTCATACGAATTTTCCAATAAAAGTTTATATTCGCCGATAACGTTGTCGCGTAAACAAAGACGCACACAGTTGAAAAATACATGTTGGATCGAGCTGCTTGTTCAAATTGGAAACTGCTATTGACGGAATCGAGGAAAAAGGGGAAGCTGGAGCGAAATAGCGATCCACACGCAAATTCTCTGTGTCCACGGAAAACCTTTTGTGACCTGGAATTACGAGCTGGAATTAATTAATAACCGATACACTGACAAGATAGGTCTGCTGGCCGGCCCTACATCGGGGGCATATAATTTTCCTTCTTTTTTCTTTTTTTCCTGCCTTCTTTTCCTTTTCTTTCTCACATATTTTCTATTTTGTTATATTAATCTGCTTCCAGTTCGATGAGCGAATCAAGTGGAGAAAGGGAGTGGAAAATGCGAGTAAATGATGCAATTTGAAATCTATCTGTTGTTTTTTTTTTGTGAATTGTTTTTCATGTTTGGTTCTTTTATTTCGTATGATCCATGATATTGATAGTTTATTGCTCGTTTTACGTATACCTAATCTTTGTTGCATAGGAACTCTATTGTATACTATTACGAACTGAGTAACAAAGTAATGTAATTAATCATCTATGTATATAAAAAATGTCGTATATCAATCTTTTGTTTAATAATAAAAATAGGTAATAACAAGTTCGTAAGATATCATAAATACAAAGAACACAGTGAAGTGAAATAACTTCATTTTATAAATCGCTGGAAGTGAGAACACTGTACATTTAAATTTATGGCTTGTCTATTGTGTGTAGATCTCTTCTTGTAAAACAAGATTGCAAAACATGTGCGATATCGTTCTTTACTCGCTTCTATATTCGAAATTGTAAGATTCCTCTTCTTTTTGTTTCCTCTATTTATATTTCACGCTATCTATTTTTCAACACTTCTACAGTTTCATCTTCTTCTTATGCTATTTGTAGCAACACTTCTCGTTTTTTCTGCATATTCTGTTTCGCCAACTTCTATGTATACCCTATATTTTTCATTCTTTTTTCTTTCTTTCTACCTCGTCTTGTTCTTCTTTCCTTCCTGTAGAATATTCAACAATTGAAAATTAAAAGCGCGTAATTTTTTAGTAGCTACGATATTTAGGTCAATTTTTATCTCTGATATTTCTATATATATGAATTTGATTCATTCGACGTTCAAACATTCTCAGTTTGCCAGTAAGTAAATATATCCTAAATTGATACTACAATTATTAAATATATCACAAGATGGTTGTTTTCAAATGGAAACGACGAGTTTTATATTTCTCGTTTTTATTAAAAACATTTATATTGTCTTGTATTGAAATGGAAACATAACTATAAATATCTATTCATCCCCATTATATTACTTTAATTATCTTCTAATGTCATACAGTAATCTGAATTTCTATAAAGTTCTGCAGTCTACTTATTATATTTCTTCCTCGTTGAAATATGCCCGACTTTCTGAAAAACCACTTTTGACAGATTTTCCTACCATCTATGTTTTCGTTTTCGTCAGGTTTCTATTACAACCTCCGCGTTTAATCAAATTTCGACTTGCTAAACGGCAGGATTAACTGCCCCACCGACGTCACACTCGTACGCGTGATGGATGGGATATTCTATAAGCGACGGGCCAGCGACGACCCAATTTAACAGATGCGTTTATCTGCACGCGTGCCTCGCGTGACTCGTGACAATGACGAGCGCGTGCATCATAGTTTATCCCTTTTTCGTGTCCCTGTAGACTCGAGCCGCGATTACTCGTATTTTTGGCAACAACGATAGAATTCTATTTTTGAGCTCTCGAGCAACAGGGTCGAGTCGTTGCAAAATTTACGAGAACTCGATGTTTTGTCACCGAAGTTACAAAAGCAAGTAATTTTGCGAGCGAACTGATACAACTTTGTTATTCCACAAATTCACCTAACAGCCTTGTGCTTTTGGTTCATGTAAATATGCAATGTTAAGGATAGCGGAGTGCATCATCATTACGATATGGAAACAATTGCTATTTTTAAGAACTCTCGTATGTCGTTTAATTGTGTTGGTTCATAATCAAAAGATGAGGAAAGGGTTGAAAGTTGAGCGCTGGTAACTATGAACGCGAGAATATTCTATAAACAAAGCAACGTATAATTTTCTGAGTGCTAGAACATTTTGTGAAAAACGACAATTAGGTAGTATTATACACTTAGTAGATGTATTTAAAATATTACTATATTATTATTAGTATAGTAATAAAGAAAATTATGTAAAGTAGATAAATCTTATTTTCTCTTTAAAAAAAATCACATAATCTTCTTTGAGTATTATCAATTTCCTTCATAAACTCTTTATAAATTATTCGTTTTGGAATACTGTACCTATACAAAAATAAATATAATATAGATTGAGTATAGTGACTCTGTTCATTAGGATTGCGAACGATATAAAACACCCTGCTGTTCGGTATTACCCGTTGATTTGCACTAAGCAGAATAAATAAATGTTTGATATTTGGTTCTTGCTCGAGGAATGATCAAGAAGTGGTTTTATTTGGATGATAGGCTATTTCTAGAGGCGCGAGAATGCGAAATATACTGATGCTGAGAATTCTCTTTGATTACCGTGAGTTAAATAAACGAGTCGTTTCAAGATTTGTTTGCTCAAGAAATCGTTATTTATCTTCTTGCGTAGTTAATTTCTAGTAGATGATATTTTCTGGTTTTTATTTTTACATGCTCCAAATTTCTCGTTAGCATTGTAATGTATGTCAGTATTGTGAAGAATTTTTGAAGAAGATGTATTTTCTTTGATATAAAAATGGTACACATAGCAATAAATAAATGATTATAAAAAACAGAAGATTAAATGGAATACAGTGCGGTGCACAAAAATGTGAAACAGTTAAAGACTTCATTCTTCTATTTTAAATAAACACTGACTCGTGCGTAGGAAAGTTTTCTTCCTATTAATTTAGAATTTATTACGTTCCTCGGAGTAGTCTGGTAATTACCAAGCTTTTCTAGTTAACAACAGAATTATAAACTGTATTTAACCAACTACGAAATTTTGGAACTTTCCCAAGTAAATATACCAAATTATTAACTCTTCTATCTGCATATATAATAATCGCGTTTCTCGGCGTTTAGACAAGTTTAGTAAAAAGATGAAAGAAGTGGAAATTTACTTTATGCAATAATAAAAATATAATTTTGTTTCTAGCATACCAGAATATGTAGTACTTATTCATACAATGAATAAGATCTTTCAGATAAATTATTATACAAACATGAAAAAGAAAAGTGACTCATTGTTATTCGTAGAATTTTAATTCATTGATTCATTTTACTTATTTTCAATCAAAGAAAATATCTATAACATCTTCACGATTTTCTACTTTTTATTTAGCGCACTTGATTAATGTATCTTTTAAACGGTCCATACATCGTTAAATAATTGACTCGACAAAGGTCGATCACGGCAAGCCGATAAAACGGGAATATGTCGCTGCGAGCGATCGTAAAATCACGGCAAATACACATGGGAGCTGGTGCACGGTCTCCGGGTAACCAAGTCGGAATAAATGGGGCGAGTTAACGTCGAAAGAAACAAAGTTTCCGATCCGAGCGCTCGCGCGGGCTCGCGCTTGTACACGGCCTGAAAGTTTAATCGGCGAAATCTTAATTAGAGGCTGCATTTATTAGGGCGGAACTCGCAGCAGGATGCGCGCGTCGTCCTCCCTTTTGCATCGGCCATCGTATGCAAAGCAGATACCCTCGTTTTGTTCGCGTGCGAAACGGATGCCTGCAGTTCTCCGTACGCAGATAACGAGACTGGCAATTATTGGCGAAAGGCGGAGTCTGGAAAGAAAAAGAGGAAAGGTGGGAAAAAGGTGCACATGGAAAGTCGGAACGCTTCAGCTGGCTGCAAGTCGAACTGGTAATATTTTTTAGCGATTACCCTTTCGACGATTTGACTGGATCTGCCCGCCACGAGCCGCAGGCGGAATCACGATTTTCAGGTTACGATTTCGATCCAATCGCGTTTCTATGTTATTTGCTTCCTTTATTTGTCTTTTTACAGTAGAACTCTAGTAGAATTTATTAGAACGAAATCTTAGTTAATACCCGATTAACTGAACTTTACTAGTAGATGAATTTAATAGAATGTATAATATGTATAATAAAAATGAAATTAATAGAATGCCAAGAGGTTTTTTATATTCCAGTGTGGTTAAAAGTGCATCGCCGTCTTTCTCAAATTTTTTCGTCGTGTTTGCGTTCTGTAAATATTAAATAAACATTTCAATGGTTTGATCCATTTGATATTAACATAGAGTATTTTACAAAAATGTCTGTTTGTAAAGTTTCGTTTTATAGTAGACGAGATAGGATCAATCCTTTGTGCGTGTGCTTTTAATAAACATAGAAATCGAAATATGTTTTACGAACACTAAACGAATATTTCCCTTAGAAAATACGAGGAAGTACACAACTACTTTTCATGTATGTTCTTCTGTATTAATATAGTGACGTAAATGCAATAATTTTTGCACTGTATTATATCTTGTATACATTTTATAAACATCAATTTTCAAAAAAATTCATATTATTTTATATCAAAACGTTGCAATGGTATAAAACTGAAAATTGATACAAAATTTGAAATCAAACATAAATAAAAGATGATATAGTAAATATAAATTTCATTAGAATGCTTCAAAAAATAGCATACAATGTTTATGCATGTTAAACATTCTGTACTTTTTTTAGAGAGAAATGAAAAAACATAGAAATTGCAAGATTAATAGGGAAAGAGAATTGCAAGAGAAATGTAAACAAGGATTCTGTTTACACGTGAAATAATGTGAAATAAATACATATATAACGTTTTTATAAAAACTTACCAAGGAAAGAAAGACAAAAATAACATTATTCATTCTTTATGATCAAAATGTCTATTATACGAGATACTATCCATCTTATAGGTCTAACATATTAGGTTTACAGTATATTATACATAGTTATAGCTACAATATATTATAATACATAATAGCATATGTTTAATGCTTTATGTATTGTATTTATTTTCTGTATTATGTACTACTACAGTACTATATTACTATTTGTACAATATATTACACTATACTTATACTGTATAGAATTGTATTCAACACTTCAATACCATATTAATTTTTGTATTTTGCTGCAATACGTCTATCTCACAGAAAGTACACTTTTAATTCAACGTCCAGGCAATTTTACCCCATCCCCGACATATTTCAGTCCGTCCCTTCCTCCAAGTTGTTAACACCATGGAACTACACTTGAACAATGTTCCATTTAGAGAATCGTTTCAATCTCCATTACAAAGTTATTCCATCCGTGATCTGAACCTTTTATTCAAACCGTGGAACGAAGCAGGTAGATGGAAAGTGGCGGCAAAACAGGAAGATTCGTTTGGAACGTCACGCCGCGTATACTTGTTTATACGGTTGTTTCACAGCACGTGGCAGGTTTCTATTTCAGTCGGCTATTCTCGAGGATTTCGGCCGGCACGAGGTTCAACGTGCATCGCGTGGAAAAGAGCCAAGTTATTTTTATTTGCGCAACGAACCGGCTGCATAACAAGAGCGGATTTATCGTTGGACTTGCTATCGTTAGCCTAATTGCACCGCCGATTAATTATTACCAATAAGCAGGACACGTTTCGAGAAAAATATCGGAGACCACGATAAACCTGGAACAAGTTTCGGTATTTATAATCATTTAAATTGGACTGCATCTTTGTAGCTCGATGTTTAGGAAGGAAAATGTAATAAATTTCTAACATCGGTACAATGTGCAGCTTTTGTACCATTTCCATTTTACATTTATTATATTTACGTACCTACAGTTGTATACTTCATAATAGTATACAACAATAGTATACAAAATAGTAACATAAGTATTTCTAAATATGAGTGCTCTTAAAAAAGGAACAATCTGCATTTTTAATTGCTAAAAATGCAAAATATAAAATTTGAAGAACAAACTCAAGACATTATCGAATTTTTCAGTTTTGTATTATTGAGCAATAAAACGTAATAATTTTGTGAAAAATAGACATACATCTTTCTGTGTGAATTACATCTTTTAATATATTTCCTATCAATTTTTCGACCACTTTGCTTGGTGAATATTTCTAAATATTTTACATTACTATGTAATAGATCTTGTAAATTTTGTAATTTTATAACATTGCAATTGATATCCTTTATATCTTAATAATATTTATTTGGAATCTGAATTTAATATGAGGATCTAAGTTTAGGAATAATAAAAATATAAGAATCTAAATGTACTAACGATAAAGTACCTAAGCAGATGTTCATGGATTTCAGACGAAAAAATGTTGGAAAGCAGGACATTTTTTTTTTAAATACAATCGTTATATAAATAGAATCATGTACGCTAAGAGTACATTCGTGTACACTTGAAGCAAGAAAAGATCACTTATCTCAGAGCGGCGAAATTCATTTTGTTCAAAATGAAAGCGACGATTCATTTCTTATACCGCGACATGTTTCATGAGAGGACATCACTTGTACACGAAAAAGCACTTGAAATCTTCTTGCTCCTACTCTCTTATATTTCTCGATATTGATAACTGCTCCATCTAATTGCTATACATTTAAGTTATATCTCTTTATTGGTAAAGGCAAATAAATATTTATAACGTTAGTTACATTCATATTATGATTCATTATTCATCGACAAATAGTTTGTCACTTCTTCTCTTACCGAATTCCTAAAGCTTCTTCTTTATATTTCATATTTTTACACGAATTTTATACCTAAAAAATTCATTTTATGAAGGCATTAAACATTTAAAGAAGGAACAAAAAAATTAGGTAGAATTTATGGTTCTTCTAGCAGCTTTTACGGAATGATCAATCATGGTGACACTACGTATCCAACTACGACATACTTTTAGAGTGATATCATATTTTCACATAAAAATATAGCGACCTACAAATCAATCTTCCGACCTATTAACTATGTTACTCTTATATTGTACCTTTTTCCTCACGCACCCTTTATCGATGTTACACAACCATACGAAGCATTTATCTCCTGTAAAATTATATATTTAGCGGTAACTCATAAAAATCACATTCGGGTATAATAAAGGTATAAAAAATGTCTAAATTCTTTATTAGTAAATTCTAAATACAATTCACTGTTAGGTCTTACATGAAATATGATATTTTCAACGTCAGTAATCGCATATAAAAATTCGAAGAAATCGTTAAAAATAGAATAAAAGAAAGATGGGATAAAAATGATAGCTTTGGATGGACCTGAACATCCATTTTGCCGGTGTTATTCGAGCGACGCACAATATTATCCCTCTTGACGTGACGACGGAAATGGGCAGCGATTTCGAACTGGTTCAAGGGTGAATAAAGGACGATCGCTCTCGCGTGTTAAAGGCTCCGTGGCCGCGGGATAAAACAATATTTCGTCCAGGGATCTCGCCTCTGGCAAGATTTTCGAAACGCCCGTAAGAGCACTCGAAAACTCTTTCTTGATGGCCAGGATCGATCGATGTGCTTCCATACGTTACAAAATGCCGACTTAATGTACGTCGATCTTAACGTTCGATGGTCATTCGCTTCCATTGCACTCGTGTCGTAAAATTCATCAGAAACTATCTTTTCGAAGAAGTTGCTATACCTGTCACGATCTCTCCCATCAGACAGAACTGAAACATTATCAGCTTCATTGAGATTAAAGTAACACTAGATATAGTATAAGTTTAACTTTGAATTTTCTATTTCCTGGTTCATCTCTTTTTTTCTTCTTTCCATGAAATGATGAATAGAAGAACTTGAAAAATTTAAAAGAATCTCCTTTTTCTTCATCATAAGTCCGATATTTCATTGAAAGGATAGAGAATGCAAATACAGGTATAAATATATGAATAAGAAAACAGAAAGATTAGCATTGAAAGAATTTTATTGAAATGGCGAAAAGAGATAGAATCATACAGCAGTAAATCGTTCGTTATTGATGAATTACGTCATCTTTTCTGAAAATCCAAATGCATTTATTACTGTAATTACTACTAATTAAAAAGGTTTCTCTGAAAAAAAGATTACGAATAAAAGAAATAGAAGAGATTACATCGTTACTGTACACAATCTTAATTCCTGATTTTATTCGTAGATTAAAAATGTTCTTTGAATTTTCGGTTACTTTTACAGAAACTTAGTTGCAGTTAAATTGTTAATTGAAATTAACTCGTCCATGAGTCGAAAAGAGCTATCTGATCTTTGTGAAAACACTCAAACTCCGTTCTCGAATGTTTATTAAGGCAGTCGGTATTGATTTTTTTCGGTGAAGGCGGGTGCTTCTTCCTTTTGAACCCTTTGAACCCCTTTAAAGCTCTTGACCCTTTTGTATGGTCGGTATTCATGGTATGGTACGAATATTTACATAATGTTCCGTGGCACTTCATATTTTTAAAGAGCTCAATTTTCGTCTAGCTTTTTACAAATAAAACTTTTATTCGCCCATTCCTTGATCCTCCCCTTCTTCTTTTTATAATTTTCCTAGAGCATTATAACTTCTGCAAACATCTTAAATCACGAACAGAGAAATTGAGAACAGAGTAATTTTATTATTCATTATGTATTAGTTATATAATACAGGTTTTATTATATATAAACATTACATTGCTTGATATCTATAAGTCACCAGGACACTAAAATTTTAATTTTTCAGCAATATTGAAATAAAATACTATATTTACTTTCTCAAACGAGTTAAATCTTGTAGAATCTCCTTCACTTGAACTATTAATCGCACTTATTGACCTTATCCAAGTGCTGATCTTTGAATTCATTACATAGGAAATTAATTTTTTATTTCTCTTCTAATGCTGTTTTAAATTTACATGATTAAATCAACAATACAAGATAAAATCAACGACCTAATTTTATTGAAACTTTTGCATTAATTAGATCGATTTAATTTAAATACATAATCTACAATTTTATATTTTTTTCTTTTCATATTTGACATGTCCTTATCACTTTGCTATGGTTTTCATTCCTCGTAATTACTTTACAGTTTCCTTACAATCGCTTTCGCAACGACAAATGCAACCACTCTTCCTAACTCTCTCTTTAGTTCTCACGAGACGCGTAAATCGCAGTCGGAATTGCTCTCGATTAATATTACTAACTCGTACTCTCAGAACGCTATCTGCTTGGCAGGTTGGTGTAAGTGTCCCTGGCACAGACACGTAGGCAGTTTAGCCGGTTGCAAAATGCAGAAACGCGGTATGGAAACGTGCTCTCACGTTCCAACTCAAAAGCTGCCGAGAAGCACGCTCGCTTTCCTTCCTTTCGCGCATCCTCCGGAGATTCTGCACTGTAGATTCTCGCGTAATATTCTACTCTCTCTGCGCTATGCTGATTCCTTTGTGGCGAATTTATCCTTTCTGGTTGATGGAAATTGTTGCCAAATTTGTCCCTCTTGTATTACAACCGGATTTGGTGTTTGACATTTACGATATATGTAATAGCCTCCATTGTGTGCAAATTGGTAAACTTAATTTTGCGAATGTATCATGTAAAATCTGTTTTGTTTTATGATCAAAATTGCTACAAAAGATGGGAAAATATTTGAATATAAACTAGAAAAAGATAGGCCTGAAGATATCAAATTGATGTATTAATTTTGATAAAAGTGATTTAGAATTGTAATTTTTATAAAGTAATTTATAAAGTAACTTTTATAAAGATTTAAAGATCGCTCTTACTATATGAATACTCAATAATTAATAAATCACTAATATTTCTAATCTTTTATAAATATAGTAATTCTTAAATATAAAATAAATAGTAGGAACACTAGTAATAGTGTAGGAAATATTAGATAAAGTATAAGACTCACTGAAATAGTTTAACAAAGTTACTACATCTTAATGATGTATGATAAATTTAACATTCTAGCCCCTCGTATTTAATAAAACCAAAAAAATTCTTTAAAAAACCAAGAATGGATATATCAAGTCAGAAACTACAGTTTCAATAACACGAGCAACTATATACATTTACTACGACAGAGGTTGCAATTAAGCGAAGCGGCCAAACAGAAGATGCATCGTGTCCCTCACAAAAGTCCAGACATCGTTTTCCACGATACACTGCGCTATTATGGACCGTAGTCGTGGCGGTTTTTTTTTTTATTGGAATAGTTAATTGGCGAGTCGTATCCCAGGCGCGTAACATTGACGCAGAACAAAGACGACTCTGTTAAAATCCATGCAATCGCGCCTTGTTTCACCATCTCGTTTCGACGGGTCGTCGCTTCGAGCTTTCGCGTCGCGAAACGTTTTAATACCGCTCGCTTCGAGTTTGGCGCGTTCATCATTTCACTTCTGGTGTATGGGAATGTTTCGCGCGCAAAGAATTCAAAATCGAATTCCATATGCTTGTTGCATGGGACACATTGAACTTTAACTGCACGCGACAAACCGCATCCATTACGCAATTCGGTTATTCTGCAGGAATTCCACGATATTCCAATCGAATTGGCCGAGAGAACTGTTTATACGAGTTTGCATATTTCACCTCGCGGAAACTCGCGGATTTACTTGTTAACCCGTTTACAGAATATTTATCACCCTCCTCACCAGAGACTTATATTCTCGCGAGTATTAATAGGATATTGGAAAACAGCCTCTCATTGTTAAAGTTCCTTCATTTTCCAACCATAATGTACTGCGCGATCTGGAGTGTGCATCAGTGTATGAAGGAGTTTTGAGGTTTGGATGTTTACGTCCAATTATGTTTTCTTATGGTAAACTAACACAAGTGTCATATCTGATGCATAATACGAGGTCTGATCAAAAATTGCCTAGACTACTGACAGGATACTTTATTCGTGAAATATGGGTGTATCGTTGTATGAAATTTTCGAGGTTTGTACAGGTTTGTATAAGTCTAATTATATCTTTCTTAAAATACACTAGCAAAATTATATAATACGATGTCTGACAACTAATTACCTAGTCTACTGGATCTATAATTTTTATCAAATATTTCTGTATCGTTATATAAAATAGTTTTGAAGTCTGGTCCATTTTTTATAAGGTCATAAATTTCACACTATCTAGGTATATAATTTGTGTTTGAACGTTTGAAAAAAAGAGATCATATTTTCATAAATCTAGAATTTCCAAGGAAAATTTTACAAAATAATATTTGTAATTCTTCTATGTTATTCTTCTATGTATTTTAATTTATTGAATGAATCAGCATGGCTTCTGAGTGACTGAAGTAACAATTCAATATCCACCCAACTATGTGCTCAGAAAACCGCCCATTGTTTTCAAAATTCGCCAATGCCTCGCAGTCTTAAGCTACCTGAACCATTGCCGATTCATGTCAAATTTACACTGATACTCGATAGATTTATGATTTGAGCTTGTAAAAAGAACATCGTTATAGGAAAAACAAACAGTATCCCGCGAAGCATCAGTCAGCATGTTGTACATTAGCGCTTTGTGCACGTTTCTAAGTGGGTTGCGGTCATGGCTTGGACTGCTAGAGCAAAGTACGTTGGAAATACGCGTTTCACCAGGCAAATTGCTTATTGCGGTACAGCTGTAATATGTAATTTTCCTGCATCAAACGATCTGTCGGCAATGGTATTACGGCTGACAGTTGGAGTCGCTTCTGGTTAACGCCGAGAAACTGTCGGAAATATCACGGCCATGTTATATTGGTGTTAAGTTGGCCCTAGATCCTCCGTTTCGACTATATACTTGCATTTCATACCTGTTAACCCTTTCTATTGAGATTATATACTCGAATTTGCTTATATTTTTGATAATGCCGTGATTTTCACTATATATTCTAATATATTCGATATATATATAATATATTATAACATATTCAATGTATCATAATCAAAATGTCATAACGGTAGTCAATATATGTATATAAGTTTTGTTCGTAACTATATTTGTATAATGATAACATCAACAAAGAATAAACTATGAATTTTTATAATTTATATTTGTATTTTATAAATATTTCACGATAAAGAAATAAGGCAAAATTCCTTCGCGAACTTTTCGCTATTTGTATAATAATTTGTATAATAATTGTATAATAACATTCGACGATGTTCTATCGCGTTACAAACAGCGTGTTTGCTCGTCGTCGAAACTAATAGGAGAATTGTAGCGTGGCACGATTGTATATTTGCCATTTCCTGCACTGGAAAACGAGGTTACCCTCAAGCCGAATTGAATCAGTTTGTCAAGGTTCTTGATTCACTTGAGTTTTAGTCGCGTTTTCCTTTTTAACGTTCCTTAAAAAGCTTACATTTCGTTGGATTTTTCATCGACAACGGGAGAAGTGCTTCAAGTTTAATTTTTTATGCTATGTATTCCTATTCTAGTTCGTTAAAAGTCAAAGTAGAGTTTGACATAGTGAAAATATATGCAGGATTACGAACAAAAATTATTTTTTATTTTTGTTTTATTTAACAAACGAAATAAGAATACGAAACATAATAATAGAAAAAGATTATAAATACTTTGAACAATAATTTAATATAAATTCTACAAATATACAAAATAACATAAAATTACAAATGATAAATTCTATCAACAAAAAACAATCAAAGATAAAAGTAGATAATCAATGAAGCTTAATGAATGTTCTCACGTTATACGCGTAATTATTATATAAAAATATCAAACGAGATTCTTCTACCATTCACCAAATTACTCGTTCATTTAATGTTTCACGTTTAACAATTTCCTTGATTGAAATTACTTCGACACGATTCAGGAATGTGAATAAATCGAAAAAGTTCAAAATTCTTCTTGGATTCTTAGGATAAGCGTTTGCATTCGTATCAACAACTGCTAGTGAAAATGAGACATAAATCCGTTGAAAATGTCACAGGAAGGGACCTAATCCATTTAATCTCCCACTGAAAAATTGTTCCACAGCGACACTCGTTCCGCTTATCGCGTTATTATTCCTTATCCCCGTGTGCGCCTCTTTTTGGACGTTCTCCAAGGTCTCATCGACGGGATGACTTATGATGACGTTTCTCGTTTCTCTTCAACCTCCCAACTATCTCATATTGAATATCTATATGGTATATATACGTTTAATACGATAAGACACGCGTTCATTTTTCTTTTCTTTGCACTATTTATTGGTTGATATTTAATTAAGATGACTTTTGATCAAATTATTAGAGGGTGAAGATTATATTTCATTAAGATTTAAGTACGAAAAAAGGGGATGAAGTAAAATATTTTACAGACAAATTGAAGTTACGTTTAATCTATTAAGGAGCAAGAGCGAAATAATAAACAAAAAGAATATATATGTATATATATTCTTTATAATATGTTATATATGTATAATATATTCTACATTACTAGTTAGAATATATATAGTAAATTATCGTGGTTTAATTTTCAGGGAAAATAATTATGAATTATAATTGAATTAATTCCTGCAATGATATTATATTAAACGTAATTTATTATCAACAATTGCAGCTTGATATTCAAATATATCATAATTTCGAATCTTCTTAATTCTTCCTGTCATTGTAACCAATCAAATTAAATAAACTTTGACTCAAACTTTAACACTGAATGAAACTCTTATTATTTTTTCATAACTCCTAATAGATCGCCGTGATTTCTTCATCTATGCAAATTTTCCAAAATCATCGCGGGAAGGAATGAAATTGTGCTCATTTTCTCATATTTCATCGTCTGCTATTTATCAAAGTTCCAGCCTTTTTTTTATCTATTTATTCACCCTCTCCTGGAGCGCCGAAGAATTTCCTCGGAACAACGTATCCAGGAAGCAGCACGTTTTCTTTCTCCCTTCTTTTCGCGTCTTCGTTCCTGAATCGTCCATGCAGCCTTCCAACGACGCAATTTTTCATCACTGTGAAAATAAAGCGCGCTCTCTTCGCAACGATGAATTCGCTCGTCTTAATAAATCTCGCAGCTGTTCTGTCAGCCTTTATTTTCTTAGCTAAGTCAAGGGACGTGTTCACGAAAGTTTCGAATTCCTTTCTAAAATCGGCCCTCTCTATCCGCGTAAAGCGTCCATACGTCGCGAGTAGAGCGATTTCGAACAAATTCACTTAACGTTCTTCGATGGAGCCTCAGCGATCCGTAGCTCGTCTCGCGAGCATTTCCCCTCTCAGCTAAGATAGTTCTCATGTTGCCATCAGCTCGTCTTTGTGTCGGTTGAAAGAGACAACGTTCTTCTCTAAACCAAATGTAATTGCATTCTCGTGTATGTAGCTGCTGATATATTATTCATTTGCTGCTGAATTCGTGTCTTCCGATTCGATTGATTCAGCGATCACTAAAGTAGGATCGCATTGGTAAAAAGAGGTTTTCTGTTTCGGTATGGGATAATTATTTTTTCTCTTTGATAAATTAGTAGGCATTAACTGGTCGAGAAATTATTGAAATAGACTATGTATTTATTTTATTGAAATGTTATTTAGTTTATTATCCATTTTACATAATAGAGCACTTATTTATTAGGTTCTATAAATTTTGTTTTCATAGTATCGAATTTTTGTAATGATACGAAAGTACTATATGATAATTTACAAGACTTCCCTTCCTAACTTAGATGCTGTTATAGACTCTTAAAGTATGCTTCTTAAAACTAAAAGCATCTTATGTACAGTAGCATCTAATAAACCTCACCTGCTTTATTGAAGACTAAATATTTAACGGTCGCTTCTTACCAGTGGAAATTTATGTAGTATCTGGGACTAATGTTTAATGTTGAAATATTACAAAACTGCATCAGATAGGTATCTTTACAAACAATAGTTAGAAATATGTAATCATAAAACTATCTCAACTAACAAAATAACTTAAAAATTAGACTATTATAGTTAAGATTATTGTATCGTCGATGAAAATATCATAATTTCACATAATTTCAATACTATATCTATTATTTCATAATCTTGCACATTTCTTGATAGACACTCAGAGATCCTGACAAGAATGAATACTATCTTTTTTATTTCAAACTACATTATATATATATATATATATATATATATATATATATATATATATATATATCATATTTATTATTTCCTATTCTAAAAATCACTCTCTATTAAACTTATAATTTTTTGCATTTCATCTTAAAATACCTTTTAAACCTCAACTCTTTAAAACCATTCCAAACGACTTCCTATCATTCAGTGCCATCTTCAATCTACCCGAAGACAATCTCATAAGTCATCAGTCATTCCATCACGAGCAGTTAGAAATTCTGGTCACGAAGAAGCAAAGGTTATTCGAGGATCGGAATAAAGGGCATCCTCTTAACTAGTTCGAATGGAGTTTGCTAATATTATTCAGTCGTGTGCTCCGTTGTCTATAATTCCGCGGGAAAGGGTTGAATAAGATTATCTGATTAGAGCACGTCTAATCTTGTGAGCGCGACACCGCGAGAAAGGATAGAGGTTGTGGGGAGAAGGATAGGTTGAATCCGACATCCCTTCTGAACGTTTCAAAACGCGAACTTTCGTATTATCCGCCTGACGAAACAAACGCGCACACGTTTGCGGATATTCTGTGTAGCGTTTCAGCGGAATTGAGAGCCAGGACGTTGCAATTAGGTACGCGAGGACGTTTAACGGCGAATGCAACACGTGCGCGTGTACGGTTTACTGAAAGACACAAGATATTATTAACGAATGGGTAATGACCGATGAAATTTGTGGGTATCTCGTCCTCTTTCGTTAGGCGTGTTATCTTGATTGCAGATAATTGCGGGCCTATACCACGATGTTTTGGCAACGAGGCATCTCGTGTAGGGTACCGTACCACGTGGGTGGTGATCACGCTTGCTGATAACCTCTACTTCCTTTGTTTCCCCTCCCTCTTTCTAGAAGAGGTTAAGACCATGGAAGTTGATGTATGTATTTGGGTTTCGATTTAGATTGTTGAAGTTAAATCTGATATATCCTCTGAGTCATTTTTTGTCTAGTTGTATTCTTTTATTTTAACAAAAATTTGAAATTTTATCTGAAATTTTAACAAAATATGAAAGAATTGAGCTGATGCTAAATACGATTATTTCAAGATTTTTAATATTTTAGAAGTCGTTTCGTTTGTTGAACAGAGTTCATATTATTCGGATGCAGAACGGTTATAATTAAGTTACGGCAGATTTATAATAGAATTCTACTTGATGATATGCATTGAATCGAAGTTTAAATGAGAGTTTTTCGCTGATAGAAAACTGTAGCGCCACTTGCATTACATAAGCTGTTCAGGTAACTTCTTTTTTATCTAAATTTTTCGAACTAAATTTTAAATATCGTCGTATATCCGCGACTGATACCGCAGCAAGAGTCCGGTGGCGCAATTAATTAGCGTTAATATTCACAGGGCCCTCCGCTCGAACGCTGCTTTAAAAACAATTTAATTAATCCTTGTTGAGACGGAGGGTTCTTTCATTCGCGCTATTCTGCATCGACGCCTTGACCTTCTTTTTTTGCCTCCCACCATTAACCCCTCCGTCTGCGCGGCATTTTCCAAGCGACACGGGCCACTGTTACAAATGTAATTCAACTTAATACCCTCGACAGAGCTCAACGTCCACGACAGAGGACAAAATCTGTTTAATCAGTCCCACTTACTGCTTGATAAGGAATTAAGGACAACGAGGATTGCTCGAAGTAGAGAAAGGGAGAGGGAAAACAAAGCTTTACGCTCGATCCCTGGTCGCATATTTGAGATCTACACTTCGGGAGCATTTTCGCAGATCTATGCCATTTGCTTTGTTTTAGCCCAGGAATTAACGGACCTAACCTTCCTGTCGCTGTTTTTTTGTCGCGTTAAGGGTTTGAGCAGACTGAGGAATGCTCGCGGAACGAAATGTCGTGTAATATCGTGTACATGGTGTTTGTCAGCAAATGGTACAAAATTTAGGGAATGTTATAAGCCAAAGAGTTTAATTTGGGTTCTGTATTTGGATTCTTTGTTAGTTAATTATTATTTAAAAATAGACTAAAATATCTACAAAGCTTGTTAAAGATAAAATTAATATGTTTCTATAACGGTCAAGAGTTAATCTTCCATAAATACAATAATAAGTGTAACCGTAAAATAATTTTATACTTAATAAACACCTGAATGTATATAGATCAATGTAGACGAATATGTTTTGTAATAGTTCTAGAAATATATTTAATGTATTCCTATATGTAGCTATATGTATTCTATATGTAACTAATATACAGTTCAGCATAATACTTCTAACCGGACAACACAAAATGTCTCAACAATGCGGAATAACTCTCACCCCCAATTTCATTCATCTATTATCTTCCGCATGTATTTTTCCACACATATATACGCCTACATCTGCCCATTCCCTTTTGTTCTATTTTACAATCTCTTTTACTCACTTCCTATAAACTGTGCAGACATTCCCAGGACACAATCGGTCACGTGCACCTAAAGTCTAAGGTTTAAAGTAATGGTACACTCTTGTTTCTCATGCTAATCTGAAGTATACTTTCCAAGTATTCGTGATACTTGGGGCTCGGTCATTCGCTAGAAAAATTCAAAACAAATTTACATTTCTAAAATACAGAATGATAACGTAATACATAAAGGATCTAATACATATGTGAATAATAAGTAGGAATATTGTTAATATTCAAAATTAAAATATCAATTTCCAATTAGGTCTCTCCTTATTCTGATTACATTGAAAAAAATGATAAAAATACATACAATCTTAATTAAAATCCTACATATTGGAAAGTAGTAGCAAAGAAGAAAGTAGAAAGTAGTAGTAAAGAACATTTCTGAATAAATCTTACATCTGGAGCTCTTAATCATTCAAAGAATAAAGTTTCCAGGCGGCAGCATCGCAAAACTTTATTTCGAAACTTCATTTTTCTTCATCGTTTAGAAAAACTAATTACCTTGACAGAGGAACTTTTTCCCGAACGGTCGAACAGATTCTGAATTTCGTTGAAGAATTTCAACGAATCGCGACTGAAAACCGGAAGTGAGCACAGTAGGCGTTTGAATATTGAATCAGAATAATTCTCATAATACAAATGAATCGGGTTTCCAGAAACTTTTTGGCTGTACTCGGCGTCAGCAAATAGATCCCAGCACAAAACTGAAACTGCCTTTGGAAACTAATAACAATCGGAGCTTTGTGGAGCCACATTAATGCAAGCCTCAATTAAAATTCACGCTCGAGGCAATGGATCGCCAAACGCGAGAGCATGTGTGGAGTAACAAGAATGATTAACAGTCGGTTTGTGTTCATGAACTTCGATTTCCAGCGAAACGACAATTTCGATCTGTACAGCGGGAAGAACACGAAATCAATATGAAGCATTTCTTCTGGTGAATTCAATTTCATTGATTTTCGTCGATGGGAATATGGATTTAATCCCCTACAGGCGAAATCTTATTCTCATTGTAATGGGAGATGTACATTGGCGAGCATATAAATAAGAGAAGTTCTTTTTGAACAAAACTCAAATGAACAGATTTTAAATTCATCCTATAGATATTAATGGTGTTTCAAGTTACAAGAAGTATATTTTTAAGTCCGATATTATACAGAAGAAATATAGATACTCATTTATATAACTCTTCGTGAAACAGATAATTTAACAGATATTTTATTTACGTGCTTTACGTAGAAATTATATTGCTTACGTACTTTTTCGTCGTTCAGTAAATGATCTGTTATTAATATACAATAAAAATTTATATTTATCTGACCTTTGTGAACAACATTTCAATTAATGCTTCATCAAACTAAACTTTGATCAATCAAATCCATTTATCGTTTTATTGGCATCAATTTCTATCGTAATAAACTATTTACTCTTTAAAGATTTCAAATAAATGAACTAGTGAGCTTATTTTAAACACTATGTCTATCTTACACTAAAGCTGAGAATACAAACATCCAAATGCACGTGTCTGATATGTAGAAATATCGAAATCACGAACACAAACTTGTTTCTGCTCCTCCATCCGATGGAATTTCGCGAACTGAAAATTGCGTTTGTTTCGATTACTGGCTCAGTTCCGTGTCGGCTTATCGTCTTAAAAGTTTACTGGCACTCATTGTCAGTACCGTGCGCGATGTTTCTCCTTGAAACGTGCTACCGTATTCTCTTCCTCACGAAATCATCTTACAGCACGGTGTGTCTACTCGCTAGAGATTGCTTCGATAAGTTGAAATAGATTCCCGTCGCCGTTGCTTCTCGAAATGTTTGCGCTGGATATGATAATGGAAACGTTCTCGCGCAAGCTTTCTATTGGCGCAGCATGTAATACAGATACAACCTTGTGTATTTTTCTGGATTTATGTCAGAACACGGGAATGCTCTCGCTTGGAAACGCAAGATTTGTGGCACTGCAATTAGAGATACTTTTTGAAAACGGCCTGTCTTGTCTGTTTTAATATTCAGTTTGTTCCGCAGATGTAAACTTGTGAAAATAAAACCGTACGTAATTTTTTGGAAAGATGTGTATTTGAAGAAAGAGCTGTTGCAAGAAGTAAAAATTTTAGATTGTTTTAGCTACTTTAGCGTTTTGGAATTTTTTGGGTCTCTTCATGTGATATTTTTCGCTTTATTTCGTGTATTTTTCATCTTTTGGTGTAAAAATAGACACATCTGCATTTTTGTAAAAATCGCAAATTGCACTGCTAATGTGATAACAATAAACATAGTTATCACGAGTTCAATTTCAGAAACCGCGTAACGAGCAGCAAAAAGATAAAAAATCAATATTTTATATTCACCAAATGTTGCAATATGGCGTGCCCATTAAAAAGTTTATATCGTATCTCATTATTCTATGTTCGCAACATCGTATCGTGTTTCGTTGCGCTCTGCTAACAATGATTCTCATCTGAGTTACTAACAACGAAATAATAGCCACCCTCCTTCAGAAAGAAAATAGGCAAACTCTACAACCTCGTTGACATTTTCTTGGTTTGCAAATAATTTAATAAAAGCCAGTACAGATGACAATTTCAAGATTATATTTTCAGATATATACCTTGTATTCTGTTAATTAAATAGTTAGAATTGCACATGAGGGTGTTCTAATTCTTGAGATCTGGTGCATATGAAATTTCGTATTTAAAAAATATGAATGATGAATATGAAGAATAGTATTAACTGTAATGTTTCCTAGAGACATGTATAAATTAAAAAAAAAATCATCAAAACTATAACTGAAACATATGAAATTCTTGGATTTTCAGTATTAAAAAGAAATATCTTTATTGATATTAAACATTATCCAACTATTAGACGTTAAACCGTTATTAAGTAATTTTTTATATTTATAATTTCATTAAATTAAGATACTTAAAAAATATAAAGTTGTTCGATAAATAAGGATGAAAAATAAGAGTATTTGGAAAATTTTATGATAAAAGTATAGTCTAATTCGAACAATAATGCCTTTGTTTTGAGATAATAGGCCACGTGAGATTTTGTCAAGCGTAAAATGCCGTCCGCGAGCAATTCCGATTTCTCTGCTCGATTTCGCGAAAGAGGAATCGTAAATTGTTTCTAACCGACAGAATGGCTTTTCCACGCGATTGCTCTAAATTCAGAATTTTATATGTGACTCGATATGACTAGACACAAGATTTCGCTAATTTTACCTTGTTTATGTGTTTCCCTCGTTCTCCCATTCGGTACAACAGATTTATCGACATTTCCTGATTGTTCTCGTCGACCAAGAATGTTAATGAATATGGCCAATTGTTTATTCAAAGTATTGAGAATTTGATTTAATATATCTATTAATATATTGAAAGAATAGGTCAATTTACATTTTCCTTATTTTACTATCTTCACTAAATCGTTAAATTATTACTATAATCCTAACCGGTTCTACATTAATATTTCATATTAATGTTACACTTATCAGATGTTTGTTATCTGTGCTACTTAAATTTTCTTTTATAAAAATAATTTATAAAATTTCTACAAAATCTGGTACAATTTATATTATAGACGAAAGGAATATTAATAAACAGATAAATTAGTAGTAAAAAACATCATACCTCCTACTAAATTAAATGAGCTCCTAATAAATTAGGTTAAACTTCGTTGAATTAAAATTGAAATTTTATTCCAAAAACAGATTCTAATATACCTTAATTTATAAGTGTCACTCAAATTACGTTTTATCAAACGATCATTCGTCAAGGAAGGATTTCGTGTCGTTTCCAATGAGGAGACTTACCCGAAACTGACGAAAGCATGAAATGAATCGAGTACAGGTGGGTGAAATCGCGAAAACTGTCGTCTATTGGCAGCCCATCTGGATATTCACGCTCCATTATGGGAATAGACGTCCGCGTGGGTTATTACCGTTAAGTCGGTTATCTTGTGCCCTCGATGAATTCCCTGGAAAAGCTTCACGAGGTATTCCGTCGTGGGAATGCGTCCAACGAACCTCGAACAGTGCAACAAACCGGAAGAAATTCTGTTTTAAGAAACGCAACCGCGCGAGCATAGTTTACGTTATTTGAACGAGAAAATGAAGTAAAATCTTGCTCTACGAAGCAATTACATCATTTCATGATAGCCTTCATTACTTCATATTAATATCGGAATTTGTATCCACCGATTCGTAAAATTATGCGCGAAGGAATTAGTGTTATTAGAATTATGTCTTAAGGTATTGATTCTTTGTGAATGTTGTGAGTGAAGTATTGAAACGTATAAATAATAGATAATACAAAACATTATCTCATTTTGATAACTGGAACTAGTAAGAAAATATTATTAAATAATATATAATAAAGAGATAAAAGAATTGTTGCAGTTGCCTTAATAAATATGTTCTTTGTTAAATTATTTTTATTTTAATTGTAGTTTATTTTATTTCACTTTTTTTTATATTTGGATAACGAGATTTGTTTTATTTTTATATTGTTGTTGTATATAGTAATTATTATCCAATGAATTGAAAAATCAAATTTTATAATGAAATTATTTTCCTTCCAAAGAAACATTATACATATCAAATGAACTGTATTAATAATATAATATTTCATTAAACTTGTTGTGTATACCATTCGTTGGTACGAAGTTAAACAATAAATATTTTAAAGTAATTTATTTTAATGATCTCCTCTGCAAGCTGTACAAATTATTATTCATGATGGGCATCTTGTATCTTGCAAACGATAACAAAATTATTATGAACTTCGGGCACTCGTACTACATCATAATATATATTATAGATCATAACATAATATTAAAGCATTAAAAGGTATTCAACACTAATAATTAACATAATTTTGATGCGACTATAATACTGATAATATTTTTGTATTGTTAAATGAAAATAGTAGAATTGCATCGTTTAACTTTCCAATTGGTGTTACCACGTTAATGTATTTCGTGCCGCTTTGATTTCATTAATTGTAATATTCATATATTACAGTTTGTTTATATGAAATGTGAATGTATATAATAATGTTGTGCAGGGAACTATACATAGCCTGTGATTTTATTTGAAACGTTCCGAAATTCTTACATAAATGGCAACTCTTCAACGACAGGAGCATCTTAATCCGAACTTCTCAGTTGTTCCTTTTTAATTGATGAAAGCTTGAGAAAGTGAGACATCGTATCAGTTACTGATTACTTGTCAATCTCTTCTTTTATTAATCGTATTTTATATAGTAAAGTGCATATAACACTTTAAGTTATTTATTAGTTATAATTTTTAAATACGTAAAAAATAGAATTAGTAGAAAAAAACGATGTACACTGCATTACAAAGAATAGGAGTCTTAAAAAATAAAAATGTTGTATACTGTGTTAGTAAAAATCAGTAATCAATCTCATCAGGATTAATCGTTTAGTTTCTAAAAACTTGATCACTACAATATTAAAATGAGCAAATTTTCCAAGAACAAAAGTAGTCAATTTATTATTTAAATGTCTCCTGCACAGTTTCCTAAAATATTTATATATTAAAATTTAAAAACTCCATTTCATCAAAACGAACCAAACAGTTTTTTTCAAATTTGTCTCTTTCCTATATCATCCGACCAGTAAACGATATACAACGAAAAAAGCAATAAAATCTAAGAGAAAGAAAACTAGCCAATGGTATTAATTTCTGCAGAAGTTCTTCTCACTTTAGCGGAAATTATTATTTTCACGATGCAGTTTAAATTCAACCCTATTAAATTTTCTTGGTGTGTCCTATTGTCCTCGCACTCCCTAGGTTTGCGGTTCAGGACATTTTATTTCATCGCCATAAATTTCGTCGAACATTTTGACGGTACGGAGACAAGGCGCACATACACTCAGCATCTCTACGCGAGAATCGATGGCTAGCGGCTGAGACACAATTCCGGCAAGTTACGATTCACAATATTTTTCGAATGTACGAAAGAAAGAGAGAGGGAGAGAGAGAGAGAGAGAGAGAGAGAGGGAAAGAAAGAGAGAAAAAAATAGAAAATCGATCGTTGGACGGCTAGAAGCTCGATGACGAAGAGCGAGCCACTTCGGCCTCTCCGTGAAAAGAAACGCGTTGCGAGCAGAGTTCCTGCCGCTACTCTGCAAAATGTCTCCCACGTGCCGACGCGTAAATTGTTTTCGCTTTACATGGCCTACTCTCGACCCGCATACACATTTCATTTTTCAATCATTTTATTCCTTATTTTGCTATTTTTTGCCGAACTAAGAACCGCTCGCAACCTTCTGCTCAGCGAGACTAGTCAAATGGAATCAGCAATTAAAAACATTAGAGACGCCGAGACGTTGTTCGGTCAAAATGAAATTCTAGATTAGTTGCTCTAATAATTTTATATATTTTATATATTTTTATATATATTATCTGGTTTCTCGTCGAGTGAAAATTGCACTGTAGTATTGGAGGTTGTTATTAACTCATTAGTAGTCGTTGCATTAATGCGATATTTCATATGGAATTTCTTTTTTTTTTTAGGTTTTTTGCTATTAGTCACTCATGTAAAATATTACACACTCACGTAAAATTGTGAAATACGATATTTGTTTCTGTTTCTTCTTCCACTTAAGTTTTATGACGTTTAATGAATACATATATAAATATGTAGTTTGAAGGAAGTGTCTACAACGCTATTACAAATTGTTTCTCCGAAGATGAGTGAAAAATAAGATAATATTTGAAGATAATGGAGATAATGTTTCTCTATTTTTTATTGCTTATTATTCTTATTTTGTTATTAAGGTATCATTATGTATCAAAACGGTATTAAGACAAGTATTAAGTCCAAGCATGGAATAATCCCGTTTTGTAATTAAACAATGAATATATTATAATAGATGATATATTGTTTTATTTAGTATAGAATATTTATTTAGTTAAGGATATCAATGTCAATTTTGCGATGGTAATTAACACGGATTGCAATTTCGATACAATATAGTTTATAACATTGAGTGATGAATACAAATGAATATGTGATGTCTCAAGAACAGAAATAATTGAGTGGGTCTACTGAAATATATTATTGTTCTTGCAAATAGTAGAGCAGCCAAATTTTATGAAATTTCTACGTATATACATATATACTACATATACACTATATATAAACTAGCTTACATATATGCTTCAAACAACAAAACGCTGTCGTTAATTAATACATTCCTTGGTAGTTCTTACGTTCCAATTAATACTATTTTTGCTATATTTTTTTTGTTATTCCTACTACACAAAATTTATATTGTATTGAAAAAAAACAAGAACATGACAAGAAATTATTTTTAAATATTAGATTGTTCTAAACATGAAACTTTATCTGTCTAGCGGTGCGGACTTTATCTCAATAGAATAAAATGGATGATACATAATTCAATAAAGTAATATAAAACAAAAAATGTTGTGCATCTATTATTTCCTTATAAAACGAAAGAGACTTTTGTGACAACCTAATATTTAGTCAAAATTGATATTTTCACATCATGTTTTATCATTAACATTAATATAAATTATAAATTAATTCTGAGAAAGATTAGTACATGTGTGTTGGTTTAATTAACTTACTAATAAACTTTAAAGCATATCACAATATCATTTATCTTTCTTACTATCATATATCTATCATATATCTATCTTACATATATATATTTTTGATGAATATAACTGAAAAATATTATCTTCTTCTGCTCCTCATAAATTCGCCTCTAATGAGATTAATAGCATGTAATAGGTATATCAAATTTCCATCTATTTTTCCTCCACAAATGTTTCAAGTAAATAGATGTAACAACAACTATGTACACATAAACACATAAAATTTTCACTAATACCTATTACTCTGAGACACGCAATTAGTAACCCATAGGATGCTTCTCATCAACGCGAAGAACCAATCAGTTAATGATCAATTAATCATTCAGCTAGAACAGAATCATTTCGGTTGCTCGTAATCAGTCTACTACAATGATTCTGGCGTGCAATTAGCGTACAATACTTCTTGGAAGCACGTCATATCGATTCAGCGTACCGGAATAGCAATTCACGCGATCGTTGTAACACATGATCCACTTTATTTACGCGCGCTTATTCGTTTTTCTATCTTCTCACCTTCTCGAAATGCGCGCCAATGTTGCGATTTAGGCGAACTTTTTCGCTCGAGTCACATAGGAAATTTATAGCGGAAGTTCCCTTTGTTCATGATCGAAAATTTCGCACCCGTTGACGCAAAATACGGGTGGGTCCCGATGAAATTCGTCGTTATTAACGACTCGTTTCCTACGAATCAGGGCAATTTTCAAGCAAAAGACGGGTTTCGCCGTTATCATGTTATCAACGCGACGTTCCTACGGTGACCATAAATTATTGGATAAATAGATGTCAAGGCAGACGATTGAATATAGTTGGTTTGAGACAGGAATTTACTTAAAATATTATTCTCTAAGAAATGATACTTGCTTGGAGTGTCGTAAGATTAAAGATGAAAAATCGTTCTGATCTTGAGATTATCTTATAAAGCGTATGTGTGAAAATATTCGATGCGAATTTCTCTTACTTTTACTACATTTTCCTTATTTGTTTAAAATTATTAAAAAACAGCTAAAAGCATGTATTTTTAATCATATAATCCGAGAGAGGAGATAATTTATATTTTAGTTATTAACAACAACAACATTAACTATCTAATATAGCTCAATTTATTCACATATTAATACAAGATATAAAGGTAGTTTCATATATCCGAAACTGAAGAATATACGTAAGAAACAAGAATAGAAACAATTAGATCGGCCACTGAGACGAACGAAAATAGTAAGTAGAAATGGACAGTTTATGAGCAGACATATTATACAGTTACCAAGCAGAAACTATATAAAAACCGTCTAGGAGAAACATGATAAGGCACACCTTCCGTTTTTTACTAGGAATTTCAATGTTTTGAAATTTACTACATTGTCAATTCCACATTGTCAAAGATGTTTTTCATTGAATACTTTAAAAAAATATCATTTTACTTTATGGTTAAGTATAACATCGGATTTGTACAAAACTCCGCGGATTATTATTACTTATTTTTGAAAGATTTATGTACATCAAACTGTTATAAACTATATTATATTAAAATATAATCAAAATACCACCAAAAATATTTTACTACTGATGCTATTTTTTATATTCGTTTTGATTAAAGGTTATTTAGTCTAACATATTTATATCATTGTAACTTTTTAAATAATATTATTTATTCTTTATCTTCATTAGCGCGAGAAACTTCGTGAGTCCCTTTCTTCTTTTTTTTTTTTTTTTTATACTGTAGGAAACTCGTTCATCAAAATGAAAAGCTGTCGTGGAAATTGAATTTTCTGCTCAACAAATGTCGTGACGCCAATTGCTTAACTGTCCAACGTTGTTTCATCATTTCATAATTGGTTTTGCAATACTCGTATCCCGTTCGTCCATGTGGACGGACTAACATTTAGCTCCACAATCAAGGAGGGTTCTAGCTATTCGAATCCATTGCTCATCGACTTCCCGATTATAATAGCACTTATAAACGTGACACTTTCCGATACCTGGAAAATTCTTGCATCCCCAGTTCCTATGAAATTTTCAAGCCGATCGGAAACTAAGTTATCTCGTAATAAACCAACCAATGTAAGCGAGAACTAAAACGAGGCACTCTTGGTTATTTTTAATTTTGTCGAAAATCTATACGTCTCGAATATTCGAATCTTTTTTAGTTTTTCATGATACTTTTCAAACTTATAAATCTTACAAAGTATAGTCGAGATGAGAGATAATAAGTTTTATAGGATTAAATAATTGAGTTTTAAAAGATACGACAGTTAACGTAACATTTCAATAAAGACCAAATATTCCCTCACCCAAATTTCTAATCCAATAAACAGACTACGTTTCAATCTGCAGACTATATTTTTGCACATTCATATTTTTTCTGGTATAATTAAAAAAACGGAGTGCATATAGAGCATTGTATTATCTATTATATCATACAGGGTACTTTAGTTTGCTTACTTTATATATTTTTGCATATTGTATGTATTTTCTGTATTTTTGCATCTTAAAATTTTTCACAAATTTCACAAATGTGTTTTGAATTCACATTAACTTACAGAATTATTATTTAACACTTTAATTACCATTTAACATTTCAATCTCTTTATCTAAAACTAATATAATTTCCTAAAAGAAAATTGCGACCTAATACATCGGTACAAAATATCATATCATATATAAAAAGTTTACCATACAGTACTTTGTCACAATAACTGATAACTCACTCTTCTATTTAATGAAATAAGAACAACCAAGAATCTTATGGTTTCCGAAAAGGAAAGTTGCCACTGTCGCCAAACGGAGGGCTGTGATTTCCCATGGCAATTCCGCTCGTCCAGCAATTTTATTCTTTAACCAGGCGACGAAACAAAAGGACGAAGGCGACAATATTACTGAAGAGGAGATAAAGCGAAGTATCGGAACCTTCTGTCTTTTCGTCGCGAAGAAAGAATCTGGGCGAATATCGAAAGTTCTTGTCACGGTGAAATTTTCGAAATTCAACGAGTTGGGCCGAGCAATCATTCAAACGAGCTGTGTTTAATTCCGGCTAAATACGGTTTGGTCATCATTGGACAAGGGGTTGAGAGCGAAAAGAACCACAGAAGCTATTGTGAAAGAAAGGGCCAAGATGGAATGGGTCTGTATATTGTGTGGCAAGGCATGAAATTGATTGATGCGCCGCTTCCGTTCCAGACTTCGAAAGCAACGTCGTTGGCTCTCTTTTTGTTTCAAGAAACGCATTAATCTGAATTATCAACCACGAAGGAAACACAGAGGAAGTTGGTGAAACACACGCCAAGTCTCTCTCTGCCTTGGAGTAACTTAAAATAGAGAACGGAAATAAGTGTAATTCTTTGTAATCTTGATTACATGTTTCTTTTTTCCTTCTTGTGTGAATGGTATGATGAAAGGGTATAATTGCTACATTACGAATACTTACGCAAGTTGATATTTGTAGAAGAATAATTAAAAGAATAGGATCTATACAGAAATTCGTATATATTTTGAAAATTTTATATTTTATATTTTACATCTGAATTTTCTATTTTCTATTTTATATCATTGGAAATTCAATGAATGATAAACATTTATTATTTATATTATTATTATTCGATAATTATTACGATATTAAACAAATGTACATTACAATTTAAATATCCCTTAATTTGACCATTTTTATTTTAACACTAGGATTAAAAAATTGCCAGAATGTTTGTTTTTGTAATTATTGAATATATACTAGTATCTTTGGCAAAATTAATATTGGCTCCCATTATGGTGGAAATCTAATTATATGCATACAGGTACTGTTTAGTTCCATTACACAACATTAATTATATTCACCTGTACTAGTAGTTTATTAATAATGAATGTAATGAGAGTACGAAAATATGAGAAGATGGAAAGAAAAAGTTATTCGAATTTCCATTTTTTAAACGAAAAAATTGTTTTATAGCTAGGATCAATCTCAGCGTCAATTTATAATCGGGAAATACCATTCGCTTCGGCGGTTGATTTCAATTTCCCCGAAATTAATTTATCCGAGAGACATACGTACGTGAATTTCTGCGTAGTGCAAAATCGAGATGGTAAAATTTCAATCGCGAATATTTATCGTTGTAATGTTGTCGGAAAATTTCCATGCATGCGCCACGAGTACGTTTGAAATAGATCTTTGTTTATTACATTCTCTCTGAAAACATTCATCAATATATGTTTCGATTGCCTTTTATTTTATTGCATTTTTATTATGCCACAAATTGAAACAATTAACTAAACAATGATGCAAAAGTTACATCTTGAAAATTGGTTTAGATAAAAGATCTTGATCATAATAAGAAAATATGTTGAAATATTTAAATATAGATATTAATAAAAATTGTACATTCTTCAAAAGTCCTGGGAAGATTACTGTTAAAAATATATTGCAATCTCTAGTTAATATCAAAATAATTATTTTGATTATTTTAAACGAGCACTCATTACTAAATACCTTTTATATAATAGTATCTTATTTTATATTTTTAAAATACCTTTGCGGTAAACATGATCCATAATTTAGTATGATATTTAATTATTAATAGGCACAATAACTTTAAAAACGTCAGTTATAGTTTAATTTTAATTTTTTTATGGAATTATGTTTCATTAGATTGTTTGAATTATTGAAACTCAAATACAAACTTTTAATGAATATGGTATATAATACAACTACAAGACGATGTTTGCATTGATCGAAAAAAATCTGATTATATGTGATTTCATTAATTCGAGTGTCCAAGTTATGGAAAGGAAAGAACTATGTAAGAGTGCGAATTATTTTGTAGTAAGTTTTGATACCTCTGCAATGTTTAATTACGTTCACAGCGAAAATGTTTATGAAAACATGTTGTTTGTAATCGACTTACACTATATTGTATTTTTCGATCGTTGTCCAATGAATATTCTATACAAGAAAAAACAGGATGCGCGTTCATCTATTCCCACATCTGGTGTCAATATTTATCCTGCTTTCAAACGAATACTTTCAATCAATATTTATGTGCTGCGAAAAGAAAATATTTATAGTTAGAATCACAGCAGAATCTGAAACTGTTTCTGCAATAAATTAATAATCATGGTGTATATTCATACATTATATAAATATTTACTATAAAATGACCTGATTCCATTATTGGCCCTTTAATATCTAAAAATTGATTTGTAAATTCGTAGAATCGTTGATTCCAATGAAATTTTGATAATATATTAATATGTATGATATAACAGGTTTTTGATAACGATTTTTATACGAATTGATTCTTACAAAAATCTCTTCGCGTCTATGTATAAAGTGGACTTACGGCTTTGCAAAATATATTACAATAAGTTGTCACAGTTAAAACAAACGATCACTTTGTTCCATTAACTAGATTATCTGAATTGTCCATTTGGCCACGGAAATAGAAAAGTTAACTTCCGTTCTACCTCGTTACATCCCACGGGTTCGCTGCAATCCAAGAACGAAACCTAGAAATGTTCCAATCGAAGAATGTAGTTTCTCAGTAGAAAGTGTTTACTACCGATAAAACGTTTAACTAATTGGATTTTTCTAATGTCGTAGCGTTGCGAGCGTGTTGATCGAAGGATATTACACAATTGTAATCACACCACTGTAGCTTCTAATAATTACAAAATTTATGGATTTCATATGAATTTTCAAATATTAAAATATTCAAGTCCCCAAACTTTCAAACTTTCAAATTGTGCAATCATTGAGTTTTCAAATTTTTAAATCTCCAAACCATCAGAAATTTTTTGAGACAGGATTTAGAGGTCAAAAATATACTGAGTTGAGATTCTTGAACTCCTACGTTAATTTTTAATGAAGAGAAGCTTCTCTATTAAATGTGCAACACAAGAATAAACACATTTCACTATTTTTCTTCGCTAAGTTATACATTTAAAACTGAGCTTGTTCCATCGAGAACTGGGTTGATACTCTATGAACTTGTCTTGCCCTTTATTTCGAGAGAAATTTCAAGGTAGATTTTTAAATGCAGGAAAGAGAGAAAATCCTTCAACCGCAGAAACTGGGAGTTGAGATAACCGCGATGAGTCATTGAGTCCTAAAAGGTTGGCATCTTTTCTACGTTTTAGTTGTTCAAATGAAGAACAGGATTTGTTCTGGTTTGTACGATGATTTTCGTAACTAGCTCGTATTACACATCTCCCGGTTTCCGTTACAATGAAAGTGATCGATTTTCGTTGCGAATTGGGAACATAGTACATAGAACAGTATATAGTTACATTTCCGAGGTTCTCGAGCTTCAACGGATTCGATTTGTTGAAGAAGCTGAGCAGAAGTGAAAAATATTTTTAATATAAGTTTGGAATATTAAACAAATAAATTTGAAACTTTTTTATATTTTTAGATATGCTTAATGAATGTAAATTATTAGAAGAAGAAATTTTGATAATTAAATAAAATAATTAAAATTCAAGAGAAATGAAACTTTATATCATTAAAATTTAGCTTAAATCAGAATTTTAAATTTATTCATTCCATAAAGAAAATAAACGAATTGGAAGAGGTGTTAATCATAATATTATTCAGATTTATAATTTGTAAATTTGTTAAATTATAATATTTAATACTTCATGATCTTTTTAGCAGAATTTATGTTACCGATAATAACACACAACCTTTGTTTTGAATTTAATTCCGCAATATTGTTATTTCTTATTCTATGACATATTACATGGACACATTACATAATGTACAAATTAAAATTCCAAATTTTAAATTGAGATGGTTCCTGAAAATTCCGTCAACGTAACGGATGATATTGCTGTCAATGATTTTAATTAACGCTATCATTAAATCGGATATTAAAAATTCAAGAATGAATCGCTTCAAATTGTCGTTTACAGCTGAGATTGAAGTTGGACGAAAATTAATTTTTAATTTATGTGCGCTTTTAATCCATTATAATTATATGCAGCGTTATTTTCCTCTTTAAAATGAGTTTCGTTTATCATGGGAGCTCCATAATATTTTTGCTTTCAACGTTTTCGATTTTCGATCCTTGAAGAAATTTTGAAGATTTTTTTCTTAAAATTCAATACATTTTCTGTTGTTCGTTAATTACAATTTTATAATGAAATTAGTAAGATAAAGAATACCTAATAACGTTTTTATACTTTCTTAAATATTCCATAATTTTAGTCTTCTTTAACTCAAAATTTACCACGAAAATCTAAAAAAGAAAAAAAAATAGTGCACTAAAATCTATAAATAACCAAAAAATTTTATCGTCATCGTTCATCAAAATTTACCTTCATTAAAATTTTCCTAATCTTAGCTTTTATTAATTCAAAATTTTCTTTTAAAAACTGACAAAATTAATAAACAACCAGAATACAATTCTTCTAGCAATTATTCCAATCCTCATTAGATTCGCCTTCGCCTTTTATAGATTTCAATTTCATTGTATACGCTTAAGTAGCGTCGCAATGTTTGTAAACGTTTACACCACCATCTGGTATCCCTTCGATCGAAGGGATGTCGCGCTAAGCTGGCGGTAAGCTTTCGTTTCGAGTACCCTTTAAAGCTCAGATTAACCGGCGGACAAATTAACTTGGGGTTAACTTTGACATCATTTGATTAATCGTATGCAAATCTCAAAGAAAATTTCTCTTTTCATTTCTCTATTGCGAAATCAAATCGAAACCTGTTGAAATCGAAAGGAATTTCACTCATTTTAGCTTTTTATCAATAACCTCCAATCAAATAGTTCCGTTAACTTTTGCTCATTATGTTTTACTTATTGGTTGCTTTAGTTTTCTCTACACTTTTTTTTGTTATTTTAAAACTGTTGGTCTTTTTATCTGTACATGCACTGAACAAGTTGTCGTTCTGTCAATTAACGTCGAATATTTCTCATAGAAAAGTGATACTGAAATTGACTGAAAAGCGAGCAATATTTTGACGTGACGCGACATTTTAATTAAACCTGTGTAATTATATGCTCTTGATAAGGTGATGGTTCGTTGCACCGCTTCGTTATAGTATCCTCAATAGTCTTTCGTTTGGCGATTAACTAATAGATTTTAGTTATCGTCCCATTCATGTGATGTAACGAATATTGTGGTTAAAAAATACATAATTTAAATTAATATGATTATTGTGAATTATTAGATCAACTTTCTTAGGCTTTTCAGGTTTAGGGAATGTTATTCCCTAAACCTGATTATTATGAATGACACAGTTCAAATTTATAAGAATACAATTTTTTAAATCAGTTCTCTGGAACTGTTATCTGTACTTGGTAAAAATCTTTACAAATATATGTTTGCTATTAATTCGAAAGAACTGTACGAAAAGTATATACATATTTAGAACACAAGATACAATTAAAAGGATCGAGGTTTCAATCTAAAACTCTCTCAACCAGTCGCGGGTTTCGGAATCTTTAATTATTACAAGCTATACAATAGACGAATACAACGAATATCGAGAAAAATTGTATGTTTATAATCTGGACTTATTTAATTACAGAAAGAATTTGTAAGAATTTATATAAATAAAATTCGACCTTAAAATATGGAATCATAATATAAATAATACAAATGGAATTCGATATTATACAACACTTGATGGGTAACACAATTTTCTACCGAGGCTGCGTTTTTTAAATTATTTTTTCAATATGAATTTGCATAAAAATTAATAGTTCGATAATAATTATGGAGAAAGACTATCCACGAAACAATATGTATAACACATAAACTATCAATTTGCCTTGCCTACTTATCAACAGAAACTGGGGAAACCGTAGGAACTCCCAAAAGCGTATTGCAACTCGTTTTCCAAGAGGAGCACGGTCTCGACTGAATAAACAACGCTGAAATTTAACGTCTCCCTCCGTCTCTTTCCTCCACATCCCTGTTTCCGTTGTTTTCTGCAGTGTGGCAGAGCAGAAATTCGGAGCTGTTTCACAGCTTGACCCGCGCCATGAAAACGTGGACAGGATGCACTTGAAATAAGAGGTCAGCCAGCAGGAGGTTGAAATCGCGGTGCAGCCGGAAAATACGCTCGCGATAAATGTACCACCCTATGTATTTACATCTTTCGGGACAGCTTTATGGTTGAACGAGAACAGAAATACAGATCCCGCTACAAGGGTGGTTCTGCTCCGCGTTCAAAGCCGACGTTCCGGTTATTTCGTTCGCTGATTCTCGGTCTGCCGTTAGTGTTCCTCTTCTTCTTTTTATTATTACCTTGTGAATGATGGTTCGATGCTCTGAACTTGAAGTATTTTCAAGTGAAACGATAATTTACATCGAGGATAATAAATTGTCTATTAGAATTTATATTGTAAATCGAATAAAATTGCTGTAGTTAGGCTTTTAACATGTGATGCCCTTTTAGTCAACTTTATTTAAAACTTTAAAACTTTTCTACCTTCTAAATTACGTATTTCCTATTTCATTTCAATAGCTAATATCCTATGTTTGTGATGTGGTGTGATGCAAGGTACTAACGCAAATAGTAGCGATATTATACTGAAATTACGAAAGAAATATAATATTCCGATAATAGAATGTTTAGATAATAGAAATGAAGGTTCTGCCGTATTTGGAATAGTAGATAAGGTTATATTCGGCTAGGATAATCAATATTCAAATACTCTCATGTAATAGTCAAGTATTAGACAACTTTTATGGAAATGGAGGTAAAATTGATATTCCAGTAGTTCATAGTGATATTCTTCTACTGTCGATAATTCCAATACTTCTCTATACTCGAATTTGATGCTTTCGTCGAAAGAATGTTTTCACTCTTTTATTCTTTCTCTGAAATTACAATTTATCGACCATATTTAACAAACATTCTTCCATAACTGAACGTAATTTGACATCGAGCAGTGTTATCACATGTTAAATATTGTACAAGCATGTTTTACAGACTGGTTCATTCGAAACTCAACTTTTACTGGGTAACATCGATTCACTATGTTATGTAACATAAATGCAACAAATATACGCGGTATACCGTTTTCATTGTGGAATTAAAAGTTATGGTCACATTTTCGTTTATCATTGCGCAAACATGCTTCAAAGTTAATAAGAGTATTTTATAAATGAACCAGGATTCGCAATGACCGAGTCAAAGGTATAAAGATACGATGATTTCGTGCGGTTTCCTTGTTTTTACCAAACAAAGACTGTATTCATGTCGCAAATATCCAATTCGGATGCGGCAATTCATGTTGATATTCATTTACCGTTCACACAATTTGGCTGAAGTTCATTCTGAAAGAGGCTAAAGCTTAGTTTCCAAACTTTAATTCATACGAATGATATTCACATAAAAGAGACTATAGAATTTATTGGTGTAATATATCAACCTAGTGGTGGTCATTGTAACTTGATTGCCTCTGTTGCTTTTGTGCAATGAGCTATTTACCTCTAGTATTGTAGTTGCATTAAGAAGCAGGAGGAAATTTGGATAAAATTTACAAAACAATGATAACCGAATCTTCTAATTTTTGATAAATTATGCTATAGATTAACAAAGGCAAATATTCTTCGTTAAGAATTTTCATAAAAAAACTTTATGAAAAATTCCTAAAAATAATATAAACCATCTTATATTATGTTTTAAAAATATTTTGTTTGTTTCCAAAAACCAATTAAATTGATTTCCTTGTTCCCTGAGAAAGAGAAAGAAAACCTGTTCGACGAACAAATTCAAACTTTTCCAATTTACTAACCGATAATAACCACACTATTCAAAAAGCAACCACAATTTTAAGCACTACAATCATCTCAAAAACTTTCTGTTGAATTAACTCAAAAACTTGGCTCAAGAGTATCTTCTTCGCCGTCAGCGAATTGTATAAAATTACTCTTTATCAAACTTCTAGTCCGATTTCTTTTACTCCAACTTCTCCTACTTTTAAAAGCACCATTTCCGAGAAATTTCATAGGAATTCAGAAATGCGGACAATGCAGAGAAACCATTGCAAATTCTACTGGATATCATATTAATTTCCACACGAGTCGAAAGGAGTATAAAAAGCTTAGCTCGAAAGTCAAGTTATCCCGAAGACACGTGAAACCTTTTCGGTTGCCATCTTAACGTCAGACACGTGATTCGAATATCGTATGCACGATTGTTCCATCGAAGTACTCACATACGCGATGTAAGCTGCGTTACATTAGTAGCTATAGCATACAATCCTTTCGGATCGTGTACCACAGTGGCTGCACTACGTAAAATATTTTTGGACACGTTTGTGGGTCGTTCGTTCAAGAGCACATTGGAATTAGGGCGAATAAGCGCGTGGAACGGCGATCAATTCCATTGATTGCATGCGAGCGCATTTTGATCGGAGATTAATCGAGTACAGCTCTGTACGATTCATAAAAGTGTTCAAATATTTGCAATGGGAGATTATAATGTGATATCCGTATGCTTTGGTGCAGGATTGGGAATTTAATTGCGAGCGTGAGAAATGAAAAGAAATTTTAAAATGTTGGTGTAACTGTGTGATGTGATGTTAGCAATACTGAACTTTAATTGATATTTGTAGTTGAAGTTATGTGGAATGTTTATGGTTAAAGTTATGTGAGACATTTGTAGGTATATTTGTAGTTGAGATTATGTAGAATTAAGCTTTAAGTGTTTCTGTAACGTTACACGTGATTTTATGATAACAAAAATTTAAGTTTTTTTCTTATAAAGTAGTTTACAATGTAACTTTATATAATTTTAATAGATATCTTATTTAACGATAAGTTCCTTTCACATTAAAACAACAATATTTGTAATTGCCACATTAAAGTGGCTGTGCAATTTAAAAAAATCTGTTAATTAAATCATGTTTTATCGCAAAATAAATTTAATCAAATTTGTAGATATTAAGTCGCTATTAAAATTAAAACACTAATTAACTCTTAGATACTTTCGATTCAAAGTCTCTTTGAGTTTTTTTGACGTAACTTTACGGTGGAAAATGAATAAAAAAGCCGAACATCAAAGAGGAAAAATATAGTGAGCAGTTTCGAGAACGAGACCAAGCAGAATTATTAATTTTCAAGTATCGAACGAAATAGAAGCCTGGAATTAAAAGCATTACGAGTTGATTTGGAAAAAAATTTACGCGCATGCATAAGAGAGGGCAAATTTCATATCGTAGAAATTTATACTAGGACCAGCTACACGCCGTATCGACAGTATAAAATAATGACTATTTCAAAGAGAACTTAATTCTTTGTCGATGCTTTTTGTTGCTTGATACGACCTTCCATCGATATCTTTTGTTACTCGTCTCCCTTTTTCATTGATTTTCGATATGCCTAATAGATATCGATTCCATGTCGCAGTACTTCTGAATGTTTCGTTGTAATATTTTTCACACCAAACGACATGTGTAATTGCTATAAAGCCAGAAATTAGAAAATTCATTCTAATTTATTGCAATTCATTGCTGACTACAATCTTCATTCGCTTTGTGAATTGAATGTATCTTGTAATGTATCATATTTTATACAAACAAATACATTTATGGCACAAGTAATTTTTTTCGAAATGAACGATGAACAAAAGAAATAAAGTTTTTTCAAAGTGTAGAAATATATTTTGAAAATTTTGGAAGTATCTAGAAAATTCTAAGTAGTTGTAAAAAATTCGCATATTAAATAATAAATTTCAAAGTAATAAATTTCAAAGTTTGAAGATTTGAACTTTGTTTTTTGCTTTTCTACGCATACAGCTCAAATGTACGAAGTGACATGGTTTCATATTACTTAGAAGGTAACGCCACGAGGAACGCAAAATTCAGAGATTAAAACCTTTAACACGGAGAACATCGTAATACAAAATATACGTACATAAATATATTGTTTATTATTCTTTGTTTTTATGGTTTTATGGTTTGTAACATAGGAATACAAAGAATGCAGAAAGAAATATTTCGCGATAAATGAATGATTTAGAAGAGTACTAGAAAAAAGAAGGATGAATTCCTTTGTAGTTGCGGTTGTTTAAAGTTCTCGAAAATATGAAAGTAGCAAACTGACCCGGTAGGTAGTGTCTAAAAGCTGTCGTCAAATAGATTCGTGATATTAAAAAACAAAAGATGTGTCTACTTGAAACAGAAGTCGTGCGTAGAACAAAGAACATTACAGGAAAAGCCAAAAATATTTTCGTATAAAAAAATATTCACTTTATATAAGAAAAAAAATGTTTCCACACTAAAATATTTCTAAGACATAGTTAAAATGGAATAAATTTCTTGCTTTATATATTTAATGTTTTCAAAGAAAATGTACGTACTAGGGAAAGAATTGCAAATTAAAAAAGGCATACGAGAAAAAATATATCGAATTTTAAAACCTATTCCCTATTTATGTTAACATAATCAAATAATACAATAGGTGAAACAATATTTTCAAAACAGCGCATCGAAGCAAATGTTTCAAATGACTCTTTATTAAAATCAGAACAACTTCATTCATAAAAAATGAGACATAGATAAAATAAAAAATTAGAAGCTTTTTGAAGAATATGTTCCTCATCAATCGACGAGACGATCCAAGATATTTGAAGGTAAATCCTCGAGATGTTGAAAGATGGATCGCGATTGCACTGGTGGTTGTCGGATCGCCGTGAAAAGCGATTTCAGGAGCGGGCCACACTCGTCTGCGTCTCGTGATGCTCGCCGAGAATGTGGCGAGGATATCTTCCATGGGAGTCGATCTTTTTCTTTCTGGCACACTTGTAAAGAGCGTGTGGAGTTAATGAGACGGAAGAACGGGCGGCACGATATTGCAAGTTTGAGAAATAGCCTCATAAAGGCGTTACAGCGCTGCTGAAACTCGAGGCGAAGCCTGGCAAGGATTGAAACGTTCACGAGATTCCGGACAAAAAAAGCCGCTGTCATGAGTTTCTGAGACGTACGATCGTGCTTCATGTAATTACGCGTTGGTAATCTCCGCCCGTGAGCTTTACAACGTGTATTAAAGACATAACGGGCAATAGTGGAAAGCTTCGAAACATCGGGGATCTTTGGTTCGTAGTTTCAGCCATCGTAGATGGTTTACAGTGAAATGCAACGACATGTGATTGGAATTGTTGTACTTTCCGATATTTTGGTTAGAGAGAATTTTAGGTTTTTTAATTTTTCGATTCGAAGGATGAAGGGATAAGCTGAGAATAGTATAAGAAGGGATAAGTTATTGTAAAATAGGAATCTTAATAAGATCTGGGAAACAATGCTTCAGAATAATCCGTAAAACAATTTATTCAGTTAATTAGGAAGGTAAATTCAAACTGTTTAATGCTACAGATTAAAAACTATAAACGTCAAAAAATGCAGATTTATTGTAAATTTCAATATTCAAATTTAAAAATTAAAATTCAAAGTTCAGATCTAAATATCCAAATTGTTAAATATCCCAATTCAAAAATTTAAGTTATAAAGCTTGATAGTGTCTTTGTACTAGCCCCTTCAATTCAGATTCAGGTTCAGGTTCTTCGAAACACCAACAATTTAAGGATGGAATAAAATTCTAATTAAGCAGTCTCTATAAGCTTATTGTTACGTCTAGAAACTATTTCCCAATAATCTTTCTAACCATTTAACCATTTACACCTTTCTAAACCGAACAATCTTTATTCATCCCGAAAATACCATCGCAATCGGGTTAACCTCCATAGCGATACGTTTCGATCACATTGGTATAAAGCAATGAGAAACGAGGATCAGGTACTTTATTCTAACGATGCGTCGATGCAATTAGATGTTCGACGGCAATGAAATTTACCTTTCTCCCGCATAAACGAAATTACCGGCGTAGAACGAACGGTAGTCTTCGGGCCACGTTTTACCACAACTTCGCCAACGTTTTGCGAAGCAACGATCGGTAGCAAGAGGGTTCGAAGCGTAGAGGTGGATGTTCCTCGAAGAGCACTCGTCTAGTCTCACCTGAATTATCGGGTCTACTGCTTCGACATCGATCTATCGGTTCTCGTCCTACATGGTTGAAAAGCTGAGAAATTTCGCACCTCTGTTCGTCCCTTTCATGTGGTTCGCGCGAGAATTCCGCAAGCAATCAGAAATTTTCCTTGCATTTCCAACTCACTGACGCTCAATTAGGAGGAAGTTTATTATCCCGAAAGTTGTGCCTACATCCGGTTTCGATGGCATATGATATGTGTTTCATTTTTTTTATAATACCAGAGTGAAATTCAACTGTATTAATCTTTTATAGTTGCGGTGCTTTCATTGTGAATAATGATTCTGTTAAAAACACTGTGTTTTCTAAATTAATAAAAGAATTAACTAAGATACGCACCTGAAATTTTAATGATGTGTTATTGGAACGATGATTATTATCTTTATATGAATTGTTTGATTTTATTAAAAACGTGCATTTTATATTAATCAAGATATTTATATAAAAATTCGAGGACGTATCAAAAATGATTTTTATATCAGTGATATTATATTGAAAATAAAGAGACGGATACAGATACACAGATGATAAAAATATACAATATACAATTTCTCTTATTATAAAAGTAACGAATATCATATAGTTTTGCAAAATTGATAAAGAATTTTAAAAACATTTCTGCCACCCTTATTTTTAGAATTACTTATTAGTTTTTCATAACGATAGAAAATGCAATAGGAAATACATATATTTGTATTTTACCGTAATATTTTATTATCTCTTTGCAATGAACAATTAATTTCATTACATTTTACAAGTGTTATACATAACGATGTGTAGCTAACAGAAATTTTCTTATTTCTTTTTTCATGCTATCCTTCGGACTGCTCCATTTTATTGGTCATTTACGACGACTTTGGTGATGGCGATGGTGGCGATTGGAACAACGACACCGTAACAATTCGCATGGTAACAACGACACGCTGATTAACTCTGGTGATGGTAACCACGATAACGTGGCGGTGTATCGCACCGATGGTGACCACAATGCCTGGTACATCGTGGTGACGGTGACAACAATGATACGTTAATAAATCATGCTGATGGCAACCACATTGGCATGCTAACAAACCACGTTCATGGTGACTGTACTGATACACTAACATTTTGTTGAACATGTTGTTGGGCCAACGACTTAATTGCTCCGCGTAATATATCCCTAAACGCTTTTAACTACGAAACACTTCTTATATCCTGCTTAATTTATATCCTATATTCTGCAATTGATGTCTATCTTTTTATTAAAACAATGTCTTTTATTGCCATAATGTTTTAAACATTGTTTTCTCCATTTTTTGAATGTTGTTGCTTTGCTTTAATAATTGCTATTTCCTATACTTGTGTCTACTTTGCTATCTTTGTAATATAAACTTTTTCTATCTCACGTTTTATTATTTTTGCTATGAAAAAATCAAATTCGTTTTATATTATTATAAATTTCATTCATTATTTGGCTTTAACTCGAACACACACAATCTATCAATATTTACTATGCCTACTAACGCCATTGTTTCTGTATGACCACTACGCATTTTCTCTGCGCAATTGTTGTACTAACAATCTCTACATTCTGTATAACGTTATTCATTCCTCTATAAAATTTCTATTATCATACTTATTCAATGATGAAACTTTTATCAATATCATCAACACACGATTCTCTTAAAAAAAAATTATTTAAAAAAATGGAACGAAATTAACAACTTTATAAATGGTTCGTCCTGTCATTCTTCTCGACGTCGATCATGATACCAATCGATTTGACTAAAATGCGATGACGTGTGCGGTTCTGTGCGCAAACTCGCCGTTGAACTTCACAAATATGGTCCGTTGTTCATCCCGACTGGCTTGTATTTCGCGTGTAAACGAAACGACACTGCTTTCGCGTGTGTCATCGATACATCGCTGTTCAACCGATCCTCGATTGATCTACTCGTTAATTACCGCCAATCCTCCGGAACTAATCACCATTGCGGCGACATTGTAACGGGTAACGATCGATCCACGCTGTCGGTGGTTCCTTCCTTTCGATCTTTTCTATGAATTTCACTTCCCTTCCGTCCTTTCTTTCGTTCGTATATCTGTTTGCGCAACTCTTTCATCTGTTGTTTTATATCTTTTTTCTGTCTTTTCATATTTGAATATCCTGTGCTCCACATTTATTATTATCTTACATTTCATTGTCATCGATGATTGAAATATCTCTTTAATCCCATAAAAATCATACGATTTCTTAATTGAACGAATAAATTATTTTATTCTGATTTTTTGGCTGAAAAATTTCATCGACATTTTTTTCTAATTTCATTAATTAATCTTCTTGTGTATTTGCAACAATTCCCTTTCCTCGTTAAATAATCTTCATTTTTGCATCTTACATTGCACGAACATGTTGTTTAACGTAACAGCCTTGTTATTAGGCACCCTGAAGACCTATCAGCGCGCAGCTTGTGACGAGGAGTCGATGACACTGAAGTGTCCACTAGGTACCACCATCTCTGTCGTTCTAGCTCAATATGGTAGAGCAGGAACAAATGGAACCGATAGGTGTAGCTCCTCTGATCCATCTATATACATTGGGGACAGGCAAACGAATCAGACTTGTATCTGGCCACAATCGCTGCAGGTATGTGTCTAGAAGGCAACTTTTTAAATAATTCTGTCGTTGAGCGATTTGAAGAAGGAACGAACCTCTTGTGATAATTAAGAAATCAAATCGAATCTTCCGTACCTTCTATTCTTTGATCTATTGAAGAAATAATAGCTCTAATCTTTTCATATGTAACAGTATCTTAAAATAATAAAGACTGATAGAAATTAATTGAGGTTGAAAAATTAATAAATAATTAATAAATAATTGAATCGAATAAATAAAAGATCGAAATCAGTAAAAATAAGTAAAAAATACAGGAATTAGTGCTATGAAAATGATAAAAACGAGTCACTAATTAAATAAACATGGGAAAAATAATGTTATAGTTATAATAAAAAATGTGTAATGTCTGCAAATTAATTGAGATTAACAGAAATGGGTAAAAGTTAATAGAAACAATAAAATATAGATAGAAATATAGCAATAATCTTTACATATAAGAATAGAGTAATTATGTAATAGTGATTATGTAATTATGTAATCCCTCTATTTCTTCCTCTTTATATATTTCTTTATTTTGTTACTCATTTGCATTTACAGCACTTAACGTTTATAAATAGGTAACTTTATGTTATCGCATTTACGATGTGTGTACTCATCTTTACCATCCTCTATGCATACAATATGGTATAGATGATTATTATTCGTGCGATGAAGATAAGTCGGTGGTTAACTAAAACCACGTTAGCATAGCGAAACTTTGTGTTAAAGTAGGATCTAAACTACGATCGACGCATGGCTTTCATCATCAGCGTTACGAAGCTTCGTATATCGAATGTCCTATATTATTACTTCCCATAACTTGCTAATTAATGTTTGATTTTACCAACTTTAAATTGTACGTCACATTATCGACTAAAAGTTGTACTTTCGTTCTTTACTCTTTCAAGGGTAATTGGACCTCTGGCCACAAATTTAAAGACGTTAAGTGGATAACTACTAGTAATATTTATTAAGAACGGATATTCTATTTTTGTATGTGCCAATATTAAATAAACTGGTGTTAATGAAAGAAAATTAAATATTTTATGGAGGGAATGAAACTTTATACATTAAGAATAAAGTCTTTTACTTACTTTCAATTATTGATAGTACTTTAGATATTAACTCTTCACAAACATGTATTATGTTATGCAAGAAGTGTCTTTCTTTTACAGACACATCTTTTACAATAACGCATCTTTATACAAACATGAAACTTAATCTGTCGACATTGTAATCTTTATCTTGATAGGACAAAATGGATCATACATAATTCGATAAAATAATATAAAACGGAAAATGTTGTGCATCTATTATTTCCTTATAAAACGAAAGAATCTTTTCGGACGGCCTAATAATTTCCAAACATTCTTATGTTTTATAATATCTCTTAAAATATAAAACTATTCTACTATAATTTCTTTTTAAGCGTTCTATTTAAAATTATTAGTATCTAATACTTTATTTCCAAATCAACCTTGCACAATAAAAAGACTATCCACTTCTTTATTTAAAAATTATCCAATTCAGCATATAACATGAAAAAGATCCCTACTGGACACTGAGTATGTAAGTGATGAGAGCCATTTAAGGTGAAAATCAAATGTGACACCCTGCATATTAGCTTCCGCCTTGCTCCGAAATATGTCTGAAATAATTTCCACATCCATCTTCCGATATCGGAGAAACTTCGCGGAGCAGTAACTTCAAAAGTATCGGATCGTCGTAAAACATTACGAATCGGATATCCCATGATCCGGTCCTTGAAAGTTAAAATTCGCAATCGTCCCTCCCGCGAAACTTTATGTGTCATCTTATATTTATCGGTTTCTTGTGAAATCCTGATTTCTAATTCGGTAGGAGGATGCAGACGATTGCCTTAGCACCAGGATTTCTTTCCGGTGAGCGAGAAATCGAGCCGGAAAGAATCGTAAACCCTATCCACTTTGCCGAGTTAACCCTTGCACGCTACTCAATCCTCGTAACTTCTGCTTAGGTCTGTAAGCTTTCGTGCGCTCGCTACGTCTCCGAAAAAGATTTCCACCGAAACCCTTTCATCGTTAGGATTTCGGATCAGGCTTTAGTTGAGTCGTGTATTTACTGTGTTGCATCTGTACGATACTTTCAACCTTTCTCTTCCTCCGTTTTTTTCTTCGATCATCGCTCTGTTTGGAGAGTCGAGGATTTCTTGGATCGGTTTCGTTAGAAGTAGGTTTAGGTTAACACGTTTGAAACTGGTGGTACACTGTGTATTTTATGTAGTGTTTGTTCGCAGTCCAACCAATGACGTATCTTTTACGTCATGTAAATGTATTCTTGTTATTATTAAGTGTAATAAACCGTGGATGCTTATACAATTTTGTTCATTAATTCTTTGAATAATTTTGTTAAAGACCGTTGCTTAAGACTCATTATGCTCTAAGTAAACTGGTATAAAAGAATGCTTAAAGATTGTTGTGGTAGGTGGAGCATATCTTCTAAACAATTTGATGGCAAATAGTGCTGATAACTGAAAGATAAATTCTAAATATGAAAGAATATCAAGAATTAGACAGAAGAGTATGATTATTTCTAGTTAACTTATCCCTCTTTTATATCGTCGCTCCTGTTTTTAAATCAGCTCAAGTCTTGATCACCTTGTTTACCGAAATGCATAATAACTACTTTGAAAGTCTTAAAGATCACTCGATTGGAATGTTTTCAATTCTTGAATATCGCAGCATGTCCTACATGCGCTTACATTCTTAGCCCTTTGTTTACCATAAAATGCAGAAATAATGTTGCAAAATAATAAATAAAGTTAAGAGTGCAGCTTCAGTCTCTCATATATTTCTATTATGTCATACAAGCAACCCTTGAGCCACATACTAGAAACATTTTTCCATGAAAATAGGAATTCGAAGGAAAGAAATTAAAGGATGGAATTCCAATTGCATCACTAGTAATCCGATTTTATGCTTCCAAAAGTTCAACAATATTTTTTAAGTACTTTTATCAATGTCTTTGTTACATTCAATCGTCTGTTGAAACAAATACCAGAAGATTTTCAATAGAAATAAGAAAGAAGAAAGAAATTAAAGGGTGAAATTTCGCTTGGTTCACTAATGATACAATTTGCCCACCCAATTTGGTATTAATTCTTTCACTATCTACAGACAGTAGAACTATTTTATCTTCCAATTAGCCATCCTTAGAAAAGATTTCTTTGTATTCTTAAAATTCTTTGTAACTTAAAAAGTCAACGAAATAGATTTTTATCTCTGTACAATACACCGTTAACCGTTTTTTTACGTTATCATTCGTTCTTCGTGTTGCGGAAAGAGCGACATTTGAAACCGCATTTCCTCTTCCCTCTCGAATAAGTCGGTCGCTGGCACACTCGACGAAATAGCGAAGTGTCGTTTTCAGGTCAGTTGCCATTATCTTTTCGAACGTGGATTTTAAATGGCGGCCATCTCCTCGCGCCTCTTTCGTCCGCTTATTCGACCTGACTCCGCTCTGTTTCGCCCGCGACGAGACTCACGATTACCAGTGGATTTCGACGGAAAACGATGTCTCCCGCGTTTTCCACTTTCGACACCTAACCGACCGCTTTTTAGTCTTCCTCGATTTTCTTCGTGGCTGGGACGAAACGGAAATTACACTTTTAGTCGTTTCATTTTCACTTCATTTCGACCAAAGAATTAATGACTGCCATTTTTAAAAAAAAGTAATAGTGTTATCGAAAGAATTCTCATTTTTACGCAGGTTTTCGAAACAGAATAAATCGTGAAAAATATATCATATATCTCAACGTAGATTTTGATCTAACTCTAGTGTGGTTTTCTAGATTTCCATATTTCTGTATTTCTTTTAACAAGGCTTTTATTTTTTAGGGGAATATCACAAAACCGCATCGAATTTCTATGTTTTGATATTTCGACGTAAAAAATTGTATAAATGTCTTATATGTTAAAGTTGAAAGTTTTTCTTACACGCTTGCTAGATAACCCCAACATTTTGATTACTTCCATAGCAATTATAAAAATTTTAATTTCTTGAGGTAACTTCTACTTCTTCAACAAAACATTCTGAAACGATGTTGTCTAACTCGAAGGTTATTTTAGTTTTGCAAAATGATATTATTTATTTTAGATGGAAAATGTAAAATTTGTATGTTTGTCCTGCTACAAGGATTAATTTGTACGTTAGTTTGCGCAACAGAGATTAGCAGAACGAAACAGAATGCCAGGTTTTGCAGTCACTTGCAAAATCCTATTGTGTTTCCGTGCAATTAACGTAGAACGAACATCGCGAGAAGGTTTGTAAGTGTAGTCGATTTGCGATTCTGAGCGGAGTAAATTATACAATGTATATTACTATCGAGTATTTATTGGATATCTGTTAAAGTATAATGATTGTGTTAAATTAAAAAAAATTCAAATTCCATTTTATTAATTTTCCAATTTTGTCATTAATTTATTTTAATTTTCCTTAGACCAGTAAAGAAAATAAATCCCATTTTCTATTAGAAAAAAGAAAATGCTGTAGATTCTCTTTATTTGACAAAGTAAATCATTTCAAAATTTTTTGTAAAAATATAGAGTTAAGGGGTTCGTTAAATCATATAATTTCCTTTTCGTCTCAATACACACTACAGACGATAACTTATCGATAAAGTCACAATAGAAATTCGTACCGTGCTATCCAATGGTCAGGAAAGTCGTATAAGGATTTCGTATTTCACGTTTCCATTGCTCTGGAAAGCAGCTATTGTGCGTGATCCTTATATGGTGCTGAAGAAACTAAATAAAATTGTTCTTTTTATTCGATCAATGATCTCACTCTTGATGGCGTTTCCAGTAAGATCTTTTTCCAGTGAGTCTTCAATATCATAAAATAGTTTCTTTCACTCATCTAAATCATTAATCATCTCAAATCAATACATTTCACTCTTGCCACGTAAAAATATTTCTTTCGCATATTATCGTTTAACCATCATTTACATTTGGAGAATACGTCATTTTCATCTTCAATAAAATTCTTCTATTTTGATTTAAAATTATTTAAAAAGATTTCACCAAAAAATATATAAATTAAAAAATTAAAAATTAAAAGTTAAAAATTAAAAAATATATATATATATGTAGTAACAGTAGAGGGAAGATACATTTTTATGTGACCAGCAGTTAATTAAATGATAACATGGAAAAGATATATTTTTACGTAGCCTGTTTGAAATATGTTAATTAATATTGTTATAATAACATAAAATAATAAACCAGAAGATTTATTATTCCAAGTCTGAAATGAAATGAAAGTCTGTTAGAAAAATTACTTTTTATTAATCATTAACGATAAAATGACATTTTTCGGAATTCTTTTATAAAGAAAATATAATGTTCTAAAATTTGAAACCGTTTTCTCGAAAAGAGTACATTTATCATTTTGGTCAATTAAAAATCTATAAAAGTATAACACATTGTAGATACGTCCATTGTAGAAAAATTAATTCAATTTCTCATAAAACAACGTAACTCGAATAAAATCTAAAAAGTTGGTGAAAACCTATAATTTCCTACTACCTAAAACCTTCCGGCGTTTTCTCAAAGAATATTGGCCGCCATACCGCGTAAGTATCAATACGATTTTGCAGAGGAGTGGAGCATGGAAAACAATCTTTCTCTTTGCTTTCAGAACCATGCACTTATTGTAATGTGATCACTCCGATGACGTAACGAAATATCGTTCGAACTCATTTACGGTTTTCAACGTTTTGGAGTTTATCGGAAATGGAATATGAAAATGTCACGCTGAACCGTGAAGGTTAGAAGAATAGTGGACAATCCTCGAATACATGGCACCGGGCCAAATACGCTCGTTATTTTGATCATCGCGATAATATTTATTATTGTGGAGTCAGGCAACTGCGGAAACATCATTTAGATTTACCGAACAGCTATTAATTCCGTTGCTCTATTCGCCTGGCTTTTACCCTTTCTTTCTATTTGAATATACACTTGAGACGATTTTGTCCTGTGGAAAATGAAACGGTGACGAATATTAAACGGACAAGAGTGTCAACAACAGAAGATTACGAGTTGCAATTTTGCCATCTTTAAAGCCCTAACACGACTCCGGGATCTTTAAAAATTAAAACTTTCCAGCTCATCCTGTTATTTTCCTAACTTAACGAGGTTTTTTGGAGAATTGCGCGTTAGCCAAAGGGAGAATGTGTTTCTTCCTTCTCTGTGTGTGTTTTTCCAGTGTTAACATTGCATCAATTTTATATAAACAATTAAATTATTGTTAGAGGTGATAATTTGGTATAAATATAATAAAATTTCATTGTTAGACCGTGTATATTTATTTAAATTTTTAATTTTCTTAACAGGAACTTAGATAGAGACTTTTTTACTTTAAAAAGTACATTAGCTGACATGTTTTGTATATTTTTGCATATTATGTATATTTTACACATTGTAGCGCATTTAAATTTTTCATAAATGCATAAAAAAATGCAGTCTACTGTTTATGAAAGCATTAAGCATTCTATGAAAGTACTTTATGCGATCAAGCACAGTCGAAGTAGTCTTGAACAATTAATTAAAACGACGGAAATGTTTGAACTATATTCCGAAATGATATTTCGAAAAACGAGTAAACAATTCTTCATTTGCGGAGAATGCAATCCATCAGTATTTTCATCATCTAATTCTCCAATATTTCCGTACAATCGTACATTTTCATAAGGAAATACTGACTAAATCAACCGATTGTTCCACATACATCTACAAGTACTTTATTTTTAGTACATTGCCAGTTTCCACTAAATTTAATATCCCTTCATTAAATCAGGATAATTCTGAACAAACCTTGGCTTTAATTAATTCATTAATGCTCTTGTCGATCGCTATAACAACCTTTGGCACGCTGTTTGCCCAATTTCTATAAGCACTCTCGAGAAGTTTCGCGCATTTATCGACCAGAGTAAAGCAGATTTGGCAGACTTTCAAGATTTGAACGACGGAGTCACTCGATGATCGTGTAAGTCTACCTCTTAACCGCTAATGACCAAAGTAAACTCTTTGCTCGACGTCAAAAGACGTGATTCTTTGACGGAAGATTGAAGGGGAAGTTGGAAGAAGTCGACCTTTGAAACGTATTCGCCGATGCAAATTAGCTTCTCGACACTCTTTAGAAAATCGTGTTAATTGGAAGACTGATTGTCGAGACCATGGGATTCAAGCTCGCAAAAATTAATTTTTAATGGTCGACTTCTTATTATCTGTGATTCGCTCCAAAGGCTTTTGAAAAGTCGATTCCTGCTAGCTTCAAGTCCTGATTCCATAGAAAATTTATTGAAGTGAAGAGAACTCCAAGGAATAACATGTGAAACGTTTGAAAATTCAATCTTCAAGTTTGACAAGAGTACTAATGAGTGGAATATGAGCCAAAGTTTTGTTCAGACTTTCTATGGAATATATAGCGTTATGTAAAAGTTTCAGATCTGTGTTGTTTGTTCTGTAATAGAAATTAAATTTTTATTAAGAACGTATTGAAGTGGAGAAGAAAATATGAAAGGATATGTGAAGCGTTTGAAAATTTGATCTTAAGATTTGTTAGGAACGAAGTTAATGAAGTTTCTTTTAAAAGTTTTATTGAAATTTTCCATATGTAGTATATATTGTTATAAAGTTGTTCGTATTATTGCTTCTCTAACCGCAATTAAATCTAGTTTGTGAATTTGGATGGTATTATATGCAAATGTAATTTCAAGAGATTCTTTAAATATTCTTAATAATTAAAGCCTGCATCTACATTAGCTCCCTAAATTATTCGAATATTTACCATAGAAAACGTTTATGAATATATTATTGTAGGATTTTTTATTTATTTAGAAATATTAGAAGTTAGGGTTTCTAATGATTTCTATCCTATATGTTAATTTTATTCGATTAAATAAGATCAATAGATCTATTTGCAATGGATTAAACAGGAAACGATGGTTATTTAACGTGAACTAAATACAGTAATAATAATCTATAACTAAGACAACTAAATAGTTAATTTACAATTCTCGTCACTACGGTTCCAACGCTCTCTTTCACGCAGACCATCCTCCTCGACAACGCTGACCACACTAACTTCTCAACTAACGACTGCCCGTTAATTCGTCTTTTCCCCTTTAAGCATCCCTTTGTCTTTTCTCATAGCCCCACCACGTACGTGTTCCGCAAGCGTCCGCGGCCATGGTCACGTAGGCCTTTTTTCGCGTAACTATTCGACCGAAGGATCGACGACACATTGATGGGCCGTTCGGTCCAATGAAGTTTCCAGACCCTTTTGGCCTGTCTGCATTTAGGCTTTCTCGCAACATTGTTTATGATTCAGCCGATATTTCTTAGGCAATCTGTCCACGATACCACATTATTTTTTTAACATAAAACTTTTTCTTTAAATGTTAGTAGATACAATAATAGTCTAGTGTATACAATAACAATCGAAATATCTCTAATTTAATGAAGATCGATATTGCTACTAAGAATTACTTACAGGAACCATTTGCATGATATTGACTCGTTCTCCCGGAAGTGTGAGGAAATCGACGATCGCCGACCACGTTTTCCATTTTGATCCCGGCAATAAGGGCGAACGTGTGCAGTAAACGTTACACCTTATCAGAAGCTGTCCGTTCGAACCCCATTTCATACAGGTTTCAAGCTGAAGGAAAAAAATAAAACTTTTACAGCCTTCATACGACCGCTTATTCGCATTATTCAGGCTTTATTGTATACGTAAAGGAAGGAGAAAAAAGAACCGTGGCTCGATTCGCGTGACCATAAAACCAACGGAATAAACTATAAAGACGAACGATTGGGTCGATGGCAATTCCGGAATCATACTTTCAAAAAACATACGCGTATTCAAGCTCTTTCATTGCCTCTTTTTCCATTTTCTTCTTTTTTTTTTTTTTTGTCTGTTCTTATCTTTTCTTGATTTTTTACCTTCGACCTGTGATTTCCATGAAAACATCGAATTCTCGATGGATTAAAAATTCGAATCGATCGCATTGCATTTCGTCTGAAAATTTCAACGAAAGATTAAATTCCTTTTCGCTGGCCTTTCTTCTACTTCGAACTGTGCTGTTCTTTTCATTCGGTTGAAATATAGCTCGCAGACCGCGCGATACAAATACGATCGTAAACCACGATGTAGGAAAGAGAATTCTCCAGAGTCTCACCGGTGTATGAACGGAATCGAAAATCTTCGACGAATATCCTTCTCTTTTTCGCTTTATTCACTTTGCATTGATGGCTCATTCAAGAGAAGTACATCGTTACTTAGATGATTCTAGAGAAACTGAGAGGGATATTTTAATAGAAATGTTTTAACTTTTTTAACATTTCTCTTGGAACTAAAATAAGGTGATTTAAATAAACACACTTGAACTTATAGCAATTTGTATCTATTCATAATTACATAAAACTGTATTATAAAATCCCGAACATAATGTAATTAATTTATTACTCTATCGCATACTATTTCAAACATACCACAGAAATTTCTTCTACGTGTGTCTCGAAGTTGAAATAATTTCTCGATTTAACGGAAGTGATCTCATTATGCGATAATAAGGGGGTACACATGATATCGGGTTGCATAATGAAACTTGTATGGCGTAATTTCGAACGATAATACGTGCACCATTCATCGTTTCGAAGTAGCAGACACGTTCTCAATTTTTCGGACGTATCAAAGTATACCTTTTTAATTTCAACGATCTCGTGACTGTTGTAAATATAAATATGTGTGTAATCAATTATTGTATACATGTATTTTTCTAACTGGAGCCATAGTTTAAGATTTTATAATTGTATAATCGATTGTATTAGTCGTCATCAAACACTAATTTCTGTTTAATAACACATAGTACTGCTAATGACATTGTTAGCTCATCACCGTAGTTGTCTTTAGAAATTCCATTACAATGCAATCAGCATGCTGCAAAATTAACAGTCACGCAAACGCGATTTCCGGTATGAATTACTGACAATATTTGAAAATTGATTTCCGACGTTGCAATATTTAACAAAACGATCTGTATAAGCTTCGTTACAGCATCAAATTTTGCCATCGAAATTTTTAGTCCTTTGTGCCAAAACAAATTCGAGTCAATGAAAGTAATAAACTTAAAACATTTAAAAATCTAAAAAGTATTTCATATTGAACTTCTACAAATAATTTAAACAAGAAGCCAATCATATTTGATATATTTTGATAAAATGATAATAAACCTCCTAAGTTTACCTCTCTTTAACGTGCTCATATTTATAAAAGATAAAAATTGTTTAAAAAATTTTCCAGAAACAAGAACCCCGAGTTTCATGAAAATACAGCTCAGGAATTATTCTCTTTAATAACGCATGTAATAATGAATTATTTATTATTAATGAATTATTACTTCTGATTTTTCCGAGTGTGTTTTCTATTAACGCTTGCGAGAAGAATAAACGGATTGATCTATTGATATACGATACATTGTCACGAGTCGTATGACAGCTTGCGGATTCAGAAGAGTTCGCCGATATACATCGATTTGGCAATTGTATACAAGCAGTCACGAGAGAAAGATATACGTGTTATTAAAGGAAACAATATCTACGTTTCACTTTGCTCTCCTGAAAGAGAAAAATTTCATACCATTTTCGCAATGATCAAAAACCAAGAATAGATAGATAAAAAGGGATTGCTATTCCATCTTACGCAATAATAAAAAAATTAATGGAATTAAGAACTAACAAAAGACGAAAATATAAAAATAACATGTTCTACCCTGCTCATCTCACTTAGTCTAAATTTTTTCTATTTCGACGTACGATTATTCGAAGGTACGTTCATCGTAACTGCGAGATGTATATTTTTCGAAACGTTCTTCTTTTTTATCGACTACGCGCATCGGGAGCTATTCCGTGAAGCGATGACTCGCGATCACGATAAATCGACGTATACGATCATGTGCAACACGATCCCAGTTTGTCCTTCAATTCCGATAATAAGTTCTAGTTTTTCCAGGCTTGAAATTGTCGGCTGATCGAAGTGTCCTGATAACTAGAAGCTCATGATATTGTAGATATCTCATGTGGCAAGTCGATGGATTTGTCCTTCTAGAAAAAAAGAGAAAAATGAGGATATAAAGAGGAATGATGTTTTCGTAACTGCGACCTCGTTTATTCGATGTTGGAATTAATTGACTCGTATTTTCTCGGAAAAGAATGGACCTTAACGGCTTTGTGCATTGCGATTGCAATATTCTGAGAATGTTAGAATAGAATTTACGATTCGTTTGTTTTTGCTAAGACATTAATAACCCCCTTATTTAACTCTATTATATATTACAACTTTTGAATCGGTTTAATAAAACATCTTGGAATTGCAAACTTAAAACTAATTGAGCGATATAAGGTCATAAGAAAATAGTATAAAAAATAGGGATGTTGAATGACAGACATAGAGGTGAGAAACATTATGTTTTTAGGGGTCAAACTATTTCTCTCCAATATAATTTTATTAAATACTGGTGTTTATATTTAAGAATAGTTTAAGGTTGGAATATACGAATTTGGAATATATAATTTATATAATATAATATAATATTTATATAATATAAATACTCTGTTAAACTTAACACGTATAACATTTCTTTCTGAATAATCTTTTCCTTAATACATTCACAACAGAATAAAATCTATGTAAATCTATTGTATTGTTTGGGTCATTTTAGTTTCAATGTTGTTTTTTTGTTACTAAAAGATATGCTTAAACTTGAACTTTGAAGTATTTTTGTTTCAGTTTTGTGTCAAAATATTTTATATTCATATCTACTGTTTCATTAAAGCATAAAGTATTATAAATTTCTTTATTTGTTGAAACAAAATTAAGATACAAATTCTAGTAGCAATGTTAACATATTTATAGTTGAGTAATTAACGTGAACACAAATTATAGAAAATTGAAAACTAGCGAACCTATCAACGTTTCCTGGTTATGACAGTAAGGCATCATCCTGCCAAATGATTCGTCGAGGCGACTCTAGCTAAATGGTTGAAATCCGCTTGAGTTATGCAAAGCCGATTATATAAAATTAATTGCTCTGGACAGTCATCCAATTTAGTCGTTGAGTTCAAATCTACACGATTTACAGATATTATTAGCGGCTGATTTATTTCATCTCAATCAGTGGGTTTTAAGTGTCCGGTATAATATTTAATAATGTTTGATTATTGGTAATATAATTAGTTTTAAGTATTAGCTAACTACGATATTATTGTGCAATCGTGCTATTTTACTTCTGCCAACGGTATTTAATTTAAACAATAATTTTCTCGTATATCATGTTAAAGTCTGTGTAGATAATTTATAATATTTCATAAATTGTAAATGTAATTCCATTTTATCCAGTAACCGGTATCTTTATCTTTTTTATGTATTTTTAGGTTTTGTACAAAAAATCCACAAAATTTTCATATATATTCTTAAACATACTGAAGTCGGGTTATCTTTGTTATATTAAAATCGTGTTATTTTTACCAGCCAAGCGCGATCAGCTATACCAAACAGAAAACTTTCGCTAATCAAGCAATCTGTGTATTCTATTTCAATAACATGACCATCGTCAAATATTTTATCAGGTGACTGTATTTCACTCTTCAAACGCATTGGTTACATTTTAATCGTTAAATATATCGCGCAGTATTCTGATTTTCAAATAAATCCCCATGAAAGAGACAGCTTTTCAGTATATTGAGCTTTACAACTTTACAATTTTAAAAGGACCAAAAATGTAATAAAAACATTGTGATTATTTCTAAAGAAATTAGACTTAAACCGTTATAGTATTTACTAGATCAAAAATGCAACGTGGCCCTTGCGAACCAGAACAATGATTTTCGCCTCGTATCTGCGTCCCGTTGATTTTTATGATATCCTGTTTTCGGGAAGATAGAGGAGCGAGAATATTGTTAACCAAGGAATTAATGGGCTACCGGATAAACGTCAGAGCGTGTAAGGCTACGCGAGGGTAGCTACGACGAAAGAGGAGAGACTATTGGTTAGGGAAAGGAGTGAGTTAAATAGATGAGCGTCGATGTACAGCGGAAATCGATTTCTCCCACGGGAGACTTTCTCATTCGTACGTGAAACGCATGGAAACAGGTCGAGTCTGAAACCCCAATAATTAAATGCGTGCTAGCAAATATTCGATCTGTGTACCGAGTCTTTCTCATCTTTCACTTTTTGTTTCATGTATGACGAGTCAAATTGAATCGTGGTTAGATTTTTCAAAGGTATTTCTGGTATAATATTGATGCCCCTTTGCAGTATAACATTTGTTGGATTCATACTTCGTTGGGATTGATTCATTCTGCATTTCATTCGCTTTTTCTTTTTAGGAATACGCGAGATTGCTTTCCGTTAGAATTTGAATGACACAATGAGTGCAATGAAATTGGACATGTGTCGGGATACAAAGTTTCGGCATGAATTTTATTTGATGCCTTGTTTTGACGATTCTATGTCAGGATTTGTCGTTTTAGTATGATATCGTTGATGTTGGTCTTTGAAAAGAACATATATAGGAGAAAATCGTGCAATACCGACCATATAGTACTGACTAATATTAGTTGTATTTTTTTTTTTTTTTACCAGATATTCGCTTTTTTTAGTAAACGAATGAATGTAACAATTCTGTGTAAGATTTATTTATATTTCGGAGCCATATTATTTATTCCATTGCTTTCGCTATTCTGACATGTTAGAGGTATATGTCGATATTTCGAGTGGTAAAAGTTATTTTCTAGAGCTAGATATTTTGTTTCTCATGCAGGTAGGTGATTTTCTTCTATTATATATGCTATATCTAGTCTATTAACCGTAATTATTATCCTCAGTTTTGTAATTTTCTTTGTATATTATATATATCATAATCCATACTTGTTTGTCACGTTTGTCAGTATCGAGTAATCAATTGTTATGTGTAAATTAAATCTGTTGGCAACTGGAATTAAATTAGAAGATGTTCAGTTAATCTTTCTGCTGTTTTTTCACATAGAAGAATGTTTGAAATTCCAAAGTAGGAAAAAGGGGATATCATGAACATGAAACATGAGATCATGAAAGGCAGAGGAGATCATAAATGCTATTCTGAAGATACTCTTCGAAGATAAAATGACGCAAAGATAAACCGGTGAGGTTTTCATTTTCAAAAACAATAAATGTGATGAATAGACACGCTTCGAATGCATAGACCAAGGTAATATTAATTATTTGATTGCGATATATGTATCAATATAATTTGAGTAAGAATGTATTCTGACATTTAATTGTTTTTAAACATTATTGATTATTAAGAACGAAAAATCTACTAATCAAATAATTGGTCGAACGATGATTTTTCGTTTCCTACAAGTTATGACATTTTAACTCTTGCAAATTATCAATTCTTATTACTGATATGATAAAATTAACTTCTTTTATTAAGTCCTATTTGTATTACAAACTAATTATAAATTTTGATTTAGTATCGATTCTAGAACTAGATATAACAAAAAAGCCTACAGCAGCGGTACTGCACGATGCAATACGATTACAATTCTCTAGTGCATGTCATATTAATTCTATTAGTTTCAAGTATTTTACATATATTAACAATAATCTTATATATATTTCAAAAGATAAGCGAAAATTTAATTTTTAATAGTTAGTTAATTCCGATGATAAGATATTAAAATTTATTATTTCTAAGATTCTTGGTCTTGTCCATTGCAATAAATAAATGAATATGTAAATATATACTTATTTATTTAAATCAAATCATCGTTATTTTTTTTAAAGATATTTTTAAAATATAATATTAGCTTTGATGCATTTATTAGCTCTGTCAGCTGAAAAAAAAGAAGTTCGTTTTATAATATGTAACTCGGTTAAAAGCGGAAATAAAGTAAGGACGGTGTAATATATTTTTATCGAAAAAAAGTTAAAATATTCGGCAAACATCTGGATGTCTGCACTTTGAAAAAATATAAATAAATTTCACATGACCGCAAAAAAATTTACCAACAAATATTTAAATATAATATTGAATTTCTGTATTTTTTTCGGGTATAAAAAGATTTTACACTATTTACAAATTTTACAATATCTTTTATCTCGTATAAATTATTTGTAGAACGAAGATGCTTACCTTAGAGTTTTCTATGAAAGCAGGATGTCAAGAATTTGAGACAACATCTTTTAGAAGCAATCTTAAAAGGAGGATAAACAAATTCCAAAAATCCCGAAAACTTTCCGATTATATCATTTCTTTCGTTTACTTTTTATAAAACATACTTCAATTCATTATCTCTATCTATCTCACTCTATCTGTATCTGATCATCATAAAAATTGCAAATTAACAAAACACCATTGTTTCACTCTGTAATGAAATTTAATATCTGAAATTTTCAAAAATAAAAATAATAAAACCGCTGTATAAGTCTTCTGTATATTGTTAATACAACGGTAACAAATAGAAACAGCCATACAGCGATGAAATAATGATGTTTTATGCAATGTTTTTGAACAACAACAGTTGTCAACCTAGAAAAATTAATTAATCAATTTCCAAACCAGAAACGATGCTAGCCAGATAACGAGCCACCCAAAAGTATCACGATATTCGAAGGCACGCATAGGTATATTCATACTCGGCGATTTTTTAATTAATTTTTCGCCTGGCACAATTTCGGAAACAGTAATCAATTTCTCAGATTAATACTAGTGAAACAATAATGCGAGTACTGTCAGAGCAACGAGATTGTTTGTCTTTAATATCCTGCGCATTTCGGTGAGACAGAATACAGTATCCAAATACTGTGAGGTACGGAAATAAGCGTTTTACTGTTCAAAATTTTACTTTTTTCTACACAAGTGATAAAAAAAAATTCGAATGGTCGAAACGTGGAATATCATCTTGCCTATGGTTATTAGGCCACGTTTGTTCTATTAGGAAGGTAAATGTCTTAGTAATTTAATAAAAAACGTTCGCGTATTATTCTTTACAAAATTATACATGCAATGTGAGATACAATGGTTAATTGTAGATTTACGACAGAGCGTATAATATCATCATAAGTCTTTTATAGTTCTTTTGTGCAAGTCTCAGAAAAATTACCTATAAAAATTGCTTATTAATGCAATTTGTTAGATTACAAATTTTTATGTAAATCCACATTTATATGAACATAACTAAAGAGAAGGAACAGATACAGATAGAAATTTAATAAATAAATATTATTAATATTTCATATTAACAACTATCAACTATAATCAATAATACAATATAAAAATATTATAAGAAATACTTATCCGGCAGCGTAGCTTATCGTTCAAACAGCCTCAAGCGTCATTTTTCAAAGTTCTTTCATTAACAAACAAAAAACTGCGATAGAATATCAACGATGGGCATGACATCGAAGACGCGTTTGCCCTTTCTCTACTTCTTTGCCATTAATTCGCTTTTGTCGGGCTGCACTGTGTCATTTGACGATACGAAGGAGAGAGCACGGAGGGTTGGACACAGCGTAGAAAGGGAGAGCACAGGCTAACAAAGGTACAAAGAGGAAAACAGTCGAGTTACATCGAGAACCAGGGTTGTGCACAATACAGTCTCAGAAGCGCTTTGATGTCTAGTCGAAATTAATGTGGCGTCCTCCTTTGGCCTGACGCGGTTATTGCAATTGCCGCGGCAAAACGAATGCAACCGGAGTAAAGCAAAAAAAGTTCGCGCGATGGAAGAGAGAAAAATTGCAGGACCAACTAAGGTTTCCGCTGGTTCCAGTTATATTAAGATTGCCACTCAATTTTGCGCCAGTTATATAGCCTCTCAACTAACTTTCGAAATTCGAAATTCATTTCGAATTTTGGAATCTTTATGGAATTTCTATTCCTACAAACGACGTTATGATTTTTACGAAGTTCTTCACGATGAATGAAAGGGATTACTGAAATGTGTAGATAGATTTTGTCTTTGTCCGAGAATATTTAGTAATAATTATTGATGTTCACCGTCGTTAAAAGATTTTAGAGTAGTTGTTACGTTTGCTGTACTTCTAAAATGGAAATTAATAAGAAGGTGATAAATAATTATAGAGATGAGGCAAATCATTGATTAATGATTAAAAATAATATACCAAAGAACCGCATTATTTGTGAAATAACTGAACAACAATGTGCTGAAAATAGTATAAGATGAGAATTGTTGTAGTGTTAAATCCGATCTCTTAATTACTTTCGTATTTTCACGAAAATTTATTTTATTTTTTAATGAACATTATGATTAAGATACTTTTCCATATTTTTCCATTTCTTTTCCATATGGAACAGATATGTAATTTACTCAATTATTTTATATGATTTTATGAATCACCAGATTTTTTCAAATAACATTTTCTAAAGTACTAGTTGCTCCTTTCATGATTAATCCTTTTACGACTATGATCCGATATATACAAATTCGAAAAAAGAGGCTTGTGGTGGATTAAAGCTTATACGTGTGTCGGACTAGTATTATTGAATATTTTTTCATGTTTCTGCCTACAACATTGCAATAGTAGAATATAGGATCGATACTGCACCTACTGGAAGCGAAAGGGATTTAGTCCAAGGCAATATCTACTGCAGAAAATATTTAAAACCGATAAGATTAATTTTAAATAAAATAGAAAAAGAAATGCGTCTATTCATTTTTATTTAGAAAAAAAAAACATTAATTTGAAGCTGGTATTTTACTTTCTATTAATAAAATTTTCTGTTATTTTATGTCATCGAGAACATTTTCGTTGAAATTAATATATGTATATATTTTTTTCAACCAGTTGTATTTGACTCTTTTCGCTGATCTTACATCAAGCTTGACAACTGTGCAATGACAGAAGCTGAATCAGCGGATTTTTACTATCACTAACAGCGACATACGCATTTTCAAGAAGCAAAAAGTAGGTCGCTGAGACCCTGAGAATTTCAGATGTCATTGAGTTTTCCTTACATCTTAAACGCTGCACTTTAGAGCTGTATACGTAAGAAACAGGTCGGCATATGGATTTGAAATGAAACGTTGTCGAAAGCATACTCATTTTTACTGTCAGAATAGTTTGCATAAAAAACCTAAAAGTTCCTTTTTTGATGTAAGTCTTCACTGTAAATATATTAATAATTCCAACGCAAAGGTATAACAACAAGAACAATTAATAACAGAAATCGTCAGGTAGAACAGTTTTACACATTTTTCAATCCACTCTATTGTTAACTTCGCGTTCGAATTTATCGCATATAACTACCAGAAAATTAATTCACCGTATAAGTATAATTAACCAGAGGAAATTTTTACGATTATATATTATGAATGTTACTCGATACCAATACAGTAAAATATCATTCGTCATGCTTTTCTACATAGTAGAGTTGAATAAATTCGAGAAATAAATTAATCATTAACTCAATGGGTACAAGATTGGAACGTATTGCTGTTAATATCGCCCAAGTAAATTGGTTGCGTATGCATACGTGCTCCCGTTTATTAGGAGAGCGTGTTTGCGTTATTTGGTGCCTCGTTGCAAAATATGTAATCACACAGCAGTAAATTACACATTTTGGGTAGAACTCTGTTGATACTGTGACATCACATGTTCTCGTGGTTCTAAACTGCTGCACTGTATACATGTCAGAGTGCATGATCTGCTTGCGAGCGACACGTACAGAGTATCAAAGGATCGTATAACTGTCAGAACGATTCTACGGAGTAAAAGTAATACAGGATATCAGAGAAATTGATTCTGAAATTCATACTTTCAGCTGAATTTCGTGATATTTGATTATTACGTAATGTATGTAAAACTGGGAATGCTTTTAACATAATGTTGAGCTAAATTATGTACTAATTTCTGAATTTTTTATTTAAAATCGTCTTAATTTTCCGATATTGATATTTACAAATTTAATAAAATACTTTAGAAAGCTAAATTTATGCCTAATACAATAATAAAAAATTATTTTTAAAAAATAAGAATGTTATACATTTAAGAGTTAAGTTATTTCTTTAAATTTGATGATTCTTATTTTTATATTTAAGAATGGTTTAAGGTAATAGTACATGAATTTAAAATAAACATTTTACTTGATAAAATTACCAACAATACTCTGTTGTATATTATATAAAACGTTCCTTCTTGAAATTACTGCGTTGTAATTTTCTTAGATTATAACCAAATCTAGCATTATCGTAAAGTGAGCGGGTCGTCTGAATGACGCGTTAGTACTCACTGTTGCAGACGGTCGTGGATGTTTGTCACAAGAAGAGGCAGTGCAAGTTCAATACCAGTCCGAAAACCTTTCAGGGTGATCCGTGTCCTGGATTGCCCAAATACATCGAAGTCGCCTATCAATGCCGTCCTTGTAAGTAATCATGTTTTCCTTCTTATTCTTTTTTTTCTGTTTGACATACTCTGAAAACTGTCCGTATCTATGTTAAGATTATTTCTCAATGGCAGTATATATTTATGAAGTGAATTTTTAAATACAAAACTAGTAAGTGCAAAACTTTCTTCTTTTATGATGGCGAAATTTTGAACTAAAATAAGATTGCTAAACGTGTATACTAAGAATATATCATAGATTTTATTAACACACTAATAGTTTGCATGATATTTTATTAGAGAATGTATAGTTCGTATAGAGAAATAACGATTTTAAGTAGAAACAATCAGCATTGGTCTGACAATCTGCCAATTGTACATTGAATCTCTTGATATCAACAGAAAAGAAAATTTTCAGAATAATTACTCAGAAAACAATTAATATTTTAATGTTCAATGTTAAATTACATGTAGAAATTTCAAGTATTTAAAATAACATCCTGTACCAGCTGAAAAAAATTGCTTGTATAGATGCTAATCTTTAAAATCATTCTTGATATTTGATATTTGAACTGTCAAATATTATATCCCACATCATTTTTTGCTACTTCAGAATGACTTTCATATTTGGAACTGAGTTCTTGAACAGAGTATTTTTTATGTCTCTTGTATAGTATCTCTTTGTACGTTCTCTAAGTGATATGATCGCTGTATATCTTCCAGATAAAATTGATAGATACATCATTATTATCGTGTAAGGTTTTGTCAAGAAACGTAGAACATCTTTGATTTAAGATGTATAATCGATGCTCTTAAGTTTGTGCACACGCTATTTATTTTGCTTAGAAAGTGTACCCAATACATCCTCGATGCATCTTCGATGCAGTGTAATGCACACGTCTCACAAAAGATTCAGTGTGCGAAGAAACACTGTCTAGACACAGTGTTATTGTAGAAAGCATGGGAATAATTCGACAGGCTTGAAATTCAGAACATAAATGCAACTGTGTGCGAATAGTGAAGTATTATATACATGAAGTATGCCGTGGAAACGTTCAACTAGATATACTTTCATTTTCTTTTAGCTTTGGAGGTCATGTAATGAAAGTATCATTAACGCGCTTTTTCATCTTTTGAAAACTCGAGATCCCTTTAAGCTTTAATTGATCATTTTATCTTTCTATCCATGTTACATAAATTGATTTTTTAAAGTTAATTTTCTGAAGTACTAAGAATGACATTGATGATCAGGTGAGTGATACTCAGTTTGAAGATGATGGATAATAAAGAGAATTTAAATGGTCTACGGTATCTATTATTATAATCTTGCAGATTATCATTATAATCATTATATACTTCGCAGTACGCTTTTATAAATTACATATCTATCATTAGATGCTTGAAATCTTAGTATACGAGATAAACTTAAAGAATATTTTATGTGCTTCATTTTAATAACAGAGAATGAGAATATTTCTGAATGCATATAATAGATTTGCAACATAAATGATTATACAGTATAAGTAGAAATTAAACTTTATTACTTGCCGTTTGTTATATACATACATATGTATATCACATCGTTCATGTACATATGTACATTGCATGAAATTTATGTTTTAGAATCTACTTAAAATTTTAAAAAGCACTATTCTTAATTCACAAGACTCGTTAATTGAGACATTCTCAACGTACAGGAAACTGTGGAGAAAAGTAATCGAACTGATGACGAATGTAATATAAAAAAGCAATTATAAGAATGGTCAAGAAGCATTTGCGCGAACGTAACGCAGGGTCCGTTTTCGAGACGAGGTCGTTTCTCCTCGTAGTACTTGTCGATGCCGTTTTTATGGGCACATCGGACATTAGCCCAGTTGAACGTGAAAAGCATGGATATCGATGTAGCTTTGGGAAGATTCTTTGCCCGCGTTACAAAAAATGGTGGGAAATGGCAAAAATTTTTCGCTCGTAGTTCTATTCATGAACGTCGTTTGGATCGTGGTTTGTCTTGAAAGATATACTCGTAAACGTAATAAGATAGTAAACTTCTTTGCTAATTTTTTCTGTAGCTAATTAAAAAGAAGTTAAAATATTATTTGGCAAAATATGGTAATAGAAAAGATACGAATATAATATGTATAATAAAAAATAAAGATATAATATTTATATGTAATTATATCTGAAAATGAGGAAATAATTTTTGCAAAATTATTAGATGCAAAATTATTGTGGTAGAATTTTTGCTTTAATCGAAAAAACTAAATATAATTGCTGAAAAATTTTTTTTACTTCTATTTATTTTTGTTTCACCGACTACTAATTCGTTATTTATAGTTATAATATTTTTAACAATTTATGGATATGTTATGCTATAAATGTATTAAATATTAGTAATATAGTAAATATAAATGCATAAAAAAAAATAAAAATAAACGAAAAATATGAATAGATTTATTAGTAATAGTAAACATTTTTAAATTTAATCTATACTTTTATTCAAATTTTACATAATTGTTTCTATTAACTATCTGTATATAGTATATATATATATATATATATATATCTTTATTAAATTTTACGATTTCATTGACACATTGTATTAAATTATATTACGTAATGTGCAACCCTATATCATTATGTCCCGTTTGTAAAGATTATGTTTTAAACGGAATGTACGGTTATCGAACTAAATCCCGTTGTTTATTTTTCTTTTAAAATATGAGTTCATCTAGCACGGTAAGGGTGGCAATATCACATAAATACACGAAAATTTCACAATATACTCCTGATATTATGAAGTTACGCCTTTCCACGACGCCGGCGACGTTTCAACATTCCGTAGCTGCTGAATTAAAAGTAAAAGATACATTTGCTTTTTTGCTCTGCGGATCATGAAAAGACAATTCCTTTTATGTTATGATACTTAGACGCGCGTAAGCATGTACCCGTTTCAAGAATTATAGGAATTTAATGCGACTTACATCAAATGATTTCATTTTTCATGATTTTAAAATGAAACGTTTCATACAGACAGTATTCTCACAATTTCGAGCCGTGCTGCAACTGCATAAAAATTTTTCTGTTTTAATTAAATATGCATTAGTTTCCAATAAACTTTCTTTTGAAATATTAAAATATTTGATCAGCTATTACAATATATATATATATATTGTAGTTCTCTTGCTATATGTTAATTTTATTTGATGATAACAAATTTCAAGTTTCATTATACATGTGCATATCTTCCTATTTGATATTGATATTTTGTAAAATATAAGAGATTGGGTGGAAGTTACATACATATAACATAAAGAAAATAATGTATCATATTATGATACACGATATGAAATTTATCCTCATAATACTATTGCAAAATGGGTAAATGTTATGATGTTTTTCGGATGTTTTCTGAATGGTTATAAAATTATATTTTAATAAATTACGAATTTACATCATTTACATGGTATGATTGGTCTAAGGAGATATGAGAATTTTAGGGAACACGTAGGTTATTAGAGGTTGTAGAAATTTGGATGGTATGTAGTTTATTGAATTTCCCCTTTCGGCACTGAATAACTCGCATCATCTTTATTAAATCGCATGGAATTTTGAAATACTGAAAGTAATAGATCAGCATTATTTGCCTTCGCAGTTGTTTTACATGTCAGTTCCAACACAGTTAATTCTTATCTAAGATTTTGAATAATTAGAATATTTTTTATGAATATGACAATAACTGAATCTTTCGAGTAATATTTATAAATATTGGAAATTTTATCAATTTGGTTATTGTATTTCTTTTACCTTAATTAAAAATCTCTAGCAGTTGATATTTGAAATTACTATAATTAACCTAAAGGATATTGAAATTTTACTCCCTTTTAACCAGTTTCACGATATAAAACTAGTTCAATGATAATAAAAAAAAAAACATCAACATCTGATATTTAGACTGAACTCAACTTCTTCATCAGAATTTTCCTTGATTCTGTTTTAATCGTAAACCTTTTAAATGCTATTAAAGGTAAATTAATTTTAATTAGACCGATTCTAGTAACTGCAAACATGACCATGATGAAGATTTAACGAGGTATTAAAATACGGATCAAAATATGGGTACATAAATTATTAAGTTTAAAATTAACAAATTCATTTTTATGTTTATTGTTTTTCGTTTAATTTTAATCAAAATCGCAATTCGCTGCATTCAACAAAAGAAGAACTCAATTTCCATATTTTAAAATCACACCTGTCCGATAAAAGAATATATTCAATTCCGATATCTCAGAATTACATATCTCCCATCAACATTTATTAAAATTCCTTTTCCTTCCATTACTACGACCTCTTTTTAATCAAAAACCCTAAGTCACCACGATGGCCAACGAGCAGGAAACGTGGACCATCCGGATGTAGCGCGTTAACACAGTAAATAACAAGGTGAGCGTAGTAGGTGAATACCGACGTCCATGGAGCGTGAAACACGGAACGGAAAGAATTAGTGCGTCCTGCGGCAAAAATTACTTGGAGCTTGTTACTGCAACAGGTTGTCACCATATTGTGAATGCACAGATCCGTATGGCTACATTCCTACATCGTTAATATACATACTTTACGGACCCGTGTAATAAACATGCCGCCTTATTTTACGTTCTCACCACGTGGTACCCTAATATTTCATTTTCTTGATCATTCTGCTTCCGTGCTAAGACTAGTGGCTTTCATCACATACGACGCGCAAGTATATTTTGATGATTATCGTTACAACGCATCAAGGAATTAAATATTGCAGATGTGTCATTTATAAAGTCGAAGGATTACCAAACGCTTGACTGTCTGAATTTTGTTCATTATCACATAGGTACATATAAACCCATAGATTATTTGATTATTAGATTCTATTTATTGTGTAAATCACTGTATCGTAAAAATTAATTAAGTGCATTTATTTTACTCAATGATGCATGCTCATTTGTCAGATATTTCTACAATTGAAGTTAGTCAACTATTAAAACCTCCGTTATGCTAAATTTTCCGTTAAATTGTTGCAGTGAAAGAAAAATTCCGATTGGAGATATAAACGTTTTGAAGTTAAGAGCTAATTGCTATGAGTAGTGATCAGCGCTGCTTAGTGCTGAGTCCTTAGGAAGGACTAAAGTCAATTATTTATCAACAAAACATGGTTTCACAAAGTTTCTTTAGCTAGCTATTTATATCCTTCTCAAAGTGATATTAAGTTTCGTGTATTTTAGAGTTTATGATATTATATGCATATTTTCCAAATATTTGCACAAATAAGTGTTTCAAAAATTAATCTAACCTAAATTTTTATTTTTACCTAAGTACATGATTAATTCCGAATTTCTCAAAAAGCAAATAACTTAGAGGTTGGTTACCCCTACTGAAACTTACAATGAGTATTCTACTGTAAGTGAATTATATGTATTCGTTGCATTCTTACATCTTAAAATTTTGAATAAATGCATAAAAATCCGCAGAATAATTACTATAACCACTTTCCGCCACTGTTTAATGTATAAAGTTGATGAATGTAGCTTCTGACTGCCTCAAATAATATTAGATCAGTTCTTTTCTATTTTATACCTAGCGTGTTACATTATATGCTGGGTGGCTATCATTGTACAGTGGCTGTCGATTGTGACAAATGTCGATAGTGACATTGCCGCTTGGTGGATAGACGTGCATTACATCATATTGTCCGTTCCATGTAATATAGGAAGCGATATCTTGGCGTATACGCGTCTATGCAGCGACGTTCAGTGGACAAACGGCCTGCGCTGAATGGTTCTCGATCGATCGTCATGGACGTCTTAAGTGCCACTCGAACCATGATGCCCAAACTAATAGAATTCAGAGGAATTCGAAAGTAGAGAGACATTTAAGACACGTCCAAGAATTTTCCTTAGGTGGAATTTTAATTTACGCGAGTGATCTTGCTCTTCAATGAAATCGGGATTTCCATCTCGTTTTGATTTGATAGTCTCGTTTTTCGGTCTGATCTTGGTTTTGATAGGACGGATTCAATTGGCCCTGGATTAGCTATGAAATATGTACAAATATTTCGTTTTTGTGAATAAATTTAAAGATGTTTGACATTATTCCAATTCCGTCGTTGTTTCTTTAAAATTTAGTACATATCTGATATATGTGTGCATGTTGAAGGAATAGAATAAGTAAAAGAATAAAATTTCAAAATTGTACACACGATTCAAATAAAATAAAATAAAATTTTATTTATCGTCACCGCATAAGAAACTTTTAGTTCCTTTATCGAATCAGTTTGTCAACGAACATAAATTAAATAGTGGTTAAACGATAATCCAAATACTTAAATAAGAATACAGATATATACGTACTCCTATACATTAATTATCTGAAACTTTATTAAAATAACTTCTTTAGGGAGATCATGTAACGCTTGCAAAAGCTCGTTGTAACTTCCGCCTTAGCTCGAAGGTAAACAAATCCTTTGTTCATAGTTAATGGTTTCGTTAGAGCAATTCCAAGCAATAATATCCCTAAATACGTTATGTGTGTAATACTATCGCCAGCATACTTAGCCAGCGTATTGGTGACATCCGTGTACTAAAACAATTAAATCATTTCAAAGGACGTTCAACTGTGCTACCTACATTAATCAAAAGGAGACACGGTGTTACGGAGACACGCTTGCATGTATTAAACGGTTCTCTGTATGTAAAATACTACACTATGTTCCACGAGAAAGTTTTGAAATGTTCAAATTTCAAAATTCAATTTTTCGAAGTAAATATAAATATTCTTTGTTATTTTGTAAGATTATTCTCTGATTTCTTATATTTAGGCTGCAGATGTTTATGCAAATTTATATTTTTGTGAACGCAATTACATAAAATTACTGAAGTGGTGGAATATAGTTTCAGAAAACAATAGATAAGATATTATTACGATAAAATTGTTGTGTACCGCGTTTTTTAATCAAGTTTTCAGTTCCTATTTTATAAACACAATTGTTCTTGAGTTCAATTTGAAAAAAGAAACCATTATTTATAAAGCGATCGAATAGGTAAAACCGTAAGACCAAATTTGTAACACTTTGTAGCGCGTAGGGAATATTGACCCAGAAAAAACAACAATGATTCCGTTGCAACGAGTCTTACAAAAGGTAGAAAGAAAAAAAAAAGATAAGAGAATGAAACGAGATTCTGTCGATCGAATGGTTAAAGAGTTGGCTTTGTAGATCGCAATCTTTCGCTGTGAGAAATCGATTCGAGTAAATCGATGATACGCGAATGGATTGTGAACGAAAATCCGCGTTACGTGTCGTAAGCGTGCAAATTGCTTGTCCCAGATTAATGTTATCGTGTTGAACACCCTGAATCGGCGTTTAATTAAATAAACGACGCGGAACAAAAGTGTTTTGCTCGTTTACACTCGTGTCTATCACCAACCGGTCACTGAATGATTGCCATTAAGTTTAATTATTCAACGATTAGATTAATCATCGCTCGTTCAGAAAAACCTACGTGTTGGTGTGTATGTGTTGTGCGTGTTTAGAATCTGGAAATTACACTGTGATTACGAGGATAATAAGGTGGAGCGTTCGTGTGTTAATAATGTGGTAAAATTAATATGATGAATTCGAATAGCTGTCAGTAGTTCGTTCGCCAGAGGAGATAACAGTAGAAACACTAATCTCTAATATGTATTTAAATATGGTATACTATGTATATATGAGAATTAGTTACACCAGATACGTTAAGAGTACCTATTTGTCACTGACAACCTTAATTTTGTCAAGAACACTTGCATGTTTTTGATAATTGTAAAAGCAATTCTAATGTCAATCATCATTCTTCTCATGTATCAATTTGACATATTCCAATAAATGTAAAAGCCATTGATTATTTTTTTCATTACATTGATTTGATACCAAGGACAAATTAAATTGAGAACATGAAGTATGATGCTCGAGAATGACAGTGTATTGACATTCATTTACAACAAAAATTATTTTCAACGTATCAACACGTTTTGAAGATGTATGACGAAAGAGATATCCTACAAAATATTAATGCTTGATTCAAACTCAACATTTTAGTTTTGTAAAATCGATTTGTGTCCAAATATTTTTTACATTTATCTATATTCTATAATTGAAGCTTTTCTTTGTGAGAGGATATCAGTTTAATAAAAATAATCTAATATCTGCGTTTTTTTCTCTTTTTCGTCCTGTTCATAGGGAATCGATCTACCATAGAATTGGTATAATAATGTTTAAAATTGAAAACACTAGATATACATTATAGTAGTAATATTGTTTCTGGTTAGACAACATTTATTTATACGAAGATGAAATGGGATGAAATGAAATTACATTCAAACGTTTTCTTCAGTTTGTAGTTATATTTGACCTACTTCGTTACCATTTCCTATAAATAACGTTGCATCGCCGTTGCTTTATTGTGTATATACATATACATACACAGACTTTGCTTTTAGTATAACTGCAAAATGTGCGTAAAAGATATTTCCAGAGATCGGAGCATAAATCTTTTTTGAATTGTAATAAAATAATTTTTAGCGAATGAAGTTGACTAAACAGTAAAATAGGCAACAAGATAGTGAATGTATACATATGTATATGACATTTAAGGAATTACTTCTCACATTTTATTAAGAATTGTTATACTTGTATGTCAACGATTAATTTTTAAATTAGATTATTTAACTAAGAAAGACAGTGCTCTTTAAAATTAAAATCTCATTTTCGAGTTTTGAAATATACCATGTGTGTCACACGGAATTGTAATTTACAAGGAGAGTAAAACTTCTGATAGAAAAAGAAAGAGATCCAAGACAACGCTCAAAATTCATGTTCTTGTTATTTAAAGTAGTAACGAGGAAACTTGGAAAGAAGTTTTTAATTGAGGAAGGAAATGTCGTAGTTAAACGAGAAATGAGTGCTTAAAGATGAGTGTGTTTAACAATCTTAGATTTCATTGAACAATATTCCAATTAAAGGGAATGATTGAAACAAAATTTGTCAGCAACTTAAACTTCCTGCAACACTTCGTTTTCTTCAAGAAACACGAGCAATGAAAGTGCATTAATACACTTCTCATTAAGGCATCTCAATAAAGTTTTCACTTCTATCACATCGTTACTCAAAAAATTACAAGAAGCAAAATAATTCTTTTTAGTTCAAGAGAAAGATAACAAGAAGCAAATTTTCATACAAATGAAATTTAACAAAAGTGTAATATTTATCGAAATGGAAATATGAATTTATTTAGTGTCTCTTTGTTATATCACTTTACTTGGAATTACTCCTTTAAGAGTCAACGTAGAAATAAAAGAATGAATGAAAATAGCTATGTGTTTATTGACAAATAATTAATATTTTACGCAACTCTCTGATTTGTATTCTTCCAGAAAGTAACATAAATACGTCATAGCAATACATAGGTACGTGTCTAACAATGATTTGAAAATACAGTATTAGTTTCCGTTTGCCATTTTTTCTCTGCCTCTCTGATAAAATTGCTTACAATCAATTTTTACACTGGCAACTTTCGATACTAGCTGTTCACACCAGTGGCAACCAGTCATTATTGATTTCGCGGATTCAATACGACTTCGATATACACTGTGCACCGTATTCTACACGCGTACCATACCATGGTCTATACTCTTTCTTTCATCTCCTTCTCTCGTTTTCTTATTCTCTCTTTCTCTCCATACAGTCACGTTTTTTTCCGTGGAACAAGTTATACAGTAAATCCATTAAAACAATGAACACTAGCTCCAATATAAAATATCCTTCTTCGCGTTGCTGACCGAAACGCTCTGACGATTTTATGTGCTGACACAATGTCTGGAATATTTACAAAAATAAGAAAACATTGTGAAAGATTTAGCCATTTGATTTAACCATTCACGATGTTTTTACCACTTACATTTATTAAAATTGTGTACGTAAATTTTACTTTCTGTAAATGCTTTTTTGACAAAAACAAACAAATACAAAAGTCGATAAAAAGCCCTCAATACTAACAACAATAATTATTGTTCAGAAAATTAAATTGGATCACAAGTATAATTGGCATTTATACTGTTTCAATCATGACTTGAATCAAGAGTGAGGCCCTAAGCCAATTTATTGAGTGACGTAAATCGAGTAGGTCATAGGGAATAACGTTAAGAACTTCTTTTAGAGTGTTCCTTTTTGTTGACGGGAAGATTTAGGTTCAATCCTGATATCGATTGAATTTATTTAATAGACCCTTGGATAGCTTATTCGACGAGTATTTCTTTTCGCTAGCACTTGATTTAGGCGACTCTTAAATCTGTCCAAGTGTTAAATGGATGTAGGAGGTTCTTACCTGAATTCTTACCTGAATAAGGATTTTCAATTCCAAACAACCTCACAGTTTCCTGGAAGAAGTTTTATTAATTTGTATACAGCAAGGCGGTGATTCATTTACTTAAATTAAATTTGATGTCAAAGCAAAACTTCAATGAATTATTTTTAGTTTAAGGTAGTAAAATTGCAGCAATATAAACATATACATATTATACTGGATTTTGTAAATTACTAGAATATCTACGAATAGACATATTTCGTTGTTTACGTGCTATACTGATTAATTTTAGAGCTTCAAACCACAAGTAGATTAATTTGAGGTCTTATAAGTTTTTATTTTGCAGATACGCTATTTCATAATGTTTTGGTTTTACATAAAATATTTTTCTTTCATTGTAAGTATTTTTAAAATTATGTTGAAATATTAATTAAATGTAATTATTGTTATACAATTTAATGGAATAACTTATTTTATGTAAAACATTTGATAATTTCGCCTCAATATAAGTGTAAAAGGAGAATGAGAATTAGAAGAATACATACAATAGTAACACTGAATTTTCCAGGGTTGAAAAATTATTACATTTATACGTTATCATTTATATGCATTCCCTGTGTATAGAATGTGTATAGAATAATTTTGGAAATTAGGCGATCGTGCTGTAGACAAACCGTTGTTGCTAAAACTTTTAGAAATGAAGTTTCCCAATCTTCCCAGTTGTATTCTTTATTCTTCAACGTATTTGCTTCATACCATTCTAGTGCATTTTTTCCAAATATATCTTCAAGCACTTGATTTTCTTCTCCTCATTCTGGATTTTTAATTTTTCACACTCCGTTTCATACTCTGATGTCCAATCTGTGGCTTTCTGTTTCCATCAAATTGTTTTAAAGTGAAGTTTGCTTCCTTTTTATCATAATTATTGTGTTTTTGGAGAGCTTCTAACAGTCTTTCTATGTCTAGACTGGACCTGGCTTCCGTCTTTATTTTCCTTTTGGAAATTATTTCTGCTTCCTCTAAGTACATATTCTGGAATACGAAATTCAAATTCGTATCGATGTATGATGCCGCCGTCTCATCGTCCATTGTGAGTATGATTTATTGCCCCCTATCTTGGTTAGGCTTTTCGAGGCGTTTCTGACTATTGCTGAAGTAAACAATCGAGGATGATAATTTCTCGCTTGAAATATTCATCTGGGTGCACATTATCCAATCTTAAACACCAAATCTGAAGCTGAAGTTCATCAATTATTGAACAAAGCCCCGCTGTGCGTATTTAAACTACGTAACATCCTCGACTCAACTACAAAGAAAAATGAATTAGTTAAATGAAGCACGTTTAGCTAATGACGTTATAGCGCAATAAGTAGCACGTGTCGTCGCATAGATTTGCGGCCGACACGTGAGGCATCGCTTGGTTTTGACACACAATGTGACACGTGTAACATGTATCCGTCTTCTTGATTCATTACGTTTGAATTACCGCTTGCATTGTGTATATTTTCTTTCATTTTCTTTCATGCTAATACCAGTGAATTTGTATCGGTCAAATTAACACACGCTTCATTTGTGACAATCATTTAATAACTGATTGAAACGGTACAATTAATTCTTGTACAGGGTGTTTCATAAGTGATAATACTTACAACAGGGGATAATATTCTTTAATAATAATTAGAGAGAAATAAAATATCAAACCAAATACAATTGAAATTATATCGTCTTTTTCCAAGAATTTTTTTACTTCTATAAAATTTATATAGAAATCCATCTTTATCTTCATATCTTTCAATTAAGGCTTAATACAGCATTTTACTTTCAAATTGACAAGCTTAGAAATTTTCAAGTCTAAATTTTCGGATTTTTATATCCTTGAATTTTCAAATTTGTTACTGTAGGATAATATTTTTTACATATTGTTTCACTGCTTAATGGGCTTATTCGTTACTAAAAACGTTAAAACTCTATTTTCCTAAAAACGTAGTTTTACACGAAAATATTTGGTACTATATTTTTTTGGTACTTGACCGTATTGGAAACGAGATTAATCGTAGTTACATTGGACTCGCCCCTTCAAACACAGTATGCACATTCTCTATTTAGTTTCTGTTAACGTGATCTCTGACGATTTGAAAAGAGAATCATAGCTATAGATGTTCGTAACAACACATATGAAAACTTTAGATGCCACCAAAGCTGCCGTCGATCGAAGAGGCAGTTGCTTGCTGAAAATGCTTTGTGCTAAGTCTATTGTCGCTTCCAGTACTCGAAGGAATTACGTCTTGCAACTATAGTATCACGCCCTTTTTTCGTCTTTATCTTACCAATTAAAGCTTCAATCTGTACATCTCGCTCGAAAGATAGTTCGATAGGGGAGTTCCGATGTCATACCTTATTTTACAAACAATTGTATACCTTTGTCCTTTGACGAGCTTCGTTACATGCTTGACGAGTTAGATTGTAACCTTTTCTTGTCCAAAAGGCTATTTGTTGCAAGTTCCCAATCGTCATTAAGAACAGAAAATTAGTTTGATGCTTGGAGATAGATCGGTTTGTAGTTCTTAGTTTGACTTCAATCGTTTAGTTGATGGTATAATTATTAAGTCTTTCCTGTATATCGACTAAAAGACGTTACATTACTAGTAAACAAATTTAGATTTTTGAGCTTTCTATCTTATACTTAGCTTTATCAATAGTAAAAACCAGATTTGCTGTCAATTTTTAAATATTTAGATATACAATATTTACAATGGCGATGAAATTTGTTATGTTACAGTAATCGTAAAATAGAAAACCGCATCGCCATAAATTATCAGATATAAAGATTCTCAATTTTTCTAAATATATTGAATATCATTTTTCTAAGATATCCTCTTTTTTAATAATAATAAAAAAGGAAAGAATTTCTACAAAATTTATATAAAATTTCACCCTTATTTCTTCTTTCCGCCGAAGTGTATTCCATTTCCTGTTAACCAAATATTTCTTTCAAATATTCCACATTCACTGTGAAAATTCCCCGAATTGCCTCTTACGCTCGTTTCACATACAGTTCCGTCAATAAAGAACCGTTGGAAACGAACCGCAGGTCGTTTTCCTCCCGCATTCTCGTAATTTTTCTTGAAATCCAGAAGAGGCGTTTCTGTAACCGCAAAAGTTTGAAAAGTTTGAAAAGCCGCGAAAAAGAGGCGGCGTAAATCGACGGCTCAATGAAGTAGGGTTACGACACTTTGTCTCAGACGTGTAAGTGCACTTGGCGACTTTAAAAGAGTACTGCCAATGGCGGTTCGTTTCAGGCGCGAGAGATTCGTACTTTTAAAGGTCGCTTTAAGCGTGACATCTGGAGAAACCACGCTTTCAGGCAGATAATTATAATATACATCGAGATACACTAGGTGTTTCGATTATTAATAGATTGAAAATAGTTGTTTCTTTATTCTTGTTTTGGTTTGAGATTTAAAATAATTCTAGCAAAAAGTTTTATTTGAATTATACATATATCTATAACATGGAAAGTTATTTCTTTTGTAAATAACTTCACATCATGTTGCATTCCAAGAATTTTGTTATATTATATGATATAAAAAATATAAAGATATGTGAATTTTCTCGCATAAAATGTAATTAACTATAATATATAATTTCTCTCGTAGATTTTGATACTGACTTTTATATACGAGCGAATTTTAATTATTTCTTGAATTTTCTCCAAATTATATTTTCATAAATATCTTTATAATGCACATTATATATGAGCACATAAATGAATAATGTTAGGCTGTATACAGACCATGTAATAAGTAGTTAACATTCGAATGCATAATTCGCTACAAATTTTTTGCATCTAGGAAAACGAAGTGCATGGTTTGAGTATCGAAGATAATCATTTTATTTACGATTCAATTACGCAGTTTATCGAAATCCATGCCGAGTACCTGCACCATATCTTCAGATTATGGCTGCAGTCTATCTTCTTTATTGCCTGTTGTTCGATTTTCTCCTGAACAATTTATACTGTCAGCTGCTATTATTCATTACGATAATCACATTTATGATTTTCAAAGTAAAATATAAAATTGGCAAATCAGATTGATACAAATCATTTGTGATTTGTGTTATTATAATCCAATTATAATAAACATATTCATTTCTGTCGTAATTAATATCCAATGAATTTAATTTGGTAATCCAGAGAATGGCTTCCAGAAACTTCTCATTGTCAGTATAATAGCAATACCATAACATTTGAAATTAATACCTTAGAATCCCAATTATCCAGACATTATACCTGTAAATACACACCTATAAATTGATTCACTGGCGATGTATTTTCGTCGACAGAAATTCTAGTCCCTATGATGTAGGTATAGTCACGTATTTATGACTAGGATGAGATTTCTTTCCGTGAGAATTTCATTTTTGATAATCGATACCATAAATATTATCAGCAGATCAATCTGATTCTTAACTTGCCAGATTACTATTGATGAAGTGCATTATCTTAAGGTAGTATTATCAACGTAGAATTAGTTTACTATACAAGACACTTCAAATTTCTAACTGAATTTGAAATTTATATTTAGATATTTGTATATTTGCTTATTTTATTATTCTATAAATTTTTGTTGATTTTCTTTAACATATTATGACATTGAATTGAAATGATTGATCCGAATCAGGATACGTTGACGTGCATTTGCAAATTCATTTTTCCATAATTAATATTTCACATCTCGTAAATATTTAAAAAATTACTTACATTCGTTTACCAAAAAAAGATGGTATAAATAATCACAAATTCTGGAAGAAATGTTTAAAAATAGCGTTTAGAATCATCATTTTTTATGCATTAATTTTTTACATTCTAATTTATTAATTTGATCATTATGGGTTCTTAATGATCCAAATATTTTGTGCGTCGTTTTCTAAATTTACCTAACTCTTAAAAAAAATTTAGATATTTATGTTGCTCCTCTATTGAACCCGTTATGTAATCATCCGTAAAATTCAAGAAAATGCACGAGAAGTGCATTGACCTTGCGTAAGAACAAGTGAAAATTCTGGGAATGCGGTGTTCGCTACACCAATAAGGTTGCAGGAGTACGCTATGATTGCAACCACAAAAACGTGCTATGGTAGCGCACCTGATCTGGTTGGGTTCGTTGAAATTCGCAGATGCCACGAACCGTAACGAGACGAAGCAGGTTTTATCGAAACCCGTATCTCTGGCAAAAACCGTTTCCATTCGACTTGTTTATGCGATTGTCAACGGGTACGTATAGACCAGGCCACGATATAGCGAGCTCGTAAAATCAGTCAAGAATGAAATTAACACATTTCGAGTGTCAGAGCAAACGAATTTTTTTTATTGCAGTGTCAATTTTTATTGAATGGTATAGAAAAGCACACATTAAAATAAAAATTGAATATGGTTTATTTTTTAATAACGAAGAAATTTTTATTCCGATATCAATGTATTTTATATCGAATGATATAATGAAATATATTGAAATAAAAGTTAGATATGATTTGTTGTTTAATAGCGAAGACATTTTTATTGGAATGTTAATAAACCGATGAAAGTCAATGTAATAAATATAAAAACGAACGTATTTCGTCACATTGTATGAATATAAATAGATAGATCTCATTTCCTAGGTTTTACTAGGTTTCGACATCATAAAACTAGTTGCCATTTGAGTTAGTACTCAAATAGCTATGAATTTGTTCACGATACAGCATAGTATAAATAAACTTTGCAGAATATTTCGAATGGCAATAAAAAAATATCAATACATTTAAAATGTTAGACAGTTTTCCAATAAACATTGACAATATATTTATGACCAAAAAAAAACAAACATCATTTTTCAAAAAATGTTTCGAAAAATATAACGATAAAGTTATGTCATGTTCTTTCGGGAAAACTAAATATAATAGGAGAAACAGTACAAACTCTTTGGAACGAAACGGTATTAAAATATTAATGTTACATTCTCTGTTCCACTAGCAAGTAAAAAAGTGAAATTATGTATATTTTACATTTTTCTTTTACAAGCAATGACACAATTTGCAAACCTAATTCAGAAAATGTTTCTACTACCTGAGACAAATGACAAAATACCAAAGTGTAACAAAAAAAAAAAGAAAAAACAAAGAAAAAGATTTTGTCAACTTGAGATACGAAAATCTAGAAGTTTTGAAGTTCGGTGACTGCAATTTTCTAATCACATTAGCATTCATACTGATACAACAAAATTGTATTTTATTATATTTTGAACTTGTAATTACGTTTAACATGATAATAAAAAACAACAGTAGAGCGGTGAATTTATTAAAAAGTTCCTTTATGTTCCAGACGAGTTCAGAAGTAAAGTTGCTTGCGAGAATGACGTCATCAATCTTGTCTGCCACCCTGGACAAAGGGTTGCCATTTTCAGCGCATCGTTCGGCAGAACGGAGTACGAATCCCTTCAGTGTCCTCAGCCTCACGACGTGAAAGAAGAAAGTGAGTAGATTTTTTTATTGTTCTAAAAGTTCGTTTTGTACATAAAATTTTAAATATTATTGTTGTATTCGATATACTATGAGATCCAGATATTCTAGCAACTAGGTAACATCGGATATTTTTTTATATTGCATAAAATACTAAAAATCTACCTTTCTATTTTTTATTCATGAAATCAAGTGTCCTTTCGTTTGAAAATTTCTGTATATACATAACCAGTTCTGAAATAAAATTTGTTAAAACACAATAGTATATTTAAGCTATGATAAAGTGGCGCATGGTAATCATGGGATTCTATAAAAATACTTCATTATTACTTTAAAAACTTCTCTAATTTTAAGTTTAGTTTGACAATTCTAATTTTAACAATATTCTTCTACATGGAAATGTCAATTAATTACTCTTGATTTCTTGATACCAGGAAATTTAAACTTCAGTTTTGTTTCACATAAATTATAAAAAATTTGCGCGAAACTGAAATTTTGATTATCAGCATCTAGCTTTTAGCTGTGGAAAAGATTTAAAAACGCTCTTAGATACAAGTTAGTATCTTAATAATTCTACTAAATATCGTTCTCGGAACCATAAAAGCCCTCAAAGAAAATAATGACCAAAGAGATATTCGAAAGTTAGTCGGGTCATTAAATGTTTACGCGAGCGTAAACATTCATGACCGTGCCGTTGAAGCAAGAGCATAGAAAATATACGATATAATAGCAGTTTATGAATCTCAAAGAGCAATTCTGATTTTTGATAAGTTTTATAGCGATACCAATATTCCCTAATTTCCTTTATCTTAACGAAAATATTTTTCTTTAATCGTACGTTGAGTATTTCAACAATAATTAGGAAAAAAGGTTATGTTCTACAATGTACTATGTAATTTTCTCACATAAAGATAATTTCATCTAATTTTGGATCAAATATATATTTATACAAAAAGTAAATAAGGTAATCATAAAAATAATATAACTATTAAATATTATACCATAGCTATATGTATATTTAATCTTAAAAATTGTAATAACGAACAAATTTAAAAAATCTGATCTTTAATCTGATATTTAAATATTGATATTTTGGAACAAGAAACTAGAATTAAGTATTGAAAATGTCTTCTGTTATCAACGTAAATATAATACAGTTACCGAATTTAACATTTCTTGCAGAGACATGGATATATTTCCAAAATTCCAAATTCCTAAAAATCTAAGAAACAGATGCCCTTTCCTTTCCCTTACTTTACATGGAACATGACGTTAAAATAAAGATCCATGAAACTGCACATTTACATTCAATAGCCGGACGAATCGATTCAAAGTACCGCAATTCATGGCGGACTTTACGAGAAAATGGAGCAGAGATCGGGTCGCTACCAACCCCTTTGTGACGATGTCCAGACGGCATCCTCGTGAGGATAACAGCTCCGAAAACACTGAAATGCCATTGGCTACGGAGCACTCCCTGTAAAAGTTTTTTTTTATCTGATACGCTGATTTTGGCCCTTCGTGGCCTCGTTAGTCTACGAGTGCTTCTACGAATGTTTCTGATTATTACGATTTTAATTCTCCAGTCGTAATTTAACATATTCCAATGTAGAATCATCAATCTTTTATTTCTGTCATCTACATAATGAGAGCCTAATAATCATCAGTGAGTGCATTAAAAGTCAAGAATAAATAGATGAAATTATCATTTTTATCATCAGAAATTACAGTCATAATACATTAATTAATACTTTAACGAAAGGAGAAACATTATAACTAAAATTCCAGTAACTAGAAATTTAATTTCCATTCCATGATATTTCTTTGACAAGGACTTTTATTAAAGCTTCTAGGATTAGACTAGATTCAAAACGAACCTCCCTATGAACGTTCCTTATCAAATAAATTCTCTAATCAATTGAACTCCTCTTACGGTTGGCAGGATATCGTAACCAATTTAAAGATTTCCTGTCTTGTTCTTTAGTTTCGCCCAAACGTAACAATAAACTACATGTAATGGTCGTTTCCCGAATGGTCATCTACGATACTGTCACTCGCGATATCGTTTCAATCTGCGTGTTTCTTGGCCATGTGACACATTACCGTGACGGTGACATGCAGAAGTGACTTTTGACTCTGATACACTTCGAGATTTCAGAGGGGAAAGTTAGCTAAATTGGAACTTAATTTCTCCAAAAATGATTAGAAAAATTTTAGATTTTTTGATGATATTTCATAATCGATACATGAATATTTGTTTCTCTGATTTGATTTAGGATTTCTTTCCGTTTACTAAAATAACAAACGACACGCATGGCGCATGTTCTTGGAACAAAAAGAATTTGAAAAAGAACTAAAATAATTTGAAAAAAAAAAAAAGAAAACTAAAACAATTGAGAAATCCGGTTTAAAGTGAACAAAAGAGAGTAAAATGGTGCTTTATATTCATATGAGCGTTATGAGGGATTCATGTCAAGCGTCGGATTATTAACCATAGATTGATGAAGTTGACATTTCCATTAAGCGTTCTGAAGTAGTCACAGTCGACCTTTAATCCGGTATTCAGTTTTCATTCGACGAACGATCCGCGCAATTTCTGGTAAGCTGGGAAACTAGCTCTTTTTTTCTCGTCTATGAAGCTACGAGTAAACGTACTGAATAGATCAATTCTGCCTGGTTACAGCTTGTATGGCATCGTACGCGACGGAAACCGTGATGAATTTGTGCCATGGGAAACGTCGCTGCTCGGTGGTGGCAAACAGTTCGACGTTCGGTGAGCCTTGCAGTCCGGAAAGCAGAACGTATTTGAAAGTTGTCTACACGTGTGGTAAGTCTGATTGTTCTCCTATGAATATGTTAATTATCACGATAATGTTAACGCACGTTCTTTTTAATAAAAAAAAGTTTATGTAACTTTAAATTCATATCAGAATATTTGTGATTATTGTAGTGTTACTTCAAGGTTTTAAAATGTGACTTTTTGTGATATAATAGAGGTACTTTTAAGAAAGCTATATTTTGGAGATCATTATTCTATTAGAAAGGAGAAAATGAATTTAGAATTTGTGAATTAATTATCATTTGCAATTGATAAATATGTATTATTATATATACTAAAATAATTTGTACTAAATAATTCGTCCTTCAGCTTTTGAATCCTTTATTACAAAGTGATCTTTCGATCAATTAAAGCATTTAATTCTCAATTGCCATTTTTCAAATATTTATCGTCATTACAACGCAAAGCAATATCGAACGTTCTTTATCATTTAATCATTTAATTAAATAAAATTTGTGAAATTACGAAACAATTACGGAAACAATCATTATTAGCCCTTTCCAATATTCAGCAATATAAATTAATTATTATAAATATTATTCCTTTCTCGTTCATTAACTTTAAAGTAACTTATTTTATAATATAAGACGAATTAAAATCAATTTCTACATATTACAGTCACTATATTGTATTAATAAATTTACTAATGAACTGTAAACACATTAACATAACGGTATTAGCGATTATTTAATCTACATAAATTCCAGACAAATTTTTCAGCTCAATTTCCTGTATATATATATATATATATATATATGATAGGTTATTTACAGAGTACGAAATCGATAGTCGAACGTTATAACACGCTCATTGGGAATATTTGGAACGAATTTCGATATTTTTCACGTGCGACAAATGGAGCGGAACATTTGTTTTGCGCGGAGCGTCATGTTCTCTGTGATCTTTTATGAAACCGGTTCGCCCTGGAAAACTGTTCGTCGTTACGCCGTAGTAATAAATCACCGTGTATTTTTAATGCACGAATGAAAACAACCGAATGACGGAAGCAACCAATTTAATTTGAACCGTGAACAAATACTGTCTCGGGTCCACCATCCACCGACTTTTGCAAACAATTGCACATCTGAGACGCATTAACTCGCATTATTTGACACGAAAAAATTTATTCGTTTACTTGCTATTTTATGAACTTTTATCACGTTTTAGCAAGCATTTTTCGATCCAGTTTAGTGATCGTGTAATTCTTTTTTATCTGAAATGATTACTTCTGTTAAAATTGGATAATAATAACAAGTTAAAATACTGTATTGATATTTCAGAATACTTTTAGATAGGATAAAACACATACGCGAAGCTAAATTTTTGTGAAAAACAATATATACATATAATTAGTGGAAACTTTAAAATAAACATTATTTATGTCGTTTCATCTTGTACAGAACTAACATTTACTATTAATACATACATTCATTTACTATTAATAAATCTATAAATTTAAATATTGACACAATATGATACTAAAAATTACATGTATAGATGAAACTTCAATTCAAACAATGTTCTATGTATCACAATATTTTTACGAAGTTTGAACAATTTTTCTTTCAAGAAAAAATGGGTACAAGATAAGAAAAGGGAAAATCGAATAAAAGAAAGATAAATTTTGAAAATCAGTCGCAGCAAGATATGAAAGATTAAATATGGCAAAGCCTGATGAGCAAACAACAGAACATTCACGAACAAATCGGAAGTCCATATCAGCAGCGTCGATTGACCCAAAAAGCTTGAGGAGGATTGACGCAGAGCTGCCTACTCGCGGGAAGTTCTTCTGATGGCTTTTCACTCCGGATGGCTCGTTTCTGTACTTAATGGCCAGTCAGTCTGAACGAAAGGACTTGCTTAATAGCCATTGTTTGGACCGTTGGCAAGTGAATAATGATCGGTCGTATTCCATTCGGAGGTAGCGCCAATGCTAACCTATAATACTTGAAATTCACCAATTTTCGAGTACGTTATATAGAAATGCTTTGTTTCCTTTTTCATTCGCTCCGAGATCATTAAATTACGAATATTTGTGTATTTATAGGAAATTTGAAGTGTAAAAGTGAACATAATGCGCATATAACATACAAAGGTATATAAGATATTAAAAACAAAAAATTCGTTATAATATTTAATGAGGGAAACAAATATATATTTAGTTAGCTTTCATTTTTTAATTGTACAGTATGACTCTTCAGTAAGTATACAAATTAATTGGCGAAAATAATCTTGTATAAATCGGATGAGAAAATTTGTGCATGAATTTGCTTATAGTAATTATTTTATTTCTACTTTTTTGCTGCAATATAAACATACATATATGTATATTTTAAACTTTACACCGAAGTGGTGCTGTCATATTTTTACAGCTTAACATTCTCAAAATTGTCTGAAGATCATTTTTACTTAGACATGTAGGCATTTTTGACATAGGTATGATTCCAAAGATTTATTACTCGAAAGAATAATACAGAAATGGAAAGAAATCATCATGGGAGGAATGCGGATCTAATTGGTTGTTTTTGACAGATTCGACACAGTCGTAAAGTTAAGGATACGTATTGGTCAAAAGTGTTACATATGCAAGCAAAACAATGTAACATTGAGTGATGATGAGCGACAGAGAGCATTACCCTCCTTATCATCTCCATAGTATACAAATATGATATACATAGTCAAAGTATGAATCTGAAAATTAAGAAGTTAGAAAAAGTGAGTAAATAATAACGTGATAGCAGGTTGATGTGTCTGAAGTAGGTTGTGAAACAACCTCGTCAGGGTAAAATATCTCGAAAGCTCTTTGAATAATGAAAACCAATACCGTAAGATGTAATTTCCCCAAAGAAATTAAAAGCGCATTATTTCTTGTATAAAGCAAATAAATAGAGCTAGTATGTCGCACGGTGTGTGTGTGCCTCATTCACGATAAACAAAAACAGAAATTGATATATTTATAATAGGTGAAAACATCAATCAGATAAATCAAAAAGTATCCAGAAACTCACTATAGAATATCCTTAACAAAATTCCCAGAAAATTACGAGAAACGTAATTTCCAGCGTTCTATCTTCTAACTTAAAAATCCTAAATTCACAAATGAAAACAGTAATCAGTCAAATTACAAGATACCCAAAAAATCATCATATAATATCCTGAAAAATTGTAAGAAATGTAATTTTCCAATTTCCAAATCCCATTAAACTCCTTTAGGAGAGTATTATAATCATCTAAAGAGAATTCTTCGGTAATCGTCAAAGGCACGTGCTCTCGAAAAGCTTTTTCCGCTTCTTCCAAGAAACAACCACTGCGACTCTTTTTACATAGTAAAGGAGAAATTTTACAAAAGAAGATTGGAGGGCCAATTTTCTAATCTCGATAGCGCGTCATGAAGCATGGAGTTTCGAACCTTTTCGAAAACAGGTCGCTATCTAACCATTGGCCACTAACGATACTCTTGACGATACATAGAGTAGTCAGCTATCTCAGCCGGTGCGTTTCTGTGGAAAATTCCAGAATAATGATACCGCCTTTAACGAGTCACGTCGTCCGTTCGACCCGAAGAAATCCGCTCGGGCATCAAGCGTACCGCATCGCGTATAACGAGCCGTCGCTTGTAATGCCAAGTTATTTTCATTGTGCACGCGATACAGGGAAGAAACGGGGACTGGCATCTCTGCTTTTACTCTACTTTCTTCTTCTCTCTTTCTTTCTAACTGGGTTGAGAACTAACTACGAATTCAACCGCGGACACTTTTAATGGCACTCGTCGCATAACATAGTCGCTGCGGTAACGACCGACTGCTCGTATCCTCGGCGAGTTTATAGCACCAGGTGGGCCTGGGATCACCGGTTAACACGGAAAAATGAGCATCGTTATGATGTTTGTCATTTGATTTAACCAAGTCTTGTTTTTCTTCGTTTCCACGCACGTTTCGAGCTAGAGACAGTAGAACATTTTTCGGCAAGTAACAGTGTTGAGTTTGTTAATTGATGGATTAGTGTGATTATTGTACGAGAAGTGTTGGTTTTTTTGTTTAAAAATCTATTGATGAATTATAGAAAGAGACAGTACCTTAAATGCATTCTTCTTACTTTAATTATTTAATAATTACATAGGAAAAATATAACAGGTCTATTAATAAGTAAGAAGAATTAAGAGTAAAAAATATCTACAATTGTCAAATCTACAAGTGTCGGACTAAATTTTTCATCATAATCAAGATTTACAACAAACTTATGTAAAACGTGCAATTCAGCACTAAAAATAGAAACATTTTCATAAAAATGTTATCTTAATTTAACACGACTGATTCAGTTTCATAATGCATCCAGATGACGTGTATTAATTAGTATATTTTGTCCATTCCATTAAATTAATGTAGGAATTGCAAAAGTGCCATACATGAACAGCTCTAGAGGTTCGTACCCTCGATACGTTATACATACTCACTGAAAAAATAAAGAAAACTACGACAGATAACGAATGTACGAATGCAAATGTTTGCAGTAGTCTAATTGCATATTAACCATGAGTGTGTTATCTTTGAGTGAAAAATAAAGGTGTTTTGCAGGTTAATGCAATATTAATCGTATTTTATATGTTAAGGTAATAATTTGATGTATCTGCATGAGATCGATACATTTAGCTGTGCTTGCAGCTTTCTTGCTGTCAGTCTTGATCAATTACACGTGAATATACAAATTAGCTATGTAAGTTGCGTGTAACGATAGATTCACTCAAAAAAGAAATAGAGATAGAAATAGAAAGTAAGAAAAACAAGCTTCTTCAGTAATAAATATTTCAGTTAATATTTTTTCACTTTTTGAATCATACGAATACAGAATTATTTCTAATAATATATGTATAATATGATTTTTATTATTCTTATTACTCCTTGATTGTCAAAAATCGATTTAGAATTTTGTGAACTTTTAAATAAGAAAATATTTTACCATAAACGTAAACAGATAAAAGAGTATATTAATAAAGGACCAATCGCTGCGAATTGTTGTTCAACAACCACTTAAATAAATATATAAATATAATAAAATAAAAATATATAATAATATATAAATATACAATGAAAATGTATAAATATGACAAAGATATATTCCAGCTGGAAATAACATTGAAACGTTGGTCGAAAGTAAAATGAAGTTTCGAATGTAACTACATTTCTAATGTTCCTTTTCCCTCATTGTAACACCGCAAATGCACCGCAAAGATAAATAACAGAACCATGAGACAGTGTTTAAAAGTTTTCTTTCTAGCAGCTTCTCCAACGATTTTCCATTTCACACGCGAGATGAAAAATCGACTGTTCACAGCGGCAATCAATTCGAGTAATCGGTGGAGTGTTTCACGTACTCACGGCTGGACGCTCTTTTTATTTAGTTGCGCATTCTATTTCCCCGTCGAATTTTATACGCCGATCATACCGCTTCCATTTTTTGACGACACGCCGATCTTTTCCGGGATATTTTTTCTGAAACATAGCTCACGTTTCGATACTAGATAAAACGGTTTACCGTAATTGAGAACACCATTGTAAAAATTCAACACAACCTCAACGTGCATCATATCGAGAATTGTAATTTTATTTCAATTTAAAGTATCAAAAGAGTTCGGAGATAGAATTAAAAAAGAGGTACAATATTAAATAGATCGTGGAGAGTGGAATGGAAAAGTTAAGTATTATATAAACTGCGAATGTTTATGCAAGTTAATATTTTTATGAACGTACATACGTTATCACTTAAAATTTTCAAATAATGCTTTTGATGGGAAAGAATTTTGGACTTTTTAAACTCTTGTCCCGAAAATGAGAAGATAACAATAGTTATATGTATACAAAATTAATTACTAGATTAATGTCTTCTTCACTTAAATATCTTGTCTTCCTTTTAATGAAAATTTAAATATTCCTTTCTTATATATTTCACTAATTATTTTTTAATAATTTCCAGAAGGCAATTAGATTAGATGCTATAAGAAGTACTTTATTTTAAACATTTTATGTATTTATATATTTTAGCTGCATTCTGAATATTTTTGTATCTTTACATTTCCTATAAGCGCATAAACATCTGCAGTCTAATAACATAATAATAAAATTGAAAAGAAAAAGTAGAATTGTGTTTTGGAATCAGGAATGAAGAGCAATAAAGGTGGATAAAGGGGAGGATGATCGTAGGCAACTCGAATCGTGATTGCTCAACGCAACTCGATGCAAATACAGGTTTCCTATTATGCAAACAATCCTCATTACATTGCTATACCTTAAAATACAATACGTTTAATATAAATGTAAATATAGGACACGATGTGCCGAGTAAATTAGCGGAATTCGTTGAATGAAAACGAAATGTTGAAAGAAATCTAAATGAAATAATCTCAAAACTTTTAGACTATTCTCCTTGTTGATATTGTTCCTACTTTTTCGAGATTTCGTATATGTGTCATACAGTCCGGGTTATAATCTGATTTCAGATAATACATAATTTTATTGTGATTTCATTACGGCTAAATACAAAAAGCAATTTTATACGTCTGGATTAGAAAATATTAAAATTATTATTTGTTTCGTTATGAAGTACATTCTGAACTTACTTTTTAATATTGATTTAGTGTTTTATAATATATAAAGTTGTTTTATTTATGCAGAAGTAGATAAAGTTACAACGATTAACGTTACAAAATAACATTTTAATATGGATTTAATATTGCTAACAAATTAGAGTATTTTCTGAGGTTTAGAAAAGAAATATAGAATATCTTAAAATCAGATTTTGTTCGTGAATAAGAAATTTCCTAAATAGTTTTTATCAAAACGCTCCTTCTTTAAAAATTGCATCTCCTCTTATTTCATTGAATTATCAAATACTTCATATGTGAAGTACAAGCAGAGTCTTTAGTTTCACGATTATAATATCAACGATAATTACTTTCGTCAAAATTAAGAGTTACACAAAAAAGTTATCGAGAGAAATGTACAAAAATGGAATTGAAATGTTTCCAGATTTCACATTAAAATAACAAACTACAAAAGTCATCATTTATTTCTTTTACTTAGGTGAATAAAATTATATAGTTCTTCAAGTATTCTTCTATTGATTACAGCATTTTAATCATGGAATAAAACAACATCACGGCACGCTACCATTTCCAAATCGTCCATTCGAAAAATAATCGGTCTACTCTGTAGTCGCATTTATTTTGGAACAATCGTACAATTCATTGTAGGGATATTTTCGGACAGAATTTCCATCTGTCGTCGAGTTTTTTTCATTAAGGTCCGATATATCGAGGCTCGTTTCGCGAATCGCGTACACGTGGCTGTGTAGGACTGTACCAATTTCTGATGCATTAGCAAACAGGTGTTTCGCGCATTCCATTCATCGACCCATTCGTATGTACCGATGAATATCTAGCTACGAAATAGAACTCGTTATTCAATATACACGTTATACTCTTGCAAAACGTTCTCTCTCTCTCTCTCTCTCTCTTTTCAACAACTTAGTGATCCACAATACCGATCGATATATGTGAGGTTATTCATCTTGCGTTTCCGTTAATCATTCTTTTTTTCTGTTAACTGCAAAATACGTATTCAACGTGTGTACGTGGATTCGCTAATCAAGATTCACTCGTCTTATATTTAACAACTGAGTCGCCCATTTACCAAATTGATTAATTCCACAAAAAAAAAAGTAGAAAAGTTGATAAAATTATATATGTAAACTTATCCATTTTAACCTGTAAACCTCTCAATTGTTATTTCTTTTTCAATGAATACACATACTAGATGTATATTATATAGTACTTTTATCTAAAAATAATCTGGTACTTCTTTTTATTGAGAAAGAAAGGAGAGTAGAGAAAAAGGCAAAACATGAAAAAAGAAGGAAAGAGAACACGCTATGTTGGTATTCTAATTTAACAATAAGTTATGCACGCCTGTATAAGGCGCGGCAGGGGAGCTTTTTACACTAGTAAGCAAAATATGCGCATACGTTCAGCAGATGAAAAACTCCAGGGAATAATCAACGTGCACGCCACGGAGACCGCGAGTATTCTCCCCCGTGAGATCGAATTTCGTTTTCGTCCCCTGACAGTTTTTATCGTGGCAGGTTCTACCGAAGTATACCTATTGCAAGTTTTCTTGTGTGGAAGGGTTTCAACGATAGTCGTGTTGCAGCTAATCATTCTATGAGGCTCGCGTGGAAGATGGGAGCATTTTGCGATTCGCGGGTCGAGATAGGGTTACGTTTCATTTTGTGAAAGATTTATTAGGTTAGAAGATATTGGGAGAGGTTACGTAAATTTCTGAGTTTTAGTTTTATTTTCTTTTGAATAATGATGAGTAAATATTAAGTTGTCAAGTTTAATCTCATATTTGTGAATTTTATTGAAGACTATTTTAGTTTTAAAATATAAATCAGTTTGGTTTAAAAATATAAATCGGTATATATGTATAAGTTTTAAAACTATTTCAAACACAATTCTGTCTATTACAATTGCTTACAACACCACATTAATATACAAAACCATGTAAAATTTCTTGTATTTTTCATTTAAATATTAAAATTCATTAAAGTTCGCTCAATGTCCGATATGTTGATTACGACACGTGCATGAAATCAAACGTGATTCCTATTCCAACAACGATTCACCGTTGGAAAGCATTGCCACGATGTTCTCTTCTTCGTGCCGCTGCCAACGTTAGACCATTGACCCGGAATAATTACGAAGCGATCTCAAAGTCTAATTGGATCCGCATGAATTATCCGCGTACATCAAAGTACTTTGCGGCGAAACATGCGATGATTTGACACCATGCTCGGTCTTATTAAACAAGTGGTCATTGGTATTTAGTACAGATACAATCAACTAAGACAATAATCAATTCTTTGCAATGGTTATTTAAAAATTGATAATCTTCAATTTGCACTAAAACTTGCATCTTTTATTTTAAAGTAATAAATAATTTGAAATTTGTTAAGGTATTAATAAATTTATAAACTTTTTTGCGAAATATTCTTTCTTTTTTTTTTATGTTTGACACATTTAAGAAATGCGAAGAGTACAAGTAGATAAATTTGATTGTTTTATCCCTTGGGCAATATCTTCTGAATTACATATTCAATAGATGTTCTTATATAATTAAATATTTTGTAATTGATGATCCTTTGAATTAAATCTTGATATTTCACACACGAATGAGATATTAAACTCTGTATAAAATGTTTTATTGTGAATGTATCGTGGACAGTTCACGGGATGACAGAAAATTTATGTGACACGTTAGACGAAGTATGAAGGAAAGTTTATTCGGGAATCAAGAATATGGCGCATCCTTTTCCACTTCATTTGTCGTCGTTAAATTTTCTCGATGACGTGTCCCGAAGAAGCGCGAACGCTGGCGAAAATGGAAGAATAAGCGGAAGAAGGAAAAATAAAAAGCGACCTAAGTGACAGAGGGAAGAAAAATGATTGAAGTAAGACCTGTCAAGGAACTGTCTTCAGTTTTTTATGGATTATTGGATCGATGTTGTTTTTCAACTATGGATCAGAAGCTTCTACGTAAACTATTAAAAAGTTTTAATAAATATTCATCTCTTCATATCTCTGCACTGCTTCAAATAGATCTAAATACATTTTAACAAGCAATTCCATTTAATTTTTAAAAGTTAACTGATATTTAATTATTTTAATTATTGAAGTTGAAGAAACCAACCAATTTTATTATAATGACTAAACTCCTGTAATGTAACAATTATACATGTATATTTTCTAAAACTTCTACTCTTCATTTTCTCCGTTTCTTTACTTCATATTCTTCATTTTGCAAAACTTCAAATTATTATTCATTTTCAATGAAACTCTTCGCGCGAAAGCATAAAAATATTTTACGAATGATTCACTAAATATTTCCCAGAATCCGTTAGCCATTAGACGATCAAGTGATTGTCCGAACCACTCGACGAAAATTCGTCGAACGAAGAGGAAAACAAGTGTAAATAACACGGAATGGATACAATGTAGAAACGGGCCTTTCATGGTTGCTATAATAAATACTGTGTTTCGTAGGATAAATGTTCTGTTCTGTGATCACGGCTAGTAAACACAGAAAAATTACGGTCAGCTGTGATACTCAGTCTCGTCTTTTATTTGGAAAGTTGGAATACTTCTCCGGATGGCGTTACATTTCGTTTCTCCTGTCCTCTATTTTACTTGAAGTCTTTTAGCTTGCATTGGCGCTTTGCGTCGCCCTTTTCGTTGACTGTGTTACTGTCGATATGGTATAGTAAAAAAAATTTGATTATTATTCAACAGAATTGAGACTTAAAAAATATGTTAGAAGCATGTACATGATATCTTGAGGATAATATAAAAAACGTATATATTACATTTTTAATCATATATCAATAAGTCTATTTAGACGTTAATATTATTCTATAAAATAGTCGAAATGTCCAATTCGTAATTTTTTATGGAAATTTTATAAATTTCTAATTTTGTAGGTATTTGATTGATTTATAATGTTATATAAATTTGAAAGATTTGTGTTCTATCATCTCAGTTTTAAAGTAGACGATCATCCTTCTTAAAATTACTGAAAAGCGCGATTGGAACGTTTTAGAAATAATTTGTATTGAAGATTTGAAATCAACAGAATCCATTTATTTCTTATTTTCTGTGACGTAACTCTTGAACTCTTTATTTACAAGACACGATAAATTAATAGTTGATTAATGTTTTAAGACATTAACCCGTTATATCTGCTTGCACTAAGGTAAAGGACGATCAGATGTCGAAGAAGAAACTAAACACGAAGATGAAACTCCAGACGTTTGCTGATGCCCGTGTCACGATACTCTTATATCAAGTTGTTGCATAAGTTATGTTCATCGTTGGTCTGAGGTAAAATAAATATCATACTATTTCCTAGAAATTTCTACTACGAATATCCTATATCAAATGAAAAAGAGAACATTACACTTGTGGTTGATATGCTATTTACTTTCATTTTACAGTTATATATAATATCATTAATCCACATTCTTATAAATGTATACAGCCATCGTTGTTTATTTAATTGGTTCATTAACATATCTTCATCTCTATTCGTCTTTTATCACTTCAGTCATAAACCAGAACGCTCCGAATTTTAAGTAATTACGGTTCTAATTATTTACTTAATCTACAAACCTATTTATTTAATCATTATATCTATATCTATGTATGTATCTCAGTTTATCGCAAAGGAATATCTATATTTTGCTTAATAATAAGTTAAATATTAAATAAATCCAATATTTACATAAATTTTATTAAAATATTAGCACTGCAACATAGATTGTAATAGAAATTGTATCTTTCATCATATAGCATAGAATTGTTATCATATAGTGAAATTTTAAGGGTTGCAAATACCGTACAGTTAATCATAGTAGCAGCATTCATTGGGTTCGACTACTGCCAATATGGGTCAGCGACCCTTCCAATCAATGTTGACACGAGAAAATCTGTCAATCACTGATAAAATAAAAAGTCATGCGTCAAGCAACACTCCAATACTAATTATAAAACGAAAACCCGATTCAATTGTCATGCGTATAATTAGAAAGTAGGAATTCAACCATGAATTTAACATTTCTTAAAGTTTCGAAATTAAAAATAGTTCACCAAGTGAAACTCTTTTAATCGATTCGAAATTCAGTATTTGTTTCCTACATGCGTTATTTTCATCGTTGCTTTCAAAATCACTTTTCATTGTTCATTTTTTTTTTTTTTTTTTACTAAAAACAGGTTTGACGCGTATCAGAAAAAGGAAGAGCGATTTCACTCAAAATGTTTGACAGAATCTTTAAAGTAAATATCTGGAATGATGTATTCTTTGGCCAAGAAAGCTGTTTAAAAGGTTCTCAAAGGATCTCATGTACTGATTCCGAAATTGCTTCTTGGCACGGAGTAAACGTTAGAATATCGCTTCCATTTCTCCTCGGTTTCGTTTTTTCTCCTCGCACAGATAAATTTGTCCCGTATTCATATTGGTATTACCTATTGAGCTTATTTCGTGTTCATGTGTCTTCTTTCTTTTCTTACGACAACTGTGCGGATTCGCGTTTGAGTCGTTCATTCAATGAAAGAAACTACGTAAATAGGATTTTCTCAAATAGATAACTATCTGCAGTCATTGTGCAAGATTTATGTCGTCTAAAGTTTAATAAAGCTAGATATCAATGGGGTATTGTCGAACAAATTCAACTTATTTTTAAAATTTGATAAAAATGTAATATCTAAATATATATAAAAATCTTCAAAAAAACATTATTACTTCGGAGCAATTTAGAATATATTATTTACATCTAGTGGATTTTTCGATATCGCTCAGCTGCTCTATGAATAAAACTTATCACGAAATGTCTTTTCGTAGAATCAGATAACTTTATCGTTCGATTCAATCTAGTCGAAAGTGTCACAGTGTGTAGCAATGAAAATAATTTTCCAGAAACAATGTCTGACGGTATACAAAACGAAGAAGCGTCGAATTCAATTGGCCAAGACAGGTGGACCATCGGACCTGATCTTTCCGATTTCCATTTTAAAGAGTGAATTACGCGGCACATGACCGCCTCATGAAACATTATCTTATATAAACTTATCTCCTTTGAGGATTGATCGTACGCCCAGATTTTCAATTCTTGCCTGTGGGTTTTCGAAAGTTTGATTTTTTCTTTGAGTGAGATTATGTTGGCGACACGGGTTATCCTTACATTCGTCGGAGATGACAAAGTAAACTGATGTGACGGACAGAAATTAGGTCGAATGAATTATTTCGTCCATCAGCTACTTACGGTTATTCTTCGCGAGAAAGTCAACGTCCTATTCGGAAAATTGCCAATTAACCGGTGTAATATTCTTTGTAAGACGTTATTACAATGGTTGAAGTCTGCACCTCCTTTCAGGGAAAATTGAAGGAAGTAATTAAGCAAATCTTAAATTTTAAATAGTGGATTAAAGTTAAATTATCTAGTACTTTGTTACATGGTATATTTTAAAAATTTATATTCCAGAAATATTGATTTATACGTATACATGGCTCGTGAAATATTCTAACACTTTTAATTCACTCCACATAAATTCGTTATTACTTCAAAATCAATTGCATATTGTATATTTTTTAAAGAATTATTACTATATGGAGGTCATGTTTTATGAGTGAGACAACTAGCTTAGCTTTCATATGTCCGTAAAAAGATCAGGTTACCATAACAGACCAATACGATGACTAATCATTGGCCATTGTGGTATTGCATGCGCTAATTACAGGTATTGTCCCATGGCATGGGCCAGTTTACAAGGATCAAAAGTGTTTGCTTGTTGATCGTAGTACAGAGAGTATTCCAATTTCATTTGCTGTGAATAAAAACCTTCGTGCTCAATTTATTGCAACGTTGACCTATAATTGCTGATATTATAACAGTTTTAACTAACCTTTGAAATTTTACGGAAAATTTACGTTGGTGATCTTCTCTTCATGGATTCGTGAAATTCTACAAAGCGTCACCTCTTAATTGACGCTACGATGATAAGGGATGGAGGAATTAATTTAAAAACGTCTCACGATGGGATCTGCATTATTGGGAGTCGCGCTAAGAATTATAAGAGTCATATTTACACGCAGGAATTCGCTATTTACGCGAAGAATATTACATAGCTGCGAGAAGTGTACATACTTGCAAGTTTCGTTTGTCGATCAAAGCCGTTTGTCAGCACCAGCAAACAGACTTAAATGGCTATTTGGATCCTTTGTTAGTCCATTTAGGCTTTGTGCAGCGTGCTTTGTATATTGTTGTGTATTATTGCATCATGTGTATATTTAGTATTCGTGTTCGATACTGCGTCAACAAAGAGTAATGAATGACATATCTATCCATAAGATGAAATTTCTTAGAAATGTCTTTATTAGCAGCTAAAAAAATATATACTATTTACATAAGTGTTTTACAGACATTTTAATAATTTACACTTGTTTACATAATATTTTATAAATCTTACCAATGATAGAAATTGTAAACTAACCTCTTGGTTACTGTATAAGAGCTACTTCAAAAATAAATAATTGATCTAATTCCAATATCTTCTAATTATTTACATAATATTATGTAATGTATCATCGTAAAATAATTTATAAGTAAATGTTTGCTCTTTAAAAGCAAACATCGCATTTTGTTCAAATTCGCCATTGTATATCAGAATATCAGACGAATGTATACAACATCAAGCACAAAAATTTCTCAATAATACTAAAAAATGTATCAACAATTGTGTGAAGAAATCTATAATGTCTATTTAGTCATATTAACAACAATATGTTTTTTGTATAACAATGATACAAGTAAGAATAACGCTACATAGCCTAAAGTGTTTTTAAACAGCTCTCCTCGAAATAGGAAGTATATACTGAAATATACACAATGTTGTAACAACAGAAATTAGTATTTCCTTGGTGGCTGTCCGAACAGTTCGTTTGCTTACCTGAAATCTAAATCTGATTCTAAATTGTGCGGTGTGCTCCTTGTTCTAACGTCTTTGATCTATTATACTTTCGTGAATACAATGTACATAAATTGCTTTCAAGAATCATAAATTATTAATAGGCTATGGATTTCTTTGCTGATTTATGTTTTTGTGTATTTGTATACACAAATAATGAAATGAATTTTAAATAGTAATCTGTTTCATCCACTAAATTATATTATAATCAATATTTTATTTTGGATATTTTATATATTTTTGCACATTATCTGCAATTTGTAGATTTTTACCTCTTTAAATTTAGATTGCAGAAAGAAAAACGGTAGTTTTTAGTTTGCAGTTTTTGTCTGTTCCGTCTATTATAGCCATGTATGTAATATGAAATGGAGCTTTATTATCTCAAAAATATCTAATACATATTTCAGAAAGTTTATTGAATGGAAAACCATTTGAAACGCTTTCTCGGTAAAATTATTGTAGGGAGAGGACTTAATGGTTGCAAAAAAGAAACGAGTCACGTTCATTTACTTAGTTATTTAATGTGACACGAACACCAATGACTGATACGGGTTCTCGAGAGAGATTTCAGCGTTTTATCGCCTACATTATAAATATTTGGAAAAGGCAAATTGAGCAAGACAATTAAATCAATACAAGGATAAGCGTAGAACAAGTAGCTCAATGGAAGTTAAATAGCAATATAAAATGTGTGTTAATTAAGCGCCTACAAATTTGAGGCGGTCGTTGGTGAAGGTGTCCACAAGAAATACTCCTGATGTTTAACAAAAAAGGTTTATTAAACTATTAACAATCAACAGTCAACAATTTATGATTAAAGATAAACGATTAACAATCAAGAATTAATAATTGTCTATCTTGGCTTGTGTTTGCTTCGCTAGACGCTAAACCTTTCGCACTTCGCAGCTCGGGGCAGAATGAATCTTTGGTTCGAAACCAAACGGATTCTTTTCTTTGTTGCCCCTCGATATTCCCATTACACACGCGTTTAGTTGATGTCCGCGCCAGTTGCTGCATATGTATTCTTCCGAATATTCGGCGGAAGAACCGTAGGGATATCGATGATACATTAAGCATGTCGACCTTACGCTTTGAAGGTATAGCGCTTTGTGTCACGAAGCCGTTACAAAGTTCCGTGGTCGAGGGCCATCACAAGTTTACTTTGGAACTTCGAAATAAAAGATTGTATATAATTCAGATTAAAAAAAATCCACATTTCCAAACGAAACCCACAAACAATTGCAATGTAGCGAAATTGTAAATGCAATTCGAATTTACAAATTGCAAAATTTTTCCATGTAGAATAAATGCAAAAACATTCGTCAATAAAATTAACAGTGTACAAAATCCACAGATTAAATCAAATTAACATGTAACCCCAAAATATGTTCCATACAAAATGGTCGAATATTTTAAAATACTAATAATAGTACTGATGTTTGTTTAACATTTCTTTTTCGTAATATTTTATCGCACAGATACGTTTGAAATTCCGGGGAGTACGATAAACAAACTAGTGAATTTTGCAATGGAAAACCGGCTTATCCGATATCGCTATTATACAACGAGCAAAATTTTTGGCACTCTGCATGACAAACTCTCCGCTTTCTGAACAGAGCGGAACCGGATTTCAGCAATCACGCGACTAACAGCGGAACGTTCGGTTTGCAGCCGAATAATCCAGGTCACGTGGAATAATTTTAGAGCGAATCGAGTAAACTGGGCGCGATCGAATTTTAAGGAGATCAACGAACTGTTTGAGATGCACGAAACTATTCCGGCCGGCTTGCGCCATTTCCGAATTATTTCAGAACTGCCGATCAAGTATTACATTTTCCTTGTGTAGCCGGTAACGATCAACGTTAGCTCGATTCTGGATCAGGGACATTAAATTTTCCTTCAAATTTTATCAGTCGATTTTAATATTTTTTTGCGTATCCTGGAATTATTTCGCGAATCGTAATACATGAAATGTGCGAAACACATTTCAACACTTTAGATTCTATTTACGTAGGTTGTGTATAGTTGATCGTTCCGTTATTGTATAGTTTGCATAGAGTTGAAATTGGATTAATAAGTTTCTCGTTATTTAATGTATAATAATACGAAATTTCAGCCATTTTCTTTTACTGAGTTAATTATAATCTAATTATTCTACGGTCAATCTAGCATATAATGTTAATTAGTTTCTAATGAGAGTCGTACTAATTATTGTACTAAGTATCATATATATACTGTTGGTTATCTAAATCTTCCCGGGCGAAATAAACCTTGATGTGAAGAATGGAGTTTATTAGCTCATAGTTTATAAAATCGGGAACAATAATATTTTTCGGAAAAGTATATGAAACTGTATTTCTTTTAGACATAAATAGCGTTTTATCCTATGAGTGTCTTTGAAATCAAACTTGAAAAAAGTTACTCAGTTCGATGTATTTCCCATAAAATTCTACATAGATCTATCAAAATTGAATACCTTCGTAATCTTCTTTGAGTTACTTGTTCTATCAATGTAATGAAAATTTTTTATCAGATTCTGATATGGTCTTCATCATATTGAATATTTATTTCAACACAAAGAGTACTCAAATTTTAGAAATAAATTTCATAATAAAAGTCATATTTTATTTTCTTCTAGAAGGTAAATAAGATGAATTTGTAGGAAAATATTGGAAACCATGGTACTACCTATCGCTGACAGAAAGCCTATAAATCGAGCGGGAGTAGCAGCTTGAACTGAAAAGCAATCGCGCTGTTATCAAATACGCGCAGAAAGGGATTGTTTCGCGTCACCTCTTCCTTCAAGTCGCTCGATATTCCATTGGAAAGGCCGTTTGACTTTCCAGCCTCAATATTAATTCGACATCCACCTTCGACTCGTCGTTTCCACCGACGCCTCTTTAGCCTCTCAAATGCCTGGTATTCGTCGCCTCCTTGAAAATTTATTGCACAGGCTGTCGAAGTACGTTGGATATTTTAGAATGGCAGATCAGAGGACGATGTACAACTCCGTCGTGTTCGATTGCGTATCTTTCGAACGTCCGTGAAACAATGAGGATTTTCATTTAATCTAGGTATATCTTTATCTTCATAATATTCCCGGTACATGAAAATTCGATATCGTTGCAAGAAACACAATACTTTATCATAAACAGTCTTTTAATAATGAATAAAATTAGTAAATAGAAAGTCAGAAGCGAAAATATGATATAGATATATAAAACAGGAAGCTTCGCATATTATTTTCATTTGTTATTCATCGAAATTTATTAATTTTAATAGACCCGTTTAATAGACTCACGTGTAACAAATTGAAAATTGTGCAATATTGAAATTGGAAATTGTTTTCATTTTGTCTGGATAGCGTAATTTTATATCGGCAAAATATGAAGTATTCATTGTGCATAGGAAAAATTTTGTAATATTCTAAAATTTACACTTTTTAAATTAATTTTGAAGAACGTAGGGCACTGAATGCAATTCATCATGGTGTATGCACTATGGAATTGTTACTAAATGAAAAATTATATTACTACGCGATATTTCGCGCGTGTTTCCAATTCATTAAACGAATCCTCGAACAATACTAGCCGAATTCTATGTTCATACTTCAACTGAACTCGACTGCATCAACTCTGAAACAAACCCTTCCCATAGTATTGCGTAACTAGTTTGTTTGCGTAACTATTGTTACACTTCGGTACAGATTCTTGAAACATTTTTCATTCTCTATTTCAGCACTCTCTTAATTTTTCATAGAAAATGTACCTTCAATATTTGTTATATATTTGTTATATTTGTTGCAACTATTTTAGGTACTATTTTAAAATTCATATTTGGTCATAATTTATTTATTGTTTAAATGAGTATTGCCGTGCCTAAGTTATTGAAATTAATTGACTATTTTACTATGCACCTATAAATTTCAGATATTAAACCAGCTTTTTAACTGAGTAACTATTTTTGTCAAATTGGTACAAAATTGAAGTAAACAACGTACAGAAAATTGTATAAGATACAAAAATGGATTATAATATTTTTATACATAATAGAATTTCATATACATACTATGAACATACAATTTTTTACTTAACTAATCTAGGTTTCTTCTTATCATATTTTCACATAACAAATAATGTGTGTTTACATAAATTTATGCAAAATTCTTTATTTTTATCGAAACTTACGATATTTCTTAAATATACGCTCATAAATAGACAATTAATATATTTTTGTCGGTTACAAGTAATGGATTATTTATCTAAACTTCGTTATGGAGCGCGGATGAAGTACACCGCGAAAAGTAGCGGATAAACTCATGGAGCCTTGCTTCCGGAAGGTGTTAATTCTTAAACTCTGTGTCATTTATTCAAGTACGTCGAGTGGAGTGTAGAAATGGAGCGTAGAAATTTATGAGAAACGGCGAGAAATTATTGCACGGGTTCGCAGTTCACGTTGAAATGTTCCAATCAAAATTTATGGGTAATGTTCCAGCAACCAAAGTAAACGTTTTCCATCTTCGAACATCCCACTCGTGGGGATGATACATTAGTCGTTTAACACATTCGTTATTACTAACGTATGGCTTCTTCATTTCTGGAATCGCATTCTTTTCCTTTTTATCAAAAATGCAGTTTACTAATGTTTGTTCATTGTGCATTTTAATTTTTAAAAAATTTTTTTCTATAAAACAATAAAGTCGTTTTAACAAGTACAAAAAATCAGTTCTATCAGCTAGTTATCAGCCAACTAAAGCGACATAACATATGGATCAAAGACACCAAATGTGTTAATTACATATTATTATATAATCTTGCAAGAGATGAAGAAGATAAAGATTGTATTAGTTATTATTTAGACTTCTAAATTTTGTTTACGACAATATTCGCCTCTGCTCATAAGCGTTAAGTATCGCTAATAATAGAAAATTTATAAAATAAATCTTTGCAATATCTGATCATAACTACAATATGTATCAAAAAGAACAAGATTCTTTATGTAAATTGACTGAAAAAATAATTTTCAAAATAATCAATTTTGACGAAATTAATAATTCCCCAACAATTTTTCCAATAGACATTGATTATTCTTAACCTTTTATTTTATTTTATCTTTCATAAGTGACCTAATACTTATAAACTGGTGTATATTCTGTGATCTACCAACTGCTGCGCTGGTCAGTTGACCACTGTAGAACAAATGGGTTATGCTGAAACATTGGTCTCGAGTAAATATTTGCTCGTCGTAGGGGAGATGTATACATAAAGTCGAGTACTATTGCCATAAGTGAAATTTTTGTTTTTACGGGTGAAGGCTAGGTATATCGTAGGTTATCGCTCTTTCGTTCTCTTCATTCTTTTGAGTTTTATTCGAAATATGTTTTGGATAGTACCTAAACAACGAAGTATTCGTTGGAGGTACGTTTAATGATACATGGTTACAGAAACTAAAAAGCTTAAGAATTAAAAAGATTTTAAATAAAGAACATAAAACAAGGTCAAAGTGGAATTGTGATAAGAGTAATTTGAAATAAAATTATTTCTCGAGGTTTACAAATGCTTTCTCAGTTTAAAAACTCTCTGAAACTTGACGGTACGAACTTTTAAAAGGTCTGGTCTATTTATTTAAATTCGCTTTGTTTTACGAATTAATGAAGCTATATGCTATATCTATGACATAAAAGAATCAAGGGAAATATTTACATGAATTATTGAACAAGCAATGGAAAAGAATTATTATATTGTGTTTCAGTAATAATTAATAATACCAGTTTCAATTCGAAGTGTATAAAATATAATTCGATTAGTGTAAGTTATTGTATGAATTCTATTTCGATTTTATTTATTTATATTATGATAGTAATTTGAATTATGAGTTACACTAATTAATTTTAGATTAAATGTCAGCAGTTACTTAATTTCATTTAATTTAGCTCTGTATTCTACAGCTTACCCAATAAAATAAAATGATATTTTTTATTAAAACACTAATCTCTAAACTATTACAACCATTATAATTTAATCTAATGATAAACTTCTATCAGAATTTAAAAATCTATTTTACGAGAATATTGCTGAAGTACACGATTATTCATATATACAAAATGGAACGAAAGAAGGGAGCAAGAGTCACTCGCTTTCCCATTTCGGAAAATCGGAAGAGGGAGTCCAGGATTTTCTTCTAGCTGTTCGGAAAGGGCACTCCATATACGAAGTGAATACATTACTCGAAGAGCAGCGGCGAAAAGTATTATCGAGAGAGCGAATTCGAGGGGACGACCAGAGGAGAGTTCTGTATTCATAGAAGAGGAGCCGGCCTAACCTGTCCCTCCTTTCGGCCGTGCGATAAATTCGCCTCTGTTGACGCGGGAATTGAATTTCCTGTAGCGTAGCTGAGGGCCAAGCTAGAAAGTCGAACGAATTTTTCGTTCTGTGAGAATGCATCGAATAGATGATAAAACTCGGCCAAAGTGGAAAACCCTAATGTCGAATCTCCAAAAATAGCGTCCATCACTTTTATAATGTGTCGGAAAAATCAATTCTATGCCATGAATGGTCTGTGGTCGGTTATGATTGATAAAGTTGGTAAAATTGGGAAGCTGTGGTTTAGATATTGAAAAATTTTTCAATCCGAAATTAAATTAAATGAATTAGAGATTGTAGATAATAGAATGAAAAAAATTATTTTGCAAATATTATTATGAATTTTTTTAAATTTAAGATGTACATATATATATATATATATATATATATATATATATATATATGTAATACATAAGACAAAATAATTCTTGTAATTTGTTATTGAGATATTGGAATAATTTTTTATTTATATCAAGCACGTTCTAGTTGATTCTATTTAAATTGTCTTAAATCCTGCATTATTATGAATTGAATCGATCAATACGATTTAATAGTTTTCAATGGAACAAATTGTGTAAATCGATACTTGCGTTTTCAATTTTTAAATTCAATTAGGTCGGATTCAGTATCATTCGATTTACTTTAACATCACAGTATCCTCACTTTTAAATAAATAGTAATTAGTTCCACAAGAAAACCAATAACCGAATAACGTTATTATATAATAAAATAATCCCGCGAATACGATTCGATAAGTCCATAAAATACGCCAGGATGATTAAAAAGTTTCCTGTGATATAATTATAAAAGACAACATGAAAATAGAAAGAATTTAAAGACTATTTGTTCAAATATTATTATGTTTTGTTAAGTTGATGTATGTTATTATATCATGACCACAAAACGCATGAATTTTATAGCCGTGATAAATAATTGAAACCGCGATGCAGCGAATGGAATTTTAAGCAGCATACAGACCTCGGAATCCAATCATAATTACGATCGGTTCCGAGCTTCAAATTACTAATAATTAACTTCGCTCATTAATTAGTTCACAGTCGTTGGTTCGTGTGTTAGATGTAATCTGAAATATTAATTCTCGACAACGATAATCGGTGTCATTACGCGCTCTCGATTGAAATTTCGATTACCATATATTTTTCCTTGCACTATCTTTATACGAATATCGTGCTTCTCGGCAAAATTGATAATCTGATGATCATTAAGAATTAATGGAAGTAGAATTACTAATGAAGCATTCTTTGTCAATAATGTACAATAGTGTGCAAATACCTTTTCAGTCGTTGTATATATAGACTTACTTTATCTACTAAATATTATAACGAATGACTATCTTAATGTATATTTTGTATTTCTTTTGTATTCTGCAAATGTTTTGCACCTGTAAATTTTCCATTACTATGGATATTATGTATACATATATTTTACAAATTCTTACAGATTTTGAATCTTCCATAAATAGACGTCTACAATCTAATAATCGCAAACGATAAAATTCTTACAGATTCTTTTGTCTATAATTTTGTAATTAATTCACATCCCATCAAGACTAATCAAATGTGCGGAAATTGCGGAGCAGTAGCGCTCATCAAAACGATTTTTCCTTTTCTCCCTATCGCGCTTTCACGAAAATTACACTGGATACATTGTCTGTTCGTGGTCGAAGAAAAACAATAACGACCAATGTGTCGTAGCGAGAGGATTGCTCACTCTCAGACATAAATCTTCCAGGTTGTTTTTACCTCTAACTCTGGCCCGTTTTTCACAGTTGCTTGATAGCTAGTCGTCTCGAAAGCGCACTCAACGCTGAGCGCGACAGTATTCTTCAATTTAATTGCCATCTCGCTGGCTCGCTAATTATCCACGTCGCGTTTATATTCTTTATCGTTGAGCAATCTCGAGCGTCGAGCGAACGTGAGACGCTGAGGTTTCTCGCTAAGTAATTTCCACTTTCGGACGCTGCAGTTTATTTCCTGCTAGGAAGAGAGGAGCATAATCTTGTTCGGTTGCTTCTTTCGGGAAATGTACTTCGTTTTTCCTCTTTTTTGTTTTCTTTTTCCTTTGAACAAATACTAGATGATAGAATGAAAACATGAAGTGTAGTGGACAATGCGGAAGTGCTTTTTGTCTGAATTTTTGAGCAATTGTTGCTTTTCTTGCTTCTGGAGTAATGTTTTGAATAAATTTAGTGTTGTCTAATATCGTAAATACTTTCTAGTTTTATGCTGTGTATAATTAATTCCTTTTGAAAATTAAATTAATCAATCTTAGTTTATATCTTACATAAAAAATAAACTAGTAATTGCTCAAAATTCCAATCACATAAACCTAAAAGCAAATACCAACATCGATGTACTTGTATCTAAATTTCGTCTACATCTAACACGAAAACGCCATCTATAAAATTGATCTCCTGTACTATAAAATTCAATCATACATAATCAAACATTAAAATCCATTTACTTCTCTCTAAAATTTTCCCTTCTAAAACCATTATAACTGAACTTCATTTATGTATGGCATTAAAATGCACACCAACGATCACTTAAAATTCCTCCATCTCAAAATTTCAATCACAGAACGTGACATTTATTCACGTATCACCACGCTTGCCAGTTGAAGTACACTATTCACCGAACGACGATAGTTCATTCGATGTTCTAATCGCGGCGAAGAGCGTACATATATATACGCAAATCGGCAGCAAATCGTACGAGGGGGATCAGTTGCGTGGCTTCGCACAGTTTCCTGCTATGAGGTCCCTTTGCCGGACGGATGAAAGGGCCGGCAATGATTCGTTTACCAAGGCGGCTCGTTAAAACTCGCTCATCCACTTTTGCGTTGGCGACGCCTATGGCCAAAGCGTACAGGGTGCTAGCGACAAATCGAGCGTACGTGGCCGTGTGCGTACGTGTCTCGTGCATGCGTGATAACCGTCGTCCGTGTGTGCACATGGTTGAGCAGTGCACGGTCTAGGTACCGATCTGTTGATCAAAGTAACGGTGAACGTGTCCATCCCTCCTCCCCCTGGTGAGGACTGTGGACACTTTGTACCATAGGCGTCGCGCGAAAACCGGTCGCCTTCATCATTCTTCAAACCATGGCGGCTTTTACATTGAGTACTACTACTTTATAGCGTTCGTTGTATGCATTTGTGACGTAGCTTGAATTTTTGTTAGAATTATGCATAAATCTGAAGGAGTATGTATGTGACTTTTATATGCCGATGAACTTGAAGGAATTGTTTTCTTGCATTCTTGTATTATATTGTTATATTGTAGACTTTATAAATATGTTTAATATTATTGTGTTGTAATGTTTCAAAGCATATGGACCTTTCTACACTTAGTAATATAGAGTCGATTTACCTATCGTAATTTAAGCAAGTAATAAAAACGGTGTATAAAACCATAAAAAAATTAATCAGATATAAAGTCATTGGAAAAATTAGTAAAATGTATTCTAATATATGTAACATTTTTATTACAAATAAACTATAGGACAATCGTATCGTGTACGCCTATGGATCACATAGCATCATTCACTACCAGAACCGAGCTCCGTACGGTACTTACCCTTTTCTAGGGACGTAGACTCGTAAGGGTGGAGATCCTGCAACTTATTAAAGGCCCGTCAGTTGTCTCCCCTTTGAACATTGGAACGAACGCATCCCGCGCGTTACGTTGGTAACAAGGGGTGTGCCGCCGTTCAACCTTAAGAGTGGCGTGAAACGAGACGTGAAAGTCTGCTTGGTCGCGTCGATTCTTGAGAAAAAAACAGTCTCTATTGAACCACCGTGAAAAAGGTTTCTAAACTCTCTGCTTTGACAGATTTCGCTTGTATCATCGTGTGATTTTCAGTTATATGAGATATCAGAATAACGTTATATGAAATATCGTTAGAACAACCTAAGAGTATAAACATTGCAGTTTCTATTGATCTATTTATTTGAAAGACTTAATTTTCGTTTTTAGAATTTTGTGGTTAATAGGTTGTTTGTGAATGAGTTTCGTGACTATTCTACCACTTTTTTCATGTACATATAAGCATAGGATGTTTGGAAATTAATTTATCGAAATTTCGTCGTTAAATTTTTAATCTAGATTTGAATACAATTCGATGCAGGAAAGGCATTTAAACCATCTGATTAATGGAAATACTAAATCTCATAATGTTATAAAATACAGAGATATTCAATATGCTGGGAAATAAATTTAAAAATATTCTTCTGTGGAGATTTGTGGAATTAAATGCGTAAAAATATCAACTAAAACGAATATGGAAGCGAAAATACGTTATATGTATACAATATCCAGAACGCGAAATAATCGAATGACAATAGAATCAAATAATAATATATCATATCATAATCATGCAAAATGTGCTAAATTAAATAATGCATCATGTTTTAAGCGGAGTAAAGCATCCAATAAATTAACAAATAAGGGTTGAAATAAAAATACAACGGCTTTCGGTCAGTAAGAAAGGAATTAAATTTTGTAAATTCTTTCTTAAAGTTTCCTAAAGAAATTTAATTTTCTTTATATTTGATATTATATATGATTATATATGATGATAATTATATATGAAATGAATACACAGTTATATATGAAATACATTCATATATAATGAACACTCTCATACATTAAATTATTACAAAAAATTCGCTTTTCACATGAATGGTACATTCTTCTATTCGTTTAGAACATTCGGGACGATTCCTCCATTTCCCTGAAAAATTAGTGTCATTATCATCAACAAGTCTTAAATTAAGTCTTCAACAATAGAGTGGTATCATTAGTGGAAGAGTTTTAGAAATTGAAACTATTTCAAACTCGCAGGATATAGATTTTGAAAAGTGAATATTTTAACGAAATGATAATTCATCGTTATAAAGCTTGTCCTGTGTAATTTAAATTTATATTCTTTGTCCTAGTTTTATAATACGTTTCATGAAAAAGTCGCGCATATTGTTTTTTAACGAAAGTCAAAAAAAAAAAAAAATTGGAAAGTAAAACACAGTATGAGTATGGATAATTTTTATGCTGTTGCACATAAGAAACTGTTTCAGAAAGTTTTACATCTTAGAAAAATGTTAAGCTGTCCTCTAATATTTTTCTCAGCATTACTGTTTTAATATCAATCAACTTGTAAAGGAAAATCTGTTTTGTTTGATATTAAAACTGTATTAAAACAAATAGAATGAAAAACTGTTAATAGAAAATAAATTATTTAATAATAAAAATAGAAAATTAATCTACACGTTCTTAGAATAAAATCCATTATATGACAATACGGTTACATATAATAATTTTTTTTCACATGAACAAATAACAGTGGAATTTTTGTATGTCAAAGTATTAAAAAAATATTTATACGAGTCATCTGAAACCCAATGTCATAGTTTCGGTACGCAATTAGTAAGCTACCGTAAAAATTCGAACGCGCGCAATCTACCTCACTTTATTCGATCATTCAACAGTCGAAGAGATACAACTTCGTGTGGAACAATCTGCGCAGGCCGATTTTGAATGTAAATTGGCTGAAATTAGCCGACCGTACATGCGTTCACGCACATTGATAATTCGCGTGAAAATAACGAAAGCAACTAAAATATATCGTTCCTATTTTTTATTATTGTTTTTCCATCGTCGTGTTATTTTCGTTACAATTTTTATTTTTTAAAAATTTGCTTTGTGTTGAATAACGAAATACAATTTTGAAATTTGTGTTGAATAACGTAGTACGATTTTCTTATGTATTATACCATAATGTTTATTCCGACTACACGAATTGAGTTGGCGTAGAATTTATGGATAGGTAAAGTGGATTTAACGATAATGGAGTTTGTGAAGTTTATAGAACTGGAGAAATTTTCAGCGTAGAGATATAATTGAGATAAGGTACTTAATAAATAAATCCATCTAAAGTATACAGCAAATTCTTTGTCTGTCTTTTCATCAAATTGTGGCTTATAATTGTTTTAATGTATTTAATTGTTGTTTCACTTTGATGTTGAAATTAGCCTTTCATCCTTCTGAAGATATTATAATAAAATTTCTTATCTCTATTACTAATAATAACAATTCTACTACGTCAAGAAAACTACAAACTTCCTAAACAATTTAACATACAATGCCAAGATGAACAATTAATGAAGATTTACAAAATTGAAATGCATTATTAAGGACAGCCAATAAGTAGTAAAATTCGTTATTTTAAGGTTTTCAGAATTTGATCTTTTATGGGATGCTAAAGATTATGATTTCATTCAAGGATCATGGAAAAATTGATGAACATACTGAAGAAGACAATTAATGTGTATGTGTGGTTAGATCAGACGATAACACGAACGAAGATAGTAAATGTAAATCCCTACAAAATGTATTTGTAGTGTGCATATTAAAGTAAGTTGTGCCCTCCAAGGAAATTGTTTTATTACAATAGTAACAAGCGAGCAACTAATTACAAAGCGGACAACAAATGAGCATGCCGAATATAGGCATCCATTTCATTTTCAAGTCGAATTACGCAAAAAGTATTTTCAATTCCGTCTCGATGCGCAGGGCAAGATTAGTCATGGCGAGGAGAAAATTAAAGAAAACGATAATTATATCCGATTAAATGCGTTAACTGTAAGAAAAGTATTAGACGATTACCGAGTGTCCAGGGAAACAAAAGATCGAAGAGGCGAATGAAATTAAATAAACGAGACAGTACTGAATTATTGATTCAAATAGGACATATTATAGAATTAATAGAATAGAGAACTTTTTCTTTTACTTTAATCAAAATTAGGTTGACTGGGTTTTGAAATTTGGTAAAATTTTTTACCTCCTTATTTTAACTAGATTATTGTGAAATTCTAGTTTCTTTTGGAAACCTTACAGTTCATGTATCATGATCCATCAGCTATGGTTTTTTCATGATGTCTCTAGTAATAAGACCTGGACAACTACTAAAAACTAGTGTAAGGATCTGATACTTCGTATTCTGAAGTTCAATATTTCACGAATTTTTTGGAAAGTTTGCAAATTATCATTTATATTATATAAATCTCTAAATTATCCTTATTCCATCTCAATCTTCAAAATTATTGTAAGAACAGAACTTGATATTTTATTTTGCAAAACGAAATGCTTCATAAATTTCCTGCATAAAATTTCAAATTATCACCTTCATCGTTCAGATTACTAAACCATCTTGATTTGCCTTCAATCTTGAAAATTAATGCAAGAAGATGGTCTTTCCATTCCGGAACGAATCGTACAAGTGTCCATTCATCTTCCAAGAGGGGCTTCCGTACTGTTACACTGGTTTCTGACGTCGAGGCGTTCGTTCTCTCCGACCCATCTGCGTAAGGAGATAAGGGTCGTTTCCATCGCCTATCGGACGAAACCTTCCAGAGAACCATAATGTGCTTCCAACCTCTCTTTTCGCTGGTGCAATACTGCGTGCGATATTGTTGTTTGCATACTCGTTCGAGTTTACCTGGTAGGGAACTCTGTTATGTGGACAGGCAACAACGGGTAACCTCAGCTCTTTTACGGTAGCCATGTGAGAAGGAAGTGATATATGCGTTGCAAAACCGACAAGGATAGGTGGTGCACATCCGATGTAATAACTCCGTAATTGAAACTCGGAAGGTTGTTGCGCTTCCTTCTGTTTGCTGTTCTAATACCTCTCTCTCTTTTTGGGGTTTTCGGTATGTTTCTGTTTTCAATTGCTCTTCAATGAATGCAAATGAAAATAATCTGAATTTTAAATAGTGTATTTTCTGTATTATCTAATATTCTAGATTTGATATTTTATTGTAGAATGAATATTTAGTTTTATGTTTGTATTAATTTTTGAACATTAAAAGAAAATTAAATAGTGGAAGCAATAGTTTTGACGAAAATAAAGTTTTAGATGTAAAAACAAGTTTGATATTTTTATATTTTAGTTTTGCGATTTATATAACTATTACAAACAATATTTTTATTGATATTTACATCTTTAGACAGCGAATTGTGTATTCGTCATTTATTTCCAATGTAATTCAGAAAGTAAGTCAGTTGTGAATACAATGGTAATAGATAAAGTGCACATTCAATACTGCGCTCTCTTTACATTTTAACTCAATAGAAACACAAAGAGTTGAAGCTACTGAAATGATTTGTTCAACTCTTTGTGACAAATTACATGTTTATACGGAATATAGAGATTTTGCAATGGAGATTTCAATTATAGAAGCTAATCTCACTCCAGTAGCAATAATATTGCATTTACTCTGATAAAAAGTGAAAGAACATTTTCGTAGATCCATCACAAAAAAAAAGGATTAATATGTACTACTTAATATTGATTCAAATGATACTCAACAATAAAATATAACATCAAACCTAATAGAGGGATTCATTGTATGTCTTTCACACAGCGTCAAATTTTGGCTTAAAAGCAGACTGCTTTTATAAAAATGATCCATGGTGAATTTAAAATATACTTGGTGTACTTATATACCGGTGTGCAGTAAAGTTATACGACAGATGGTATTTGTCAGCACGTCTCTACGTAATTCAAACACGTAGCACTTCTGCCAGTGAATATGAGGGATCACAGATGCATTTCGTCGACCTCAGGAAAGTATTTTTTCATTAATTTCATTAATGACTTTTTTTAGAAAACCATCGTGTGAGTTTTAGCCTGAGAACGTTCATTTCAAATTAATATAAATTTCGCAACTCCATTTTAATTGCAGAGAGATATTAAATCTTATGTGGAAAAAATCATATTTTTCTTTCAATTTCCAATTTCTTTAAATTTTTTTTCAATTTTTTAATTTTTAAGAAAAATTGTGTTTGTCAATCTTCCTATTTCTTAATGTAACTTTTGTTACTATTGTATACGTATTAACATTTCATAAACGAATCTTTTCAAAACAATTGACGACTTACTTTCTATTCTTCCCATTGAAGTACAGCTTTTCAAATGGCAGCCTACACAAGCACGTAATTTAAAAAACAATTTGTAAAAGTGTTCTGCTGCATTAAGGATGCAAATTGGTTGAATGAAACGTCCACGTTATTCTATTTTCACTTCCCTCTTTAGTCTTTTTTTTTTTCAAATTACAGAATAAACTGCTCGAATAAGAACACACACTATGTTTAGCGAAATGTTATTATTTAATCATTTTATTAAATTTTGTGTCCTAGTCTTGCACTTTTAAACGAGTTTAATTAATAACAAAGTACCGAGACGCAGATTATAATATTTTTAAATGAATATGCACAAACACACTCTAGATATAAATTTTATATTAGACACGCCCAATTATTCGTATAATTAGACAATAGAATAATTATTGATAATTTGCATCGCAATTGAAACAATTAGGCTTTAATAATGGAATAAGCAATTCTGTCATATAAATTAATTAAATCGAATGTCTACGGGTCCAAATGATTAAATTATTACGTGAATTGTAAATGCTTTGAACATGTATTTTATGTGTAGCAATCAAAGAGACGAATTTAATTAAATTATTCATATCCAGATAGAATAGGAAGTAATTATAGTCGGTGTATAGTCAGACGTGGGACTATTATCTTTCTAAAATCTACCTTCATCTATTCTGATTTTCTTTTTCCATATTCTACCTATGTTTCTATTTTTATTGCCTTTGTACTAATTTATTTAGTTCGTTTGAAACGATTTAGTAAAAGCTTTCCCATAGATTGCATCAAGAGAATGGTCCTCTTGTGTATATTTTGTTAAAAAATACAGTGGAAAGCGCAATGTAAACTCTCAAGCATCTGCTATTAACGTAAATTTATCCATGCACTATTTGTGCAATTTTGATTGCTCTTTCTTTATTTTCATCTTTTTATGCCATTAAATAATCATTTTATAAATCAAGTATTATCCCAAAAACTTTGTCTATGCTTCGGCAAATTTAATGCGTTAAAATATTATTAATAAAATTATACTGTTATTGATGAAAATAAGTAGATAAGACACAATATATATACGGTCAGATAACGTAACTTAAAACTTGATGAATTTCTTCCTAAAGGATTCCCTCGCAGAAATTGTTGATTCTATAGAAGTTTTAATAATCTGAGTCTTCTAAAACTAATTCTAACATTGAGTTATTATATAATTAAATTACATTCCTATGTTTGAAACAAAAAGCTTGATGTGTGCGATTCAATTACGATTTTCGGTCAGATTTTTCTTCATTTAATATATTATACGAAATTACTTGCTGTTAATCAAAATTGTTAATATATTTCGTGTGAGTTTTCAAACAAATATTTTATACGTTAAACTGTTGAATAATTATTCTATGACGAAAAATTTCGAATAAAATTCATATAATGAAGCTTGCCTCACTTTTCGATGAAATAAACTGGAAAGATGAAATATTATTTTAGTATTATATGTGTAGCGACACATGAGATAGAGGACAATTCAAATCATGTTGTTGTTTTGCCTTGAATTATCAATATCGTTAGAATACACATAATGTAATAATAAATAAACTCCGGGCAAGATAATGTCGCCACTATGTACAACCGTCGAACGAAGACGAATTTAAATTTTCCGGCTCTCCCCCGACCAGTATAAATAAACGGACGCGATCGTAAGCAATTCAGTTACCAAAGAGTTATCAGCGATCTTATTAGCGATTTACACACTGTCTTTAGCAAGTCCATAGTACGAGCGTCTTAGCGAATATTGTCCGTACTTTTTATTAATTATTTTAAAATATACTTGACGGTTTCAACTTTGATTTATCACGTCATTTAAATAACAAACCACACAATCATTTTCCACATATGTCATACGTAAATATATTATTATTCAAGTTTGATTAACAAATATACGACGAAGAATCGAAACTTATAATAAATTTAAAAGTATAAAACGAAAAAAATAATCTGTGATTCATTTACATATACATCGTGTGAAAATTGTGAGATATTACGCTATAAATATGTTAAAAAGATTCATTCTTTATTTTGCAATCTTTTAAATCTAAATTTCGATTAAAATTCTTTTAAGGATTTTTAAGGATTATTCATTATATTGTTCATAATATATAATTTTCCAGTAATATTACCAATTGTTTTCTATCAATTAGGTAATAAAGAAGATTATTCTTCTCTTATTGTTATATTCTACAACCGATAAAAGTTGCATTCGTTTTTCTCTAACCATCTGCATAACTAAATAGCTATTTCGGCTCATACGCGAATCCATTTCGTTCTACCTAACTAATTCGAAGCAACCAAGTTCTAGAAACAATTCCATATCGTATAATTACCTTAGTTCCCAATTGAATAAACAACACGAAACAGTCGAATATGTTTCGAAATGTTTGAATTTGGGAAACATCGTAATAAAATCACGGGAATGGATATCACGAGAGGGTCAGAAACCTAATTAGAGAAAAATTTGTGGAATTGTAAAAGAAAGATCATTAATTACAAACATTTTTCGTACTTAAAAAAATTGTCTATAATCTTTTAAACATATTTTCATGTAATCAAAAATTAAAATGACTAACTTTTAATGAATAAAATATCAAAATGTGGAATGTAGCCTAGAAATAGATTATGTAGAAAATTTATAAATACATTAGAGAAAAATATAAAATATATACATTTGAAATTTATAATATTTAAAGACCAACTTCATAAATTAAGAAGCAAAAAATAATGAGAAAACATAATAAAATTCTAAAATTTACTAAAAGTTTACTAATTTAACTTTCACACGAATAAATGAAAATATGAATTAACATAAATATCTACACTCTAACAATTACCATTGCAAGCATTTAAAATGATAAAAATGTTTCTCAAGCATTTAGTCATATTCCGAGCCAATTTAATCTCGACAATACCGCATTTCGAATTACATTTCAATTTAATACCTTGCAACACTATCTTCTAGCATTTAGAGGCTAACCAGCCAATTTTTCGTCTTTGCCCTTTTCTGTATACTTTTTAGCCATCTTCTCCTGCTTCTTCGCAGAAGGCAGGAATTCTGCGGTTAGAAAAAAGTGTTTTTGTTCCACTTCGGCACATAAGCTTGGCACTTCGCCAGATCTTAAAAATGCAGCTCGAGAGGATGACCTCCGCTTATTTCTCGGATTAATCCAGAGAACTGACTCATAATCGTTTTCGGGTTGTGATTTCTTTCGAAGAGGGGAGATGCGAAATTTTTCTGTGGTTGACTACTGCCATAGACCATCAATACGAAACTGGCTACACAATATCACATTGTTCCTTCAGTCACTAATGAAGTCATGTAAATTGAGTACAATTGGAAGCTTAATTACATCGTTGAAAACGATATCCCTCTCTAACCGAATTCAACGACGAATTTCGATGAATTAATTGGCGAATCAAGTCCTTGTTATACGAGCACACGTTTTAATCAACGTTGTGCTTGCGGCTTTTTGTTAATTATGACTTTTCGTTGATTATAAAATGACAATTTTTACGCTGTAAACAGTGTGATTGATATTTAAAATGAATTTTATAGTTATTGTTATTATGATAGATATTAGTAAATTATGAAATAGAAGAAGATACTCTGTACTCATTATTAAAGTATACTCCACTGATTAAAAGTAATTTTTTTTTAAAAATTCGGGAAAGTATTTATAATTTTGATATTGTTGAGGTTATTAGATGTATGTGAATACAAAGGAACGCGTGGATAAATTGTAAGCTAGAAAATATATTTTAAATACTGAAGTGTAAATACAAATCGGAATATAATTGAGCTGGTCTAGATCCGCACGCTAACACCCTATGACTGAAAACCCTGAAGCCATCATCGTCTGTCTACAGTTTATGGTTTGTCTTCAACCCAGTCTTTTGTCTATACGCTGTCGATGGCTTCAGTGCTTGAGAGAACTAAAAGATCAGATGTAAAGCTTTCTTAGAAATATTGACTACTTCAACAGATATTTTAAAAAATTCTTCGATAAACAGCTTTGTCGTGACATTCATTTCTAATTAATAATAAGATTAGCAAGTTATTCAATATAGATGCAATTGGAAATGTGATTCCAAATCCTTCTCTAATAATGTGTAATAGGTATATTTCAATTTAAAAAAATTTTCTTTGGGTTCTAAATACTTTTTTTATATTTTTTATAATACTTTACACTCCATATTAAATTAAAAAAAAATATTATATAAAAAATGTTATTCTGTTCTGTTAAAAAAATGTTTTGTATTTTCAATTTGCAATTTTACTTTACGAACGCAATAGCTTTTCTAAACGAGTGAAGCTATGAATTGAAATCACAGATCGCGATGGAAATCAGTCAATTTATGATATTCCTGTATGACGTACGGTAATAACTATCTAAGCTATTCACTATCAAAGTTTGAACTTGTGTGTTACAAATCTAAGCACTTCCACTTCAACGTGTTGTATAGCTCTTGTGCTATTTTACTGTGTTTTGTGTGAAATGCTATATACCGACTGTTCGAAAAGCACACTTCACATCGACAAAAGCGTTAAAAACCTTTATTGAGTTATTTCCGTTCATTTTTTCGTTTCCGCTATTCATGGTCGAGATTTAGATCGATGAGAAATTATGGAATTACGCTAAATTGCGTACTAATTTCCACACTAATTTATTATACTCACCATATCATTCACTAATTACACATAAATGAAGATATTGAAATCTTATTATAATATTACAATTAATAATATTTATTGCATGAAATTATTACTACACATAAATTATTATTAGGAAATTTATTTGTTTCTTCAAACTCCTGCATCATGTTCCAAAACAACCACATTATAGCATTACAGTATCAATCAAAATTCTCACAATCAGATTCCAAACTATGCTGTAATTCACTGGAGGAGTCAAACAAGTCTGCGAACAGAAAAGCAATTCCCCCGTCTTGTTCTTTGTCCCCGAGGAATTTTCTCCTCTTCAGCATCTCTCTCTCTCTCTCTCTCTCTCTCTCTCTCTCTCTCTCTCTCTCTCGTCGCTTTCTCCTCTTGAACAGCGTCCGTCGGTCTCCTTCGGCCAAACTTTCTCGTGTAACCCGCGTAATTAATAGTTAGTTGGTTTTAAAGTTCAAGTTTCTCCTTTCTCGTTCGCCTTTCCATACATACACTACGACTTTCCATTAATCAATTTCTCCTGGGCGACAAGTTTACCTTATTCTGGTGTGTAACACTCCACTTTATTTACCCTGGTACGTCCGCAGGCTGAAAATCCTGTCGTCTTGTCGTTTTTCCATGTAAATCCTCCGTGCAAACGTTAATTTATTTCTCGACCAAGTTTCGTCGCGATTATTGAGAAAGCTTTGCTTTCTTTGTTTTTTCCTTAGTTAACAAAAAATCCCCGCACGAAGAAAATTATGTGCAGAATGTTTGCGAAAGTCTCGAGATTTTCATTTAATTTGCTAAGATTGATAGATTCGTGGTTAAGAGTGAATTCTAGAGTAGTTATATTTTAAAGTAGTCATTGTTTATTTGTTTTATTCTTAAAAATCAAACTTACTAACGTAACTCACTTAAAAAGTTATTTCATTAACAATAAGAAATTGTTTTATGATTTTAAATTCAGCGAGCATACATAAAAATAATTGATAGAACTTACCCACTAAGAAAGGAAGTTACGAGGAAATATTTGATCCACAAGAAGCTTCAACAAAAGCTCTTCCAATAAGATTGTTGAACAAACTAAAAAGTACCTTCAATAAATCTTCTGAATAAACTAAAAAATGCAACGTAATACAAAATTTATAAAAAGAAGCGCAGCATTTTTTTTACTCTTGTGAACAAAAAACTTCTGCAAAAATGTTTATATTGCAATTTAAATACATAAAACATGCCGAGATAACAGCATAAACATTAAAAAAAAGAACGTCATGCTGTTATGCTCGTGAAATTTCATTCCGGTTTAAGTGTTTTTGTGCTGGCCCATTTAGTTTTGCTCTCGCACAGCTCTTATTGCCAATGACAGAGAAACTCGAGGAGGAAGTAGGAATGTGACATTGTTTCGTGGTCGATGCACGCTGTCGTAAAACGATTTTAGATTTTACGCGTTGAATGTGGCTGATAGAATGGGCTTTGGTAAAAACCAGCCGGAAACAGCAGCGGCGGAAGCCTCTGACCGACGCGACGTGTCGGATGTGTCCCACTGGGATTTTGTGGAAATTTTCGGTAGTGACGTCCGTGCTCATTGTTTTGCTCTTTGTGTATCTTTTCTTTTCTTTCTGCCTTTTTTGACAATCGTGACAACAGTTTCTTGCGATTACTTATTACTGTGCAAAAATAATAAAAAAAAATATTTATTGAAATTGCAAGCATGTTTTTTAAACAAATTATGATACATGTATTCAGTAATCATTTTTTTAATTATTAATTTGTTTTCTTATGTAATGATCACTCCTATTTTATACTAAAAATTAAATCAATATTTGGCCTCATAATACAATAAAGGAGAAGATGAAAAATTTTTTATTAAATTTGCACACGATATTTTTAATAATTTCTTTATTAAATCTCGTTAATTTATCAAGTACAAAATGAATTGTTATGACAGGTACAATACAAACGATAGGAATAAGGAAATAAGTATGAAGAAAAGAAAATTATACTTTAATGATATATTTTTGTAATTTTTATTGTAGTAGTTTTAAAGGAAACAGCATATATACCAGGTGTATGCATAAGTTTTTTCCGGTTCTTTTGGTAAAGAAAAGACGTAATTTTCAAGGAAAATTAATTTTTTTTTATTCAAAATATTGGCCATCGGCTTCTACACATTTTGCCCATCTTTCAGGTAGTTTATGAATACCATGCCAGAAAAACTGCTTGTCTTTTGCGGCAAACCATTCGTCGAGCCAT